>CM039480.1:1938891-2231858 GCA_022433065.1 Begonia loranthoides | reverse complement strand
CCTCTCAGTTGTACGGCCTCCACTCCTCTCATTGGCTCAGCCTCCAGCCCCCTTGGAGGAACAGCCTCTAGCATCGCCTCTGCAGCACATGGAGGATGATGAGCCCCAGCCGATGACTTTGCCCTCTCCTCAGACATCTCATTTTACTTCGATGATTAAGGAGATGTCTGGCTGGATGAGCATGATGGAGGACCGACTTATCTGGATGGAGGAGCTCCATCAAATGGGGCTGCTCTAAATGCAAAAAATGGAGGAGCGAGCATGAGAGCGCCATCATGAGATGTTGGCAGCATTGTAGAGAATGGGGCAGCGAGTAGCTCCTCCACCATCATCTCCAACAGCCTCTCAAGAAGCCCCTCCAGCAGCCTCTCCATCGTCCTCTTCAGCAACGAAAGGCACAAACGGCTTGTAAGTTATTTACTTTTTATGCAAACTCCATTATTTACTATATTTGTGTGCGACGTAATAACGTGGCTCAAATTTGCAGCACCATTGCCCTCAAAGGCCATCTTGCTCCTCCTGCATCGAGTGGATCGCAGCCTCCACCATTGAAAACTGTGCGCATGGTACATCTTTGATTTGGTTATCTACGTGTGTCTGCACTTATTCATGCTTTAGTAGTCTGACAGTCTCTTGTCAATGTTTTTTGCAGCCAGGTGATCTGATGGATCTGTTCAAGAAGCTTGTTGTTTGAAGTACTCGGAAGAACCTGGAAACGTGCGTAATTCTTTCGAGAAAGCTATTCCAAGATGAATACCACATCACTGAGATCATCTTCCCTCAGCAAGAAGGGACGGCAAACACGGTGAGAATTACGTTCTATTACATAAGTAGTGCAGAAGATGTTTTTTAGTACTCATCCTTGCGTTGCGTTCGTTGTTTGCAGTGCTATATGTTGAACGACGAAGAATATTTCCAAGTTCAAATGGAAAAATTGATACTGACATTAGGGTGGATTCCCGTAAGTAAACATCTCATTTTTATGATTTTTCGTTCATGTTTCAACAGTTCTAATGCGTGCTTCCTTTGCATTTCAGTCCCATCCAAAGAAACTGTGTTTTATGTCGTCCGTTGCCCTACACACTCACTGCCCTCACCAGCTATTGCTACCTGAAGCAATTTCGATCGTCATAGCGCCAAATGACAAAGAGTGGTATATCTTTTCCCTTATGTAGATTCATATTGGTTTCTGCTTATGTGCTGATTTTTCCCTTTGCATTTCAGCTCGCACAGCATGTTTCGGTGTACGAGTGAGGGGTTGGAGGTGATCCGACATTGCAAGAACAAGGACAATTTCCACCATCATGATGATGTACCCACAAAGGGTCCGTTGTTTGCCAAAGCATCCAACATATACGTGGACTCGCATTTGTCATTTACGATCACCGATTTACAGAGGAAATTTAGCAAGAAGACGACAATGTAGATTAGTTGAGATGTGTAGAGATACTCAGATACTGAATTTGTTGTACATAATAACAAATTCATTGTCTCTATATATGTTGATGTTTATGTTTTGTTTTGTTTACTTGGATAATATCTGTTTGGAAAATATTGTTTTGGATAATATCTAGTTTTGATAATGTAACAAGGGGGATAGACTAAAAACAAGGGAAACTCTTGTAAAATTTCAATTTTTTGAAAGAGAAATTGACTCAAACCATTGCATTCATCATCAACAAACAACTAATATGTTCATTGCAATAATTTAAGCAACATGTGAATAACATCGAGGCAAACGAGGCACGATGATCCTTAGCGGATCATCATCAATCTGTCACGGATCATAGTCAATTCGCAGTGGAGCATTATCAATCCTCCATAGATCATAATCAATCCACGGCTGTACATGTACTGTTCTGCCGTAGATCGTTATTTTTAAAAATAATTTTATAATATTGATGATCCGCCATGGGTCGTAATACGATCCACCACTGATCGTGGACAATCTATGGCAGATTGATAATGACCCACCGCGGATCGTCGTGCATGTTTGCCTTGTATAAATTCATACTACACTCCTCTCAATTTTCTCAGAGAATTTGTCAACAATTAGCAAACCCTAGAGATTTCTTAGAGCTAAATTGTACCAAATTTTGGCGAAGTTGAAGCATTTGTTGAACACCAAATGGCATCTTGGAGTGTAGAGGAATCTGTTATTAACCGCCAAGTTGATGTGGGGCCCAGGTTAACACACATACCAAATGAGGTATGTGCAATTAAGACTAAGCTGCTATAGTGGTGCATTCCGTTTTAGAAACTCTAGATGAGGAGGAGCTCCGTTCATTATGTGAATCCAATAGTAACGAAGACATGGACATGGCCTAGAGTAGGCCTAGACGCTCACCACAAGTAAAAAGAACGTTTACTGGTATGGGTCTTGGCAAGAAGTATAGTTCACTGAATAAAATTAGGGAAGAAATTGTCGATCCTGCGTTGAAGAATCGGTACGAGATAAAATTCACCCACAGTGACGCTCATTGGTTGAGTGCTGTCTACCAGGAAGGATGCACGTGGCAGATGCACACCTAAAAATGCAAGGTGAAATGACATTTCAAATAAAGTGCTATAACGACGTTCACACTTGCTCGAGAAAGATGAAAAGTTATCATGCCTCTTCCAAATGGGTGGCAGCGTATTACTTGGACAGATTTAAAATTCAGGTTGGCTGAGTTCTTTCTTCCATAATTGAGACAGTCATGAAGGACTTTAACGTCAACATCACACTCACCATTCCTTTAAGGGCAAGAAATGCGGTAAAAAAATTAACGAAAGGGATGACAATGAGCAAAACAAGCTCATATGGTCCTATGCCGAGGAGATTCAGAGATCTAATTCTGGAAGTTCGCTGCGTGTTCACCTAGAGATGAGTGCATTTAAAAGGATATACATGTGTTTGGCTGCATGTAAGATGGGTCTGTTGAACTGTGGTTGACCAGTTATTTGTTTGGATAGTTTCCACTTGAAGGGAGGGACTCCGGTTCAGTTGCTCACTGCTGTCAGCATGTTATAACTGGGCTGGTCGACTCAGCCCAGAAGAAAAAAAATTTTTAATTTGTTTTATGCAGATAAAACAACCCTCATTAAGAGGGTTGTTTCCGTATCAGCGGGAAATTGCCCCCTATATCTGATGGAGTGGGGAAGGTCTCCTCCACTCCACTTTCCCTCTCTCATCTTCCCGATCTTCGTCTGGTTTGCTTTCGGTAGGGTGTGATTTGATTTTTACTCCAGTGATTTTCTTCTTCCCAAATCAGTGAGTGCTGCACAGTTGGAATCCCCTGTCGGGTACTCCTCTCTCTATTCTTCACGGTAAGTGTTGATTTCTTTAGAAATTTCCATGATTCCTTCTCTCCATGGCTCGGTACTAAACAAATGGAATGTTTTTGTTGAATACTTACAGTGGGTAACAATGTTCGTTGGTCAGCGACGGCTAGGTTGTTAGCACAGTGAAGTTCAATTTTTGTCCTCTGGTAGGGAAATACTTTTGTTCGTTGCCAAGTAAGATATGATTTCTTTTTCCCTTATCTGTTTCTAATCTCTTTGTGAGACTGAATTCAACAAATTGGTTTGTTTAAAAGTCGATTCTTGGTGTTGATGGGTGAGTCATCTCAGGCAAAGTTGTTGCCAGAAGACAAAATTCTCCAAGTAAGAAATCTTAAGCCTTCTTAAAATTCTTCAAAATCTGAATTGTTGGTTGACGTTAAAGGCTTGGTTGATCTGTTAAATTTATTATGTATGGGTTGTATAAAATGCTATTGGAGGCTAGAAAGGATTTAGACCGAAAGCCTCGGCCTTTTCTACGAAGTAGCGATTCGACAGAATTGCCAAAGGGCTTCCTAATACAACAGTTCCATTAAATCGCCAAGGAATGTTTTTTTTTAGAATCAAAGCTTTCGGGAAAGAGTTCTGATCGGAACTCTTGATTCCCTTTTCGCACAGTAAAGCACTGTCGCGGATGATCACGATGAATGTGATAGATCCCTGCCCATGGACAGAGAGACCATCTATGAGCATTCTGGATAGCATGGTCATGAATAATGCCCCATGCCCATGTTCTTGGGCTGGCCATGCTCATGTTGTTGGGCTTGACCCATTCCCTTGTTTTGGGTTGGGCCATGTGCTATGATGGATTGAAATTTAATTCTTATACCCAAAATTTACACTAAATTGTTCTAGAGTTGTTTTGTAGTCGTTATAAATTTTATTGGATGAGTTGGGCTTCCGACTTGGCTTATATTCGTACATCTTAAAAAATTAAATAATAAGTTTTAACTAAATCCTAATTTCTTTAATAATTATTATGGTTAAGTTCCAAGACTTAGGAATTTTAAGAAATTGTCTATCGTTGAGTTGCATTGAAATTTGGTATTGTTATAACCAATTTCGAGGTAGGGGTTATTTTATATTTAACACACTTTAATTCCTAAAATGTAAGTATTCATTTAAATTGAACTGTTAAATTTAATATTCAGTTCAATTTTATTTATTTTTGCATTTATTTTTTTTATTGTTAAAATGGGTAATAGGACAGCTGTATGTGCCGTGTCTTTGAGTTTCGAATTCTTAAACCTGATCAAGGTTTTTTTTGGCTATTTGCGATTGCCTGAGTATCGCCTTTGTTTCATTATTTCATTTATTGTTCGTCATCATTTTTCTTATACTTTGATTTGTTGAAATAATTAACCGAAAAGCACGTAAATTTTTATATGACATAAAAGTTGAATATAAAATTAAATCTCTACTGAGTTATTTTGACTCACCCTTATTTATTTTCACTTTCAAAGAAATAATCAAATTAGTCCCCAATTGCCACCACAGGTGTAGAAATTGAAAGTTTTTCCCATTTAAATTATTTGAATTTCAACTAGAGAGACTTAGAATGTTTTAGGGAGGTTTGTACCCTAGTTTTATTTTACGTTATTTTTTCCTAATTTTAAATTCTGTTAAATTGAATTTTATTATTGTCACTTTTAGACCTTTATTTTTAGGCCTGGACTGTAATGTAAATTCTTAAGTCTTCTGCTGCTATTTATGGGTTCAAGTGAGGGTTGGATGATTCGGTCTGTTTTGGACCGGGTAGTTCCCCATTCTGTCTCGGGTCCCCTTTGAGGCGTGACATAAATTTTGGTATCAGAGTCAGGTTGACATCTTGAAGAAATGACATTAATCAAATTGATATTGTAGAGTTATACAATAAATGAAAGGACAAAGTACAAAAATTAATTTGCGTTAAGATTCTGCTAGAAAGACATCCTGTGGTTATCTGTTGGTAGATGAAAATATTTCTCTAATCGGACACGAGTAATTTGGAGTTGATGGGATTTAGTTAGAAATGATGAGTACACTTTGTACATGATTAGTAACAACCTTTTGGAACATATGAGTCTGTGAACTCTTCTGGGTTATAAGTGTGTAACGATCTGGTTTTTATTTACTTCAAAAAAATCGTGTAAATTTAAAACTTTTTCTTTTACAAAATCAGAGTAAGACTTTTCTTTATAAAACTCGAGCGTTAAAACTCTTTTCTTAAACCCTTTTATAAATTGTAGTATAAGTAGTAAAATCCTTTTCTAAAACGCTGCGTAATTTAAAACAAGCATTAAAGAATATTAAATAATTTACAGACCTTTTTGACAATTAAATTCTCTTTTAAATTCTTTAGCCCAGCCAGTCACAAGATCCATCGTGCAAATACTTCATCAACTGTCTTTGACTTATTCACCTGTTTCTCGTACGTACCTACATCACAAGACCTATACTAATGAGCTTAATGCTCAGTAAGTGATAAAAGAAATGCAATGCAAATGATATGCATGATCATACAAATGCATTATAGAAGAGATCCCTATCTCATCTGTTAGTTTGGGGCGATGGGTAAGTCAGTTGATCTTGTGGCTTGACCTGTGTTTCTGATTAGGAACCACGTCAATTAGGGTGTCACCACGAGCCATACCCAGTCGTTTTGTTGAAGACGTTGGGGGGTTTCAGAACGGGGTAAAGGTAAACCCTAGCTTCCATGTAGCTAACTCTTATCTCACCGCTCCCTATATGGGAGTATACTACCATATGGAAGTGTCACCGATCACCCAAACCCCCACACGCCTATTTACATATATTAATTATGTCATGCAATATGTTCGTGAATACATACAGTCCTATATGATAATAAAAATGTCTAATAAACATATCATTAAAAGAACACGCAACATGCAATCCTAACTCTTGTGATGTAGGGTCCAAAGACCAAAACTCAGTAAGTATCAACTTACCTGGAGTCCGTAGGTTGCAGTACTTTATTCTCTTTCCTTTAATACCTTCAAAACCATTAAATAAACACTCATTAATTACAGACCATTAATCTCACTTCCACAGTTCATTACTCGCAAAGAGTTTGGCACGACCAATCATCACAATAGAATTTCAATTAAAGGTTTCCATCCATTCATGCTCAACAATACTATAAATCATCATGTATCATTACTCATTCTACGAGCTCCATTGACTAATCTCATCGTATCAACAAACCCACCTCAACTACACTAACAAGTTGAATTTCTTCAACACTATCATGCAAAACTCATAGCAAAATAGTGGCCAAACTTATTAACATTCTTCCATCAAACTAACAAAAATCACAGGGCATTATTCATCTGAACTGAATAGAAACTCTACGCAAAATACTTTGTTCTTCACATTCTGTAAAATAAATCCCAGCATAAATAAAGCAACGACATTTGTAAATCCATCCCTCAAAGAAGAAACCTAAAACAAGGCAATAACCAAACTAAAATCCTTATATTAATCAAGC
Source organism: Begonia loranthoides (assembly GCA_022433065.1). Taxonomy (NCBI): domain Eukaryota; kingdom Viridiplantae; phylum Streptophyta; class Magnoliopsida; order Cucurbitales; family Begoniaceae; genus Begonia; species Begonia loranthoides. The sequence continues at coordinate 2,225,050 of CM039480.1, read as the reverse complement.
AAGGTAATCTGGTAGAAAAACCAAAAATGAAGGACAACGAACCCAACTCCATCATCATTCAAAAATCCATTATCAAATCTGAAATTCGCTAATGAACTAAACAGGACCTCAAAACCAAACCCATTTCAAAATGTGTCACTTAAATTGCAGCAGAATAGGTGATTGCAACAAAGATTAGAACCCAACATTTTCATAAGTGGACTATAATAAAATAGGCAGATTCCTCTTCAAAATGACTAACGGTAAGAACCAAAGCAAGAGATAAATGCAAACCATCAAATAGCAGATTCCAAGCATGTATCAGGCAGTAACTAATCCATCACACTCTTTCCTTCTACTGTCAACATAATTAAATCCATAAAAGATGAGAATGAATTCATCATACCCGTAGTGTACCCGAGGAGGCTACTCCAACAATTTCTTCATTGCATCCAGTAACTCACTTTTCTGCTCTCTGTCCATTCACAGAGAGCACCTCCCACCATCACTGTAACATTTCAGAACACATCACCTGAAGGCCCGAGGCAAAAGCTTCTCTTCCACTTTTCTGTCCTCCTCCTTCTGCTTACTCTCTGCCTCTGCTCCAACTGATTTATAGCCAAGAGAGGACTGCCACAGACGCAACCTGGAAGATAATTGCCCACCTCAAAGAAGGGTGGTCCAACCCAGAATTGCCGTGTAGAAAGACTACCAGAGAACGAGCTGGAGGAAGCCCAACCTGGTCTGGTCCAGCGTGAACAACGGTTCACGGCTCACACACCCTTGCCATCACCAAATCCAGCCGAAGCAACTCCACAGCCACATTCATCAATTCAGGCTACTGAACGATGGAGGAGTAACCGAAATGTAAAAATCACCAACTTACCACAACCGATGATTTGCAGCAAGCAAAATTCTCAACACCACAGGGGCTTTTCATTCCCGCAACACGACGCATCTGCGACGCCAACACCGAACACCACTAGCCTCCACCCCGCACGTCGCCACCGTCAACTCGCGGGCGAAGGCCGGCACCGAGCTCGCCAAGCTCGTTTCCCCCTTTCTCTCTTCGCGTCGATCGTCGTTCGTCGCCTTCGCACTCTTAGTCCTGTTCCCACTCTCTCTCTCATTCTTTCTCCCAAATGGCCGAAGGCCAATCCATTTAAAATCCCAAACCGGACCCGTTCCTTCCGGTTTATTTCTTCCTTCATCTTTTTATTTCAATTTTCCTTTTATTAAAATTAATTCTTATTTTATTCTATCCCAACTTAATTAATCTCCATTTTAATAACTTAATAATACGCATATATTTTATGCGTCGAATATACGTATCGTATCTTAGTTGACCCTACTTCCAACTCCCGACTTACTCCAGATATCGATTAACGAATATAATGGATCCAAATTAAATTTTCCCATTCCATTTCCTTAATTAATTTTCCATTAAATAAATCCTTGATCATTATCCAATAATCGATATAATTATATCTCAACAATTATTTTTTTAAACTTATTTTTGGGGTAATATATTTCATAATAAAATTTCTCCAAATAATCTAATTATACCCCAATTAATTTCCCAATTAATTTTACTTAATTCTATCACAGAAACATCGGGGTATTATAAAGTCTGGGTCTGTAAAGTTGGAATTTAACAACTCATCTTAGATGGAAATCCAAAGTCTCAGTTTCCTTAAAAAATCTAATATTCGCTCTGTTCTATTTGAAATTCGTTAGTCAAAAATTTGAAACCTTTCAGTTGTAGATTTTGGCCTATAAACTATTAAAGGAAGTTTCTGAATAGATTGTAGTTGGAGCGTTTTGACATTAGTGTCAAATTCAGTGTCAGATGTTGGAAATATTTGGTTTGAGGTATGAAGTCGTTCAAGTGGGTATTTCTTGAGGAACGACTACAACGGAAATTTATCTGGTTGAAGTTTATATTGAAACCTTAATTTATAGTGAAACATTTAAAAATTATTATTATATCCCTAGAACACCTGATTTGTTTTGCTATGATTCATATGGAGATAACAATAGATAATTTTTTTAGAATTAATTGTTGGATAAAGGTGTAAGGATGATAGAAATGAAATAACATTCAGTGCGATGAGATATAAAGATGGATCATAATTTGGATTGAAGTAAACTTTCAATTTTGGGACATAACATCAAGTTGTGGAGTTGACATATTAACTTTAAGACTGAAAAGCACTTCAAAACCAAGTTTACCCTTAGACTTACAAATGTAGTTCTATTATTGTAGGATTTGGTATTATTTAAAATATTGAAGTAATTTTTGTTAAGTATTTGAGTGGATAAGATAAATAATTGGAATGCGGTGATGAAATTAAAGGTGAATACAAAGAATGAGTTTAAGAAAAGTCTTGAAACATGTTTATGTAGTTAGATGATTTAATGTCTATGAATGGATTGACAAAACAATCCTTTTGAAGATTAATGGTAAAGGTATTTTTATCTGCACTTTCGTTGAATTGAGGATGAAGTGTTTCACAAGATGCTATAAGATTTTTGGACACAAGTAACCAGTGAGTGTTTAGTTTTCCTTATATTTCGATTAGATATAATCTCGAATTTTGATTGGTTAAGTGAGTTTAAGTTCAAACTTAATCATTTGTTTAAATATTGTGAATCTTCTGTTGTGAGCGAACAAATTACTGCTTTGCAAGAAGTTTTTTTTTCATTTAATATTTGATTGCGCGGTCATGGACACTAGAGCATTTTGAGAGCATGTTGTTGTTAACAGTGATTATGAATTAGATGGTAGAGTCTACTTTGTTAGTTGAGACTGTGTGTCCAAACATTATTCTTGAAGATTTTTCAGGGTTACCACCCTACCCTGAGTTTGAGCTACACATTTATTTTGTCCCAGCAATGCTTTAGTTTCTGCTGATTTGTTCATGATGGTTTAGGCGAAGTGATTGAACTTGATCGCAACATATTGATTTATTGTGGAATGAGTTTCACATGTTCAGTTGTCATAAGGGAAATGTCAATTTTAATGATTATTTGGAAACAGAGTGGTTGTTTCCAATTTCGTTCAGTTCGTGTTTGAAACTTGATCAAGTGGCAATCAATATTAATGATCTATTAAAATGAAAGAAAGCACTTATTGATCAGGTGGAACGATCAATATGTTTTGTCATAAATGATTTCAAGTTGGACTATCACTAGTAAATTTGCTAATGAGATGTAGGAGTGATCAACCTTTTGAGTTTATTATGGATGATTCGGACTTGAGATTTTGACGTTAGTTTAACATGTTAAGGTTATAATTACAGGGAAATGAATTTTCAGGTCTTTATGAACTATTTTGGTTAAATACTCCCTGAGTGATTGGGTATTGGGATACTTATGATGAGCTTATGGAACGTTTAGGAACTTTATTGTAAATTTTTAGAGAGCATCAATTGTAAGCTAGATATGATTGGATACAACTATTGGATGATGGGTTAAAATTGTCAGGCATAATGATTATGAGTTAGTATCTCATTGACCTCTAATTGAATTGCAATTATAATAGCATTGAGACCACTAAAGTGTATCACGAAGAGTTAGATTTTCTTGAATTTGGATTATTGCGATGTCATTTAATTGTAAGAATTTTGTCTCTTATTAGTATTGTTGAGTAACCTTACGAATAGAAACGTTAAGTTTGATTGTAAAAAGAAAACCGTTGGTTGATTCTAATGAACGAAAATTCAAGTTGGCTACTGTACTGTTGGCAGTAGTACATGCATGTTCAATATTTGATGATTGTGTTGATGCATCAATAGTTGAATTTAAATGATTGTTGTTGTGAGGAGATGAAACTTATTCTTGTAGCTTTATTAGTCAAATTAGATGTGTCTAACTCACGAGTTAAGTCAACAAAAAACATTATTTTGTTTTTACTTTGGAAGCTTGATAGAATTATTTTATGGCGTGAAATTTGATATTCTCTTGGATTCTAAGAGTGAAGGGTTTGAAATATTTAAAGTAAATACCATATAGTGCTGATAAGTGGGGAAAAGTGAAGAGTTGTGATATTGTTTTATAGTACAATCATGCTAAGTCACTTTTGTGATTTTGATCCATTAACCTTAAACCATTAATTCTATGTCTAATAGTAAAGAAATTTTTGAAATAATTGACCATTGATGATATTCTGATAATTGAGGTATATAACTTTGTAACAATTTTCAATGTCTAAACATATTTGGAAATTGTAGAATCTTAATAAAGAGCTTAAAAAGAGATTTGACAAGCTGAAATAAGATAGAACAACATAACTGTGAGGAAATTAGTGCTAATGACATTATGACTCCTCATTGGGTTTATTCATAGAACCTGGAAATTTAGATTTAGACAAAGAAATTAGTAGATGTTTTTAAATCAAATTTTGTTATTTGTACGGATAATATCAAATATTTGAAGCATTGAACCATTAGTGTGAGTGGCCTAAATTGGAGTTAAGTGTGGATGATGTGTGATTAGAATTTGATTTATTAGGAAGTTAAGATTTGAACACCTGAAACCTATGTATTTATTACGCCTTGATTTTTGAAGGTGTGAAAGACAAGGTATTGAAAATTTTTGGTCTTATGATCCAATTATCGAGGACATTTTGGAGGTATGGTGATGTTGAGTTGTCGCGAAACAAATGGTCTTTGTTCTCAAATCTTTTATTTTTAGCGAGATAGACTATTATGACTTTTTGTCAAGTAAAATGAATATAGAAGTTATTGTTCGATCTTACTCTTTCTTTCAGTGTTATGTCTGAGTAAGACCTAAATGTATAAATTAAATTTAGCTCTCGAGAGATCTTTGAACTGAGTTAAACTTGAGTAATATGTAATTCTCATAAAAAAGATGGTTAAAGTTTCGGACTTATGAGGTGGTAGTATGAGCTATCTAACCCCGAATATAATAAAATCCCCCCAATTGTTGTTAGAATTGAAACCTAAGAGACTCTTTATGGGAGACAGTACAAACTACCATTATGTTGAGCTGAGGGCGAGGTGCAGATAAACCTTGGCCTTGTTTGGTTCATGTAATGATTAAGAAAATTCAGATGAGTAAGGAATGATTGTTAAACGGTTTGAAGTTGTCATGAGAGTGTCAAGGCGACGATTTTGAAATTTTGGAAGTTCAATCATATTACGGTATCAGTTGTTTTGATGTAGTGAACAAGTTAGTTCTCGGCTGTTTATTAGGCCTCTTTGGATTACTAAGCGTGTGGATATGTTGACTTATCAATAAGATTTACCATCACAGTTAAATTACATTCATAAAGTTTTTCATATTTTTATGCTAAGAAAGTATGTATATAAGCCATCACATGTAATCTCCTAGACCAAAGTGCCTATCTAGGAGGATGTTTCATTCATATTTCTTCGTCATCGTGAGATATCATTGGTTAAAAGTACAATGGAAGAATCATAATGAAAGAAAAGTTACTTGGGAGATTGAATCAGAAACGATGTCAAAGTATTCTAACTTATTCAATGGTACAATTGAAGTTGTTCTAAATTTCGGGGACAAAATTATTTAAGTGGGGAAGAATGTTATACCCGGGCTGCTCGGCCCAGCCCAGAAGAAAAAAAAATTGATTTGTTTTATGCAGAGAAAACAACCCCCATTCGGGGGGTTGTTTCCACATCAGGGGGAAACCGCCCCTTATATCTGATGGAGTGGGGAAGGTCTCCCTCACTCCACTTTCCCTCTCTCATCTTCCCGATCTTTATCTGGTTTGCTTTCAGTGGGGTGTGGTTTGATGTTTCCTTGGCGATTTTCTTCTTCCCAAATCAGTGAGTGCCGCACGGTTGGAATCCCCTGTCAGTTACTCCTCTCTCTATTATTCACAGTAAGTGTCAATTTCCTTAGAAATTTCCATGATTCCTTCTCTCCATGGCTCGGTAATGAACGAGCGGAATGTTTTTGTTGAAGACTTACAGTGGGCAACAATGTTTTGTGGTCGGCAACGACTAGGTTGTTGTCGGCACAGTGAAGTCCAATTTTCGTCCTCAGGCAGGGAAATAGTTTTGTTCGTTTCCAAGGTAAGTTACGATTTCTTTTTCCCATGTCTATTTCTAATCTCTTCATGAGACTGATACGACAGTTCCGTGAAATCGCCAAGGAATGTTTTTTTTTTTTAGAATCAAAGCTTTCGAGAAAGAGTTCTGATCGAAACTCTTGATTCCCTTCTCGCATCGTAAAGCACTGCTGGGGATGATCACGATGAATGTGATCAATCCCTGCCCATGGACAGAGAGACCATCTACAGGCATTCTGGATAGCATGGCCGTGAATCATGCCCATGCCCATGTTGTTGGGCTGGCCATGCTCATGTTGTTGGGCTTGACCCATTCCCTTGTTTTGGGTTGGGTCATGTACTGAAATGAATCAAAATTTAATTCAAAATTTAAACCCAATTATAAATTTTATAATTCTTACACCCAAGATTTAACCCAAAATTTAATTCTTTGCAGTCATTATAAATTTTATTGGATGAGTTGGGCTTCCGACTTGGCTTATGTTCGTACACCTTAAAAATTTAAATAATAAGTTTTAATTAAATCCTAATTTCTTTAATAAATTATTATGGTTAGGTTCCAAAACTCAGAAATTTTCAGAAATTGTCTATCGTTGGGTTGCATTGAACTTTGGTATTGTTATAACCAATTTTGAGGTAGCGGTTATTTTATATTTAACACACTTTAATTCCTAAAATGTAAATGTAAAGATAAATGAAATTGAACTGAATATTAAATTGAACATGTTAAATTTAATATTCAGTTCAATTTCATTTATCTTTACATTTATTTATTTTTATTGTTAAAATGGGTAATAGGACAATTGTATGAGCCGTGTCCTTGGGTTTCGAATCTCTAAACCTGATTAGGGTCTTTTTGGCTGTTTGCGATCACCTGAGTTTCGTCTTTGTTTCATTATTTGATTTATCATTCGTCATCATTTTTCTTGTATATTGATTTGTTGAAATAATTAACCAAAAAACACAAAAAATTTTATATGACATAAAAGTTGAATATAAAATTAAATCCCTACTCAGTTGTTTTGACTCACCCCTTATTTATTTTCACTTTTAATGAAATAATCAAATTAGTCCCCAATTGCCACCACAGGTGTAGAAATTAAAAGTTTTTCCCATTTAAATTATTTAAATTTCAACTAGAGAGACTTAGAATGTTTTAGGGAGGTTTGTACCCTAGTTTTATTTTACATTATTATCACCTAATTTTAGATTCTGTTAAATTGCATTTTATTATTGTCACTTCTGGACCTTTATTTTTGTGTCTAGACTGTAATGTAAGTTCTTAAGTCTTCCGCTGCTATTTATGGGTTCAAGTGAGGGTCGGACAATTCGGTCTGTTTAGGACCAGGTCGTTTCCCATTCGATCTCGGGTTCCCTTTGAGGCGTGACACAGCATCAACCAGAACGATGGAATGTATTCGATTGATGTAACAGTGGTTGAAACAGAAAATAGGGATTCTTGGTGCTGGTTTCTGAAATTGTTGTTCAACGATCTAAACACTCTGTCTGACAATGGGTGGACAATCATTTCTGACTGACAAAAGGTGCGATTAATTGCTTTTGTCATCTATGTTTATAATATGTGTTATACACCAATGTTTGACTTGTACTGTTTTTTTTGTAGGGGCTGGTGCCAACTGTCAAAAAGATCACTGGGCAAGCGGACATCGTTTTTGCATCTGACACCTATATGTAAATTTTCAAAAATAATTTAAAGGGAGGTTGTTCAAGGATGCAATATGTGTACCGACCCAGTTTTTCTTACGTTTAAAAATCGCGTGAAATTTAAAATTTTTCTTTTCTTTTATCAAAACAACGGAAGACCTTTCTTTATTAAAACCATTTAAAAGGCGATACTAAAATTCTTTTCGTAAAACCCTTCATAAAACACAACGGAAGAATAATTGAATAAAACACTTTACAAATTAAAACCTTTATTAAATCATTTAAATAAACTTTTTTTCTCTTACCATTTAAATACATTTACAAGCCTTTACAAACCATTTATTTTACATCTATTAGCCTAACTAGCCACAAGATCCGCGCATGCAAATCCTTCATCAACTGCTCCTTAATCTGTTCTTCTGTTCTCGTGCGTGTATCTACATCGATAGACATAAACGAATGAGCTTAACGCTCAGTAAGTGATATAAATTAAAAATCTCTGGATGCACATGCTATGCTACTTTTAAAACTCATATGCAATTATGTTTTCGTCTTTCCTTTATCTTTTATCTTTTACATTTTAATCTTTATCTTTCTATTTTTGTTTCCATATTCATCCCGTATCCGTTTCTATTTTTATATCTATATCTGTATCTGTGTCTGTATCCGTATCCGTTTCCATTTCTAGAAACCCGTTTCCGTTTTCATTTTTGTTTCTGTATCCATATCCGTATCTATTTCTGTATCCATATCTGTATCTGTATCCATTTTCATATCTGTATCCGTATCCGTATCTATTTTCGTACCCGTTTATGTATCTATATCTGTATCTGTATTTGTATCTGTATCCGTATCCGTTTCATTTCTGAAAATCCATTTCTATTTCTGTATTTGTATCCGTATCCGTTTCCATTATCTTTTACGTTTTAGTCTCTTTTCTGTTTTCATTTTCCTTTTTATCTAATATAGGACACGCGAACCCAACCATCAAGGCCCGACGGATCAATCCCTCCAAGGAGGCCCAACGCCTACGTTGGCCGCAACATCCTCTGATCTGATGTAGGACACGCAAACCCACCATTTGGGCCCGACGAATCACCCCCCTCAAAGGGGCCTAACGCCTACGTTGGCTACACAGTCTCATCTTGTAACGTATTTGTATTTCATTTCGTTTTCCATTTCTTTTTCCAAACCATGCATAAAACCATTTTCGTATTCTTTTAAAGTCATGATACATGATGCTTGTGAAAGCATACAGTCTATCATATCAGTACTATAATATCTAAACATGCTCGTCTATTAAACATATCATTAAAAGAACCTAATTTTAATAAAGACTCAACAAGCAGGAGTACAATTCACGAAACATCCTCAATATCTAGCTATTCTAATAAAGCAGTAAGCAACCTTAAAATTCTATAAAGCAGGAAACAATCAGCATACAATTCCTAACTCTTGCGATGTAGGCCCAAAGATCAAAACACATGCGTATCACTTACATGGCGTCCGTAGATAGCTTTAGCACCAAAGTCTCTTCTCCTCAATACCTATTCATTAATAAATATTAGTTTATCAAACTCATTGTTACCCATTAATTATTTCATAATTGTTTACATGCCTAGGATGCAACGCCTTAAAACCTCCTCAAATATCTAAATTACCTATCTATCCACAATAGCCTAACTTCCCAAATATATTCTTACCAGACATTGCTAACATTGCTAAAACCAATTCAAACTATCCAACGATATTATCAAGACATTGAACATAAACAACAACCTATCAAGCATTAAGGAATACATTCAAGCCAACCGCAATTAAGCAAACCCACACAATACCTCCAAAATAACATAACAATACTTATCCTCCAACATGCTTATCAATGAGCAGAATAATATAACCTCAATAGGATGGTCCTAGCACACAACAGATAACAACATCAAACCATTTCTACCAATAACAGGCTATGAAGCACATTAGAATCTCCAACAACAGGTTATTCCCTTCACAGATTACCCAATAACTAAACAAACTTACATTCCAATAGTGTACCACTACAAATGTTGGACAAAGAGATATAATCACTATCCTCATTTATATTTTCCAAAGCAATACATGACAAAATTAAACTTTAATAACAAGAGAGACACTCTGAATACCTAAAGGACCAAGAAGAGAACCAAGAGCAGCTTCTCCTTCCCAAACTCTCTCTCACTCTGTATTTCTTTCTCTCACTCTCTTTCTCCCTCTGTAATTCACCCAAGAGCATCCTCCCTCAAACACTCCCTCTACCTCTGCCCTTTTTCGCTCAATACCAAAACGCAGAACAACCAACAATGGAGCACGATCCTGCAGCAACACCCATCAACAGAAAAGAACACGACGAAGAAGAAATGCGTCACAGAACAGAACTCAGCACCCAAAATAAAACCCAGGAAATCAACAACACTCAGCAATGGAGACCAAGAAACCAACACACAGGGGACTTACCTCATGCTGGTGCTGGAGAAACATCGCCCCTGCCATCCACCTCACCATTCCCTTCAGTTCTGCCAATATTCACCTCGGTTAGGTGCTTCAAATTCTCAGCTTGTGGGAGCTTCGCCTGTTCCTTCCCACAGGTTCAGCTATTCCATGCCCTAGCCTCGCGACTCATCGCTCTAGCACCCTGTGTCGTCACCCACAACTCCATCGCGAAGCCTAGCCCTCCACGGAAGTCACCACATTCGCCTGAGTTCTCCCTAGCCCTTCGCCCCTATCACCACTTTGTGTCTCACCCGCGTCCCTCTCTCTCTCTCTCTCTCTCTTTCTACAAATTTTTGTCGCAGTTCCCTCTTCTCCATTTTCCCCTTCTTTTCTTTAAAGCCAAACCAGTTCAAGGATGAACCGGTTTAAACCAACATCTCCTCTTCCTTATTTTAATTTCCCTTTCATTTAATTAATTATTTCATTTTAATTTAATTTCTTCTTTTTATTTAATTAATCCCCCATCAAATAAATTTTCAATTATCCAATTACACCCAATTAATTTTTCAATTATCTTTACTGAATTCCATTACGGGAAATCGGGGTATTACAATGTGGGCCGCTTCTAGAGCCATAACAGAGAGGTACTTTGAGAGAGAGATGGCGAAGCTATTTTTGCTTGACCCGGTAGCCCACAACTATCTACAAGTAATATATGCGAGATGTTAGGCCAAATTGTCTTTTGCTCCATCCCAAAGTGCCACATAAGCCTCAACAACCTGAATGAGTCCTTCAAAGTCTACATCCTACCAGCGTGGAACAAACCAATTCTCAGTATGTTTGAGATCATACGAAAGGGAATCATGGGAAGGATTATTAAAAAAAATAAAAAGATGGCGCGGTCGATGGACCTTTTACGTTTGCAGATCAAAAATTAGCTTGCCAGACTACAACTTGCAAATCACAATTGGAGTCCCCATTTATCATGCCCAATTTGAGGTCCGCAATGGTAACAAATTGTACCATGTTGATTTGGACAAGCGTACTTGTATATGTTACATATGGGAGTTGACTAGCATCTCCTGTGTTCATGCAGTCCCATGTATGCAATTCATGAGGAGATCTCCCGAGGACTTTGTGCATGAGTGCTACCACTAAGAAACATACATCGCGATGTACTCCCATTTCGTTCGCCCCGTCAGCAGACAAATAACGTGGCCTCTAGTGACGCATCTTCATATAATTACGCTACCCCCATTTAAGAGATGTCCTAGAAGGCCGCAAAAATGAAAAATGCGGGATGTGGATGAGGTCCTAAGCTGGACAGTGCTGCTTAGGAGACATTTGAACATGACGCATGGCCGGTGTGGGGGTGTGGGGCACAATTCCTGTACTTGCGCAGGCCGAGAGTTCAATGCATATGGCGGTCATCAGTCCAGAGGCAGAGGCGGCAGAAGAAGCTCGGAGGGCACATTTATGGGTTTCAAAGTCCCCGAGACAGTTTCTGACATAGTCCTCAAGACAGTTCCCGACATAGTTCCCAATAAGTTAGTGAGCACATTATTACGTTTACGTTTTCATGTGTTACGTTTTAAACTGCTAATATCATTTACAATGTGTTATGCATGAGTATGATGCGCAAGGTCCACAAACAGAAACAAACACGAATGTGGAGCTTAACCTTTCTTGATTAAAAAAGACAATGCACAATCAAAGTGACAATTAACTATGCGTCGAAACCAGATATCCACCATCTACAATAGTTTATTTGAGGTAGCCTATTGTAGATGATGGATATCTGGTTTTGACGCATAGTTAATTGTCACTTTGATTGTGCGTTGTCTTCTCTGATCAAGGCAAATTAAGGTCCACATTTGTGTTTGTTTCTGTTTGTTGTCTTCAACAACAATTGTAATGTAGAGGCATCTCGGAAGGCTTGGGAAACAAAGAATACAAGGTGAATATTTTTGGTTTGCGTCTGTAATGCACATAGGCATGATATGCTTATAATTGAATTTTAATTGATGATGAAATTTTGAATCTGTAAATGAAATTTTGAATATGTACTTCATTTTGAATATGTGAACGAAATTTTAAATCTGTACTTTTTGATCGACCACGCTGACGTTCCGCTGCGGAAAGTTAACTTTCTGCCACAAAATCTTGTCATTCCGCATGAACCGACGTGTTTCCACGGCGAAATATCAACTTTTCATGCTAGACAGATTGATTTGCCCTGCCTTGTATGTTTCGGTCTTACACACAGGTTGCTTAAACTGTTGCAATGAATATGTTAGTTGTTTGTTGATGATATATGAAATGGTTTGAGTCAATTTTTCTTTCAAAACATTGAAAAGTTTGCAAGAGTTTCCCATGTTTTTAGTCTATCCCTCCTGTGATATTATCAAAAACCATATATTATCCAACTTAGATATTTTCCAAACAGATATTATCCAAATAAACCCAACAAAACATAAACATCAACATAATTTTTTACAACCATATCGTGCATATGTGCATTACAAACACAATTTGTCAATTTAATTACAACCATATCATGCATATGTGCATTATAGACGCAAACCAAATTATCAATTTCGTTACAAGCATATAATGTACATGTGCACTAAGAATCGGTGTGATCTACCCACATCAAACATTTGTATTGTTTCCTGAGAAATATCCAACTGTTTGCCTCAAATACACTGTTGTAAATGATGTATATCTGGTTTCGACGCACAGTTCATCTATTGATCCTTGCACGTTTGCTCCTCAATCTCATTATATGAAGTTCCTTGCATATAAGTGTCAGATGCAAAATTGATGTTCCGCTTGCCACCCATTTTGCCGAGACAGGGCGGCTTTCCATCTTTCTCAAGTAAGTGTGAATGTCGTTATAGGACTTTATTTGAAATGTCATTTCACCTTGAATTTTTTAGGTGTGCATCCTTCCTGACAAGCAGCCCTCAACCGATATATACGAGCATTTTCTTGTGCTTGTGCCCTAGTATATAAGACTAGACGGTGCGGTCCAGCGAGTTGACCTCGAATCACGATATCCTCGGCAACGCTTGGTGTAATGTTGAAGTATAGCTCAACGGCAATGTTCTGCGGGTTAAGTACTATGGTTTTCTTATTGAGAAACATGAAGTTTTCGATGTTCGTAAATTTGGAAGCTGTAAAGAGGTGAAAGAGTTAGAGGCTAGGTTTCGTCTATTGTCGGTACAGTTATAGGACTCCGAGTGCTCTGAGGCGCTCTGTTGTATGCGACCGCCTCAAAGTACTCGGAGTCCTGTAATTGTACCGACAATGGCAGAAACTTAGCTTCCAACTCTTTCATCTCTTTCCAGCTCCCAAATTTACAAACATTGACAACTTCGTCTTGCTCAACAAGAAAACCGTAGGACTTAACCCTCAGAAAATCGTTGTTGAGCTCTACTCCAACATTACATCAAGCGTAGCCGAGTATTTCATGATTTGCAGTGAACTCGTCGGAGCGCAGAATTGAGTCTCATATACTAGGGCAGAGGAACGTAGAATGATGCACGATGATCTGTGACGGTTCATAGTCAATCCAGTGCAAATCGTGTCCCGATCTGGAGCGGACCATCAATATAATAGCGTTATTTTCAAAAATAACAATCCGTGGCAGAATAGTAGACGATCCGCCACGGAACGAAATCAATACGTTTAATGGCAAACGTGACAGCAATCTTTGCGAGGATCTTTTTCCATAGTTCAGTAGTTAATTTATTAACAAAAATAATTTAGTAGTTAATTTATCATTGATCACAAATTAAGATAGTTGATTTGTCATTTTTCCTTTAAATTTGGTAAAAGGGGAAGTGATTGACAAAAGAATGGAGTGGGGTCCATAGTAGTGTTTAATGTAAAAGCAGATCTCGTTGCAAGAAAACTTCCGAAATCCATTTGTGGAAGCTTTTTCTTTTCCATATTTATTTTTCTAAAATATTGTCTTTTACCAAACCATAGGGGTGAGTCTGATTTGATCCGAATCGGGTTGAACCAAATTTTTTGCATGGAATTGAGCCAAACTTGTTCCATTTTTAGTTCATTTTTCAAAATTTATTTGGAATTGAGCGGAACATATATCACAAAATTATAATTTTCTAAGAACTACAAGTGAAAAAAATCAAATAAATACAAAAATTCCATAATTATTTCTTTACTTTTCTTATGGGTAAATGGAAGTTACAAGAGTCAATCACGTAGGAAATCTATTTTTATTTTTTTAAATGGAAAATGACAAATCAATCATCGTACTTTATGATTAATGACAAGTCAACTACTAAACTATATTTACTAACAAATTAACCATTGAACTATAAAAAAAAGTCACTACTAACATTGTTGTCACGTTTGTCATTAAACGCTTTGATTTCGATTTGCAACGGCTTGACCACGATCCGCGGCTGATTGACAACGATCCGCGGCGGCTTGACCACGATCTGCGATGGATTAATAAGAAGGAAATTACTTTCTTTCACCTAAAGAAATGGTGAATCTTTCAAGATCGACAATTCTCTCTATTTTCAACAGTTTTGGACGCTTGAGGACTCATTTTCCATCATTTTTTCGCGCATGCATAGGTAGGAGAGATCTATTTTGTTATTTGGTGCATATTATAGCAGATTCAGGCAGGAAAAGAATGAGATCGTTGACTCAAAAACTTCAAAAGGCCATAACTTTGTGCTCAATTGACCGATTTGGGCGATTTTTTTTTTAAATTTCGCATAAGGTTTTGAGATCTATGCGCTGACAAGTTGCCAAAGGGCTAAAAAAGCTTCTAAGTCCTCCAATTTCCCTTATACAATTCAAAACTATGAAGCTCCATACGTTTTTCTACCCGAATCTGCTCTAATAAGCACCGAATGACAAAACAGATGTTCCCTACCTGTGCATCATGAAAAGACGATAGAAAACAAATCCTCAAGCGTCCAAAACCGTTGAAAATGGAGAGAATTATCGATTTGCAAAGATTCACCATTTCTCTAGATGAAAGAAATGAATTTCCTTCTTATCAATCTGCCGCGAATCGTGGTCAAACTATCGCAGATCTTTGTCAATCAACCGTGGATCATGATCAAGCCATAGCAGATCGTCGTCAATTCGCGGCAAATTACTATACGGTCTGCCGTAGATCGAAATTGAAGCGTTTAACAACAAACGTGACAGCGATATTAGTGGCGACTTTTTTCTATAGTTCAATGGTTAATTTGTTAGAAAAACTAGTTTAATGGTTGTCTTGTTATTGATCATAAAGTACGATGATTGGTTTGTCATTTTTCCTTTTCTAAATATAAAAAATAATATAAATAATTAGATTAACATGAAAACTCAAATTTCTTGAAGTAGTGATAATATCCATATTGAAGAGACCTCTAATGTTAAGTGTATTCTTAACTTATATGATAATATATGGTTCATTGAATAGTATAATAAATATTATAAATTGGTTATATAAAAGAATACCTGCGCAAATAAATAACACTTTAGAAATTAAAAGAAATAGAGGGAGTCAATTATACTTTTGTTTAATAAAGACTTGGCACACATATTTTATTGGTCATAATAAGTTATGTATTGAGTGATGTTACAAGTACAACTTATACACGTGATATGTCGTTAATTATTGATAGTTAAGTAATTATATATTTAGTAATTGCTAGAAATACACTAAAATTTTTACTCTCAGACTTTACATTTTAATGTATTATTCCTTAATTTATAAAATAATTATCATATATTGTAAAAAAAATATTTAAAATAAGATATTATTTATGTCATTCAATTAAAAGTAAAATCATATAAAAATGTAATATTACCGTATAAATATAACATTGCTATTATTTGTTTAGGCTCTTATCCATGGTGACTAAAATTGGCCTCTAGGGTTTTTGTGGGGTGGAAAATGTTTAAATGAGTGGACCTATTAATTAAAGTCCATGTTTAAGTCGCCTCATTTAAAAGGGTAGCCACCCTAGAAGTTGCTATTTTAATTAATTTAGGGTTAGGGCTTGAAGTTCATGTCCACTGCCCTAAATTTAAAATCCAATAAATGCATGTAGCTCTATGTCTTCCATTCATTCCAAACTTGTCCTTTGTATTATGATTTTTTTTTTAAATAATTCTATTTTTTATCAAAAAATAATTGACATTAAATTTTACCAAACGGAAGCCCTGCTGCATTTACAATCTTTGAAGAAGAATTTAATTTTTCATAATATGTATTTATACTTTGAGTAACTTATTTCACATTCATTTTGATGCTAAAATAATTAACATGAATATGTGTATTTGTCACGCCCCGGAGGTGAGCCAAACAGAACCGCTGGGTCAGACGACCCGTTTCTCGGAGAGAACTCTGATACCCAGCCCAAGGTGTGAATTTTTATGCAGAAGACTTAACGAGAATAATATCAAGCCCAAACTCAAATCACATGGGTTGGGGTCCATAGAATGATCAATCAGAGACATGATAGCATAATAAAATAAAGTATTGTGCATGAATTAAATCAACAACACCAAACTAAAATCCCAACATACCAGGAACGATGGATTGAACCGACAAACCTCCACCCATCCACAGGGAGATCGAGACACCCACCAAGGAACTCCAGTATTGCCCTGTTGCTACACATGGAATCCTATGCACCTAGCCTACACCCTAACCTAGGAAAAATATAGTTTAAGGGTGTGAGTGACTAACTCAGTAGAGAAATCTATACTAAATGCAATGCATGCTAAAACCATTTTCCTCATCTTTTGAAAACCATTTCATGTTTCTCATTTACCGTACATGGATTTTTAAATTTACCAAACCTCTTTATCATTTTATAAATCCAGCTCATGGCCCTCGATGTGGCTTTATTAAAACTCGTTATAATCACCAAATATGCCAACATCGCTTTCTGTAAGAAAACGTCATCCATGAAAAGGGATGGTCACACAAAGACTCATCCGTCACTCATCATTGTAAAGTGGTGTAATCTCTCAGATGTGCCGACGGGCCGTAGCCACCGCCGATACGATTCGAAGATCCAACGCATTATCCAAGTTGCCGGAGAGCAAGCTTCGCGATGACACAACTTGTGTAACCGCCCAGATGTGCTGACGGGTCTTAGCCACTGCCGATACGATCTAAAGGTCCAACGTATTACTCGAGTTGCCGACGATTAGCCCAACAAGGACACAACTAGTGTAATGGCCCAGCACATGTCACAGAAAGGTGGCTATCCGCCAATAGCAACACCTTATGAAGCAAGAAAGAATACCAATGACGACGATCTGATGATCCAACACTTCACCCAGGTTGTCGGCGATTAGCTTAGCAACGACACAACCCGTATAATCGAAGTAATGGATGAGGTTGCTCAGATAGACCACTTCTCACTAGGATACCTCGGTGTTCGAAATTGACGAGGGTTGCCGACGAACAAGCTCAAGTGGTCCAGTCACCCGCCAAATGGAACGGTACTAGGATAGACTAATCTTCGCGACTAACAACCTCCCACTCCGTGTGACAAATACCCTGGCCAGGTTTAGGGGCTTTCGACCCAAGGAGGAGTCATCACCCTCCCATCCTATTTCCGACTTTCAGGGCTCTCGACTTGAGGACACGTTACCAATGCCCCATCCTCTTTTTCCACTTCCAGGCCTCAAAACCTGAGGACATGTCATGAATGCCCCATTGCCATTTCGCACGTAAACGACCAATCTTCACGCAATAGAAGATTGCACAGGGATAGCCTCATGATGCTTTAGCGCTAAAGTGCCTAAAGCATCAAGAGGAGTCATCCTCCCGATGTACATATCAAATCTTCTCGCAGTAGAAGATTTTGGGAATAGTCTCGTGATGCTTTAGCGCTAGAGTGCCTAAAGCATCAAGATGATTCATCCTCCCAATGTACGTAACCAATATCAAATCTTCTCGCAATACAAGATTGACGGGATAGCCTCGTGATGCTTTAGGGCTAGAATGTCTAAAAAATCAAAAGTATTCATCCTCCAAACACATGCACAGAAGTCACATCATCAATATGTACAAAATATTAGGATAAAACATGTATGGAATGTGAACGTGAGAAAATATACATATACGTAAAAACTGACATGCTGTCGAACAGTCCTCATTAGGTTTTCAGGTGTGGTATCCCATAAAATAGCAGTTTTGAAAACCATGGTATAATATAATGCATAAAGTATAAAGATCCTTACCTCGATGGCGACCACGACACGTTTACCGACAAATCAGTTTCACGCATTGTCGTAAGCGAAAATCAAATTAAATGACACCTCCAAAACCTACAACAAGGCCGTTGTCAACCTCCCACAAACATAACAAAGATAACAGACAAGTCTTAAACAAGACTAGGATCCAAGAAGGTTTTAAGAGCAACCACGAATCTCAAACTGAAAACCAAATCTAGGAATTCCAACAGAATTAAGAGTGGGAACAGTTCTGTTTGGTTCGGTTTTTGGTCAAATTAGAACCGAACCGAATCGATTCGATTTTACATTTCAAAAACCGAAACCAAACCGAATACTCTTGAAAACCGATCTGAAAACCGAACCTCGGTTGTGGTTTTCATCGGTTTCAGTTTCGGTTTTTGAAACTCGGTTTACAGTTCTGATTTTCAGATTTTAAATCAGATTTTCTTTATTTTTGCTCGATTTTGGCATCGGTATTGTCACTTTTAGGCTTGTTTTTCAAATCTTTAAACCAAAAATTGTTTTTCAAATCTGTAAAGGCAATTGTTTTATAAATCTTTAAACTACCGAGGATTGTTTTTCAAATCTGGAAAGCCAATTGAAAAGACAATTTAAATATTAAAACTTGGTTTTGTGCATGTTCTTCAAATCTGTAAATTTGTAAACTACAATTGCAGGTAGTAAGTCTGTAAAGGCAATGAAACATTTAAACCACATATCTCAAGTATATCAGTAATATCAAACTTTATTTTCCTCTAAGCAATGTCAACATCTGCTGTTAAAGAATCACTAATTCTTTAACCAAATTTTTTCTGCAAAATGATTCACCATATAATTGTTGTACTTAAAAAATTCAAATATGCTGGACTGACCTATGTTACTTCCCTTGAATCTCAACTACAAATAAACTTTAAGCAGTTTTAATGTTTGATTTTGCTTTTGCAGGAAAGTTACATTCATAAAGTCACAGAGAGCAATTAGAGCAGCTGAAATTTAAGAAGTATCCAACTTTTGTTTCATGACTAAGGAAAATAAGATACATAATTCTTCTACCGATTTGGATGATATTGATGATGATAGTGAATTGCTAGAAGCTTTTGAGGAATTATTTGAACAATTTAACTTGCTTAAGACCAAATATAAATTGTTGAAAAAGGAAAATGCCAATTTGGTAAAAAAAAAACATGTTGATATTGATAACTCTAGTTGTAACCACACATAAAAATAACATTACCATAATTGGACAAGGTAATATTTTCACTTATTCATCAAAAGATGCGTATGTTTTGAAACCAAAGTTGTTTTTCCTTTATATCGAACATAATGTAAGGAAATCTTTTGAAAAACAAATTTATGAATTGAAAGGTAAAAATGATTATTTAAATTCTATGGTGCTTAAATTTATAGATGGTAGTAAAAATTTAAATATGTTTATAGGAAATCAAAAGGTAACCTTTGATAAAGGTGGAATTGGATATGAACATTTTCAAAGGAAAAATGTCTACAAAAATTTCTTTGTTTTTTCTTCAATTTGTAATGCATATAACTCTATTGTAAATAAATCTTTTTCATGTCCATTTAAATCAAATGATAAATTGTTTTAAAATTGTATGGGTTTCTAAAGGAACTAAGTCTATCACTCAATGACTCAAAAATATTTGGGTACCTAAGAAAAACAATTGAGCCTTAAGTGTAGGATGGAGCTTCTCTCATTAAAATAAATTAATTTGATAAGAGAAGTTCAAGGTATTTGAAGGGAGACTCCTAAGAGTATGCATGTTTGAAAATGATTAATGAAATTTCTTTGTTATACTCTTGTTAAGTATAATATTAATTTCTTTGTATAAAACTTATTTTGAATTGCACATTGGACAAATATTTGAGATTTACCTTTGATGATGTCAATATATTCGCAAATTGTGATTATTTCAATTAGTATTGTCATTTATTAAAATTGGTATCATAGAATTGAATATCTTTTCGAACACTTGGTATCTTTAATTTTTAAATTGGTATCAATTATCTAATTGATACCAAGAATCTGGTTATTAAATTGTTTTGATGGTGTTGTTGGTAAATGTAAAATTGGAGATTTTTAAAATGATACGAGTAAATTTTTTGCTAATTTTTGGTCAAATGTAGAGAGTTGATTCATTTTATTGCATAGCGACGACGTATGTGTTTTTCGTTAAACGGTCAAATTGGGGTTTTTTGAGCGAAAATTTGTTTTTGGAAATGTTTTTGATAAATTATTTTGAATAAAAAAAATTTTTGAGTTGGTGTTTAAACGAATCGGATTTAAAATTGGTGTAATGTAAAATATAATATATGTTTTCAATATGTTATATATGTTTTATATAATTTATATTATAAAGGATTATGTTTTTTTTTAAAGGAAGAAAGAAGGTGAAGAAATCGGGATTTTCTTCTTCTTCCCTCTTCTTCGACCGTGAGCGAGAGACCGAGTGGGAGAGGGAGATTCGCGAGAGAGGAGTTGGGTAGCGACAAACTGTCGATTCCGGCCGACGATGGCTGTGGGTTGTCGAGGGTTTTCGACCGTGTGTGAGTGAGCGACTTCCGGCCGAGGGCATTTTGCGAGGAAGGGTTGGCAGTGAGCTCGGGAGTTGGGGCTTCTCGGCTCGGGATTTTCTTCGACCGTTTTCTTCGATTGAGGTAAGATTTCTGCACGTTTCTTGGCCTCTCGGCCTCTAATACTGTTCTGATGGGTAATGCTGAGGGCTTGTCTCTGTCCTTGCTGCGTTTTTAGTTTTGGATTTCAGTTTCCGATTCTATTGCTGTTCTGGATGAATTTTGTTTCCTGTTTCGCTTCGTTCTGTTTGCTTCTATCCTTGCGGAGGTATGTTGATTGATGATTGGGCTTCGGCCGGATGCTTTCTTTTGTTCCTATTTTGCTATTGTCGAAGATAGAAATCTGTTGAGTTTTGGGATTTTAGTTCGATTCTATTTGATGATGTTACTGCTTACGTTCAGTTGTGATAAACCTGAGTAGTGTCCTATAATTGATGATAAAAAATTCTGAAAGATTCTTGCTAAGAGGATTTCTTTATCTAAGTTAGGTGTAGAAATCAGTTGTTAATTAGGCTGTTATCAGTACATGGTTAATTGCCTTCCTGCATGTATGTGTAGCTTAAAGGTCTAAGTATGGTCTCAATTGGCATTTGTAAATCTATTTATAATATTTCATTGACTTCTACTCTTGGGCCTAAAATTTCGTCCAGTCATTGTCAAGGTTACTGTTTTCATTGATAGATCAGGTTCTATTCTTAAACTAGGGCATGAGAAATCTATAATTGAACTTAATTAGTTACTGCTTGTTCACGCACCTATAGTCTGACTATTGTGTAAAATGGGAGGTTGGAAATACATGAATAATGACGAATCGATTTCTGTCCGAGTTAGATTTAGAGTCAGTTTTATATTCTGGGGATTTGTTGCCCATACATTGCTAAGAGATTTTTGCTCTTATAGCTAAAATAGAAAATGTTGGTTTGTGGTTTAAAGTAGCATAGAAATGGACGGTAGGTTTAATCCAATGTATATATTATATTCCTAGATTTGGTTTTCGATTTGGGACTAGTGGTTGTCCCTATAAACCGTCTTAAATCCCGAGTCTTGTTGAGACTTTTCTGTTATCCCTTGTATGACTTATAGAATGTTGACATCGGCCTTGTTATAGGTTCTAGAGATATCAGGTGATGTGACCTTCCCATCGATAGCGCGTGGAGTTGTCTAGTCGGTGAGCGTGTCGTGGTCGCCATTGAGGTAGGGATCTTTATACTTTCTGTATTGCATCATGGTTTTCAAAACTGCTATTTTGTGGGATACCACACCTGAAAACCCTACGGGGGCTGTTCGACAGCACGTCAGTTTTTACGTATACGTATGTTTTCTCACGTTTACATTCCGTACATGGTTTATTCTTGATATTCTGCCATATTGATGTGATATCTATGCATGTGTTGGAAGGATGAATCCTCTTGATACTTTAGGCACTCTAACGCTAAAGTATCACGAGACTATTTGGTGACATCTTCTATTGCGAGAAGATAGGTTATATGATACGTACATTGGGAGGATGAATCCTCTTGATACTTTAGGCATTCTAGCGCTAAAACATCACAAGACTACCCCCCGAAATCTTCTACTATGAGAAGATTTATTATATACATTGGGAGGATGAATTTTCTTCATGCTTTAGGCACTCTAGCGCTAAAGTATCACAGGCTAGCCTCGTGCAATCTTCTATTGTGTGAAGATTGGTAGTTTACATGCGAAATGGCGATGGGGCATTCATGACATATTTTTAGGTTTTGAGCCTTAGAAGTGGAAAAAGAGGATGGAACATTGGTGACGTGTCCTCAGGTCGCAAGCCCTGAAAGTTGGAAATAGGATGGGAGGGTGATGACGCCTTCTTTGGTTACAAGTCCCTAAACCTGGCCACGGTATTTGTCACACGGAGTTGGCAGGGTTGTTAGTCACAAAGATTAATCTATCCTAGTACCATTTCATTTGGCGGGTGGCTGGACGACTCATAGCTTTGCTTGTCGGCAACCCTTGTCAATTTGAAACATAAAGGTACTTAGTGAGAAGTGGTCTATCGTGAACAACCTCATCCGTTACTGCGATTTTACTAGTTGTGTCGTCGCTAAGCTACTAGTCGGCAACTTGGGTGACATGCTAGATCTGTGGATCGCCGTCAATGGTATTCTTTCCTGCCTCATGAGGTGTTGCTATTGACAGATAGCCACTTTTCTATGACATGTGTTGGGTGGTTACCCGAGTTGTGTCGTCGCTGAGCTACTCGCCGGCAACTCGAGTAATGAGTTGGACCTTCGGATCATATCGGCACTGGCTACAGCCCGTCAGCACATCCGGGCGGTTACGCGAGTTGTGTCGTCATGAAGCTTGCTTGCCGGCAACTCGGGTAATGCACTGGATCTTCAAATAGTATCAGCGCTGGCTATGGCCCGTCAGCACATTCGAGCGATTATACCACCTCTCTATGATGAGTGACGAATGGGTTTTTAAGTGACAATTATTTTTCACTGATGACGTTTTCATATGGAAAACGATGTTGGCATATTTGCGATTATAGTTGTCTATGTATACATTAGGTTTTGAATAAAGCCACATTGAGGGTCATGGGCTAATTTGTTAAAATGATAAATAGTTTTTAAATGTTTAAAATCTATATACGGTAAATGAGAGGCATGAAATAGTTTTTAATAGATAAGGAAAACGGTTTTAGCATGCATTGCATTTAGTATTAATTTTCCTACTGAGTTTGTCACTCACTCCTTAGACTATATTTTTCCCTAGGTTAGGGTGTAGGCTTGGTGCTTGAGATTTGCGCGTGTAGTAGCAAGGTGATGTTGGTGTCTCCTGGTAGGTGTTTCGATCTCCCTGTGGATGGGTGGAGGTTCGTTGGTTCAATCCATTCGTTCCTAGTATGTTGGGATTTTAGTTTTGGTATTGTTTGATTTAATTCGTGCACAATACTTTCATTTATTTACATTATCATGTCTCGAGTTGATCACTCTGTAGACCCCAACCTATACAATTTGGGTTTGGGCTTGATATTATTCCCGTTAAGTCTTTCGCATAAAAATTCATGCCTTGGGCCGGGTGACCGGGATCTCTCCAAGAATCGGGTAGCCTGACCAGGCTGTTCTATCCGACCCGCCTCTGGGTTGTGACAGTAAATCTTATCCCCTTTGATTTAAATTAGAATAATGACTAAGGGGGAGAGACTTTATTGAATATTTTGATGATTTTGATGTTAAGTTTTATACTCTCCTTGAATTTCATTTTTGGAAAATGTCAAAGGGGGAGAAAAATGTTTTTTTTTTTAATGAATTGAACTTATATTGAATTAACTTGATATTTGATTTTGTTTTCTCCTTATTGAATTCTTTTTTAGTATGCCAAAGGGGAAAAAAGTAGTATAAGTTGTTAGAAAAACATATATAGCATATACTAAAAAAAGAGAAATATATTGCATAAACTAAGGGGGAGAGATCAAATTATGCAATACAATATGCACATACTTAGGGGGAGACATAAACAATTTATAATATATTGTTATCATAAAAAAAATGGAGATTGTTAGCCTATAAACATTAGGCTTATTAGTTTTGATGATATTTTATATTGATAATTTATAAGTTGTTTAAGAATATGTTATACTTATTCTATGATATTTGATCTTCATTGAAAATACCTCTTAATAAGGGTATATATGCTTACTAATGTGTGTATTTAAGTCCATATAGCTAATGGTTAAGTTTTGGGACTTAAAAGCTTCAAAATGAGCAAAACACAGAGTAAAGGTCGACCAGTATGCATCAGAGGCAAAACAGTAGAAGTGCGGTCGACTGGAGAAGAAGCACGGTTGATCGAAAAAATGACAGATTGCTCGACATATGAAGGCATGAGGTCGAGTAAACTGCAGAATTGATTGACCAAAATTTGTCACCACCAAGGAAACGATCGAAGAAGCGGTCAAGTATGCGAACGAAGAGATCGACTGAAATATATTACAAATTGCATCTTAGTTCGACGGTCGACGAAGCAGTCGAGTATGCGGACGAAAAGATCGACCGAAATATATTACAGATTTCATCATAGTTCGACAGTCGACAAAGCAGTCGAGTAGCGAAGATTTGGTTGACCGAGTTTAAAGACAAATTGCTTCTCAAATTTGCGATCGAGTTTGCGATCGAGAAAGAAGAAAATGGTCAACCACAACATATTACAGATTGCTTCTCAAATTTGCGGTCGAGTTTGCTGTCAAGAAAGAAGAAAATGGTCGACTGCAACATATTACAGATTGCCCATTAGATCTGCGGTTGAGTTAGCAGTCGAGCATGTGGTCGACTGAAAATTCTACACAACGCAAATACTAGCTTCCAAAGGTCAGATGAGGTCGAACAAAAAGGAATTGGTCGACCAATTCAACTGAGTCTATAAATAAAAGGCACTTCGAAGCTGAAATTAAGAAGTGAGAATCCTATTGAAACACTGTCAAATTCTATATTCATTGTCTCATTTATTTAAAGAGTGCAAATGTCTAACTCTCTCAATCCACAACTTAAAGTTTACTCTTTGAGAGTTAGGTTCTAAAGTGTAATTTTTACTTTTGCAATTATTGTAACCGAATAAAAAGGGTGATGCCCTATTAATTAGTCAAGTGAAGGGTGACGCCTTTAGAATTAGTTTGTAAACGGTTGGATTGATGCCCGTGAAGTTCAATCGGTTGTAACCTGAAGGTCAAGGTGAAAATATCTTCAAGGGGGAGTCTTGAAGCGCAGACGTAGGCTTGCTTTGCCGAACCACGTTAACAACTTGATTGTGTATTTTATACCCTCTCTCATATTGGTCATTGCTATTGTAGTTGTTTGAATATTTATTCTGAGATTAATTGCTTCAAATTTACTCAACCCCCCTCCCCCTAAAAAAAAAAAAAGTTTATTTTGATCTTTCAAGAATTAGGTCTCAAAGTTGTATTTTATATTTCCATTCATTGTACTCCTTTCGCTGCATTTAGGGTGACGCCCCGTGAATAGTCAAACAAAAGGGTGATGCTCCGTGAATAGTCGTGTAAAGACTTGTTGACAACCGTGAAGTTCAATGATCTATAATCGGGAAGGTTAGTTGATTAAGAAATCTTCAAGGGGGAGCCTTGAATGCGGACTTAAGCAAGGTTGTCTGAATCGCATTAACAAATCGATGTCACATCTCTTATCCCTTTACTATTTATATTTGATATTGCTTGCATATTTATTTGTGTTAAATCACTTAGGGAATAAAATTATAACATCGCACATGATGCGAACCTAGGGTATTAAAGAACCCTAGACCCAACAACAAACGTGAAATTTGACAACGGATCGTCGTACGAATCAAGAAAGTATAGAAAGGAACTAGACCCTAGCCAAACCTGTCGACCAGAACCAGAGTTATCAGAAGAGCAGCTTGACCCTAACCAAACCTGTTGGTTGAACCAAAGCTATCAAAGCCTGTTCTTTCAAGATGGATGCTTGAAGAGACCAAGTTCTTCGTAAAGAAGAAAAAGAGAGGACATCTCACCAAAACACACCAGTTTATTTCAAAATTCACTCCCTCATATGGCACCATACATGTGAGACCCAAGAAGAAAGGGTGTGCAATCCCACATCGACTTGGGGGAAGTAAAGAGAGCAGAATATAAATGGGTAGCTCTCCTACCCCAACAAACCGGTTTTGGGTGGGTAAGTCACATCAAGAACAAATCCGTGCAGGCTGCGGCCCAAAGCGGACAATATCTATTGGGCCAAGGTTGGGTGGGCTATCACTTATACAGTTGGTATCAGAGCAGTGGTTTTAAAAATGATTTTTGTAAACTGCTCTGAGCGTTTTTAAAACTAAGTCCGTAGCTCGCTTGTTTGTTTTATTGTGTTTTAAACGAGCTCTGGTACGTTTTGCTAAGTAAAACGATTTTTGGAAAAAGTCAAACTAGTAATGTAGCCAACCTACCAGCATGAGCCTCGACGTGGAAAATCCTTCATCACTGTAAGTAACTTGCTAATACCTTAATAATGTATGCTTTCCCTATTGTAGTTTGATAGATGAGTAGTTAAGAATTACTTGCAGGGACTAGTGGACTAGGTCAACACGGTAAGTATTTCATTTGTAATTGGGACTGTAGATTCGTGAATATGCTCCAGGATGTTATATTTTTGAAATTTAGATTTTGATTTTGGGGTTTGGATGAATGAATGATGGATATACTAGAACTGTTTGGGATTTTATACAGGATTTTAGCTTTGGGGGAATCTAAAAACAGAGGAGACTCTGCCCAAATTTTTGGAAATAAGTGAAAGGACAATCCCAAATGAGGTTAAATTAACCGAAGTCACCTAAGTTGTAAGCGTGAATTAGACCCGCTAGATAATAATCGTAAACGCCTAGGTTACAACGAATTAGACGGAAGATAGATTAGCTAAGGACAAAACCGAAGTAGAGAAGCAGGATTTCACTAGCGAATTAGTTGTTCCCCTCGTATAACCTTGAAGAAGACTTAGAGAATAAAGGTTGGAATTTTGGAATGAAGTTGGAAAAGGAACCTAGTGGGGTTGTAAGAAGTTAACCGAGAAGGGTAGACTAAGAATGCACTGGGTTAGATTTCCGATAAGGATGAGAGATTCATGGTCTTGTCGGGTAGTATGACCAACTTGGACTCAACGAAGGTCTCCGACATGAGGTACTGCATGCTCGTATGTGGGACTTTGATTAAGTATTGAACTCGAATATTGGATTAAGTCAAATGGATGGTGGAACTTATGTCGAGCTTGGATTATGTTCTCCATCTCGGTTCGAAACCAATCAAGGTGACCAAGAACGTGACTGCACACAACTGTATGGCAAGAGTGGATTCAATCGGTTGAGCTTCTCCTAGAACGAGTACAGAAACAAAGACGGGAGCATAAACTGGAACAACAACGGAAACAGAAATCGAGACGGAAACGGAGACGGAAACAGAAACAGAAACGAAGTTTCCAGAGTGATTTCTGAGAATGGATACAGGAATGGAAACAGGAACGGCAACGAAAACGGGAACAGGAACGGAAACGGGAATAGGAACTAAGACAGAGACAGAAACAGAAATGGAAACGGAAACGGAAACGGAGACAGAAACGGGAACGGATATAGGAACAGGAGCTGAAACGGATCAGAAACGAATACAGATACAAAAAGAGAAGCAAAGCGGAGCACATCCAACTCAGCTAAATAGCGGTGTAGTTCCTGACTCGGGAAAGCTTGAATGGATGGATTTGATGGTGGAGAGTACGTTCTAGTGTGCCAAAGTCATAAGGTGAGAGTGAAAAGTATGAGTGATAGGTCCTAGGTCACGTAGTGCAAGGGATCTGAGGATAGAATTGTGTGAGAAAAGTGAGTTCAATGTCAAGTACGTGTTGAATTCATATGGAGTTGGTGGAAAAATTTGATGTGGAACGTCAAATTTGGGAAAAGAATGTTGCGGAGTCAAGAGTTGAACGACAACGGTGGGGTATTTATCGGATTGAAGTGACGTTTGGATATAAGAGAATTGTCATTTTGCTCTTGATGTTGAAGAATGGCTATGATTAAGGCATTTCTTCCCTTGGAATTGAGGTAATCAGAGTTGCACAGAGGAAGCGTGGCGAGCAAATACGAGAGTTTGGTTGACTTTTTGGGTACAAGAGAATGCATTTTTGGGTAAAGTCGAGTTTAGTTGATCAAAAGAGGGAGTAAATAACCTAGATAAATGGAGTATTAGGACGACCAAAGGGAACTACGTCATCAAATGGGGTAGCTAAGAAGAGATTTGATGCGTAAATTAGCATTACCGGCATTAGTGAGAGTACTAGGAAGGGCAAATTTCGAGGATGAAATTTATTTTAAGGGGTGAAGTATGTAACAACCCGATAATTTTAAGGTGGGTAATTATAATTATCGGGGTATTACGAATGACGTATTTGTAAGAATTTCTTTTATTGAGATTAAATGGAATTTACCGTAATTAAAATAAATAGGAATTTAACAAATTTAAATTATAATGTGTGTGATTAATTTAATTGTTTTACATTTAGGAATTAATTTGGGATTATTGGGATTCATTAGACTTATTTTAAATTAGGGGAAGAATTAGTGAAAGATCAAATTTAAATGAAATTAAATTGGATCAATTTGGATTTAATTTAATTAATTAAATTTAATTACTAATGTTAAAATTGAACCGGTTCAACAAGAACCAGTCCAGTGTATTAAAAGAATGGCATTTGAGCCATTCTAGTGAAGAGGAGAAACGAGAATGAGAGAGAAAGAGAGATATGGAGGGGGAGCGAGATCGGAGCTCGCTGGGCAACGGGCGAACAACGATCGTGATCGCGACGAAGGGCGGGTGGCAAAGGCGACGAGGTGGGTCCGGTGTGCGTGACGTCCAGGTGTGCGAGCTGCGGCGAGCAACGGTCACGGGCTATCTAGGGCTCGGAATTAGAGTTTGGCATTTCGGTGATTCGGCAATGTCTCGGCTTTGGTACGTCAAAAACGTTAGTTTGGTTCTTCAATCCCCTCTTCCTATGTTCCAATGAATCGTTGTCATTTTCGTGTTTGGTGTAAGACGGTTGTGGCTCGCGGTGCGTTGGCAGGGCAGGGCAAGGCTGAGCGTCGGTTCAGGGAGAAACGACTTGTCGTCTAACTCACAGTTCAATCCAAACCGGTCCATTCCTTTGATTTCGTATCTTGCGGTTTAGGAAGAAAGCTAAATGGCAGTGGCGTGGATCATGATCCGAAAAATAAAGATATGGAATCGTGGGATAGGTTAGTTTTGCATTTCAAATTGTCATTTATGTTTATATTCAGCGTGTGTTATTGTTAGCAAAGAAATGGTGGTGTTCTGGAGATGATTTCCTCTCGGGTGTTTCCCTCTTACTGCATGGGTTAGAGGGCTGTCCCTGTGTGTGTTCTTCATTCGGTAAAGACATAGGGGTGCTTTGGCCATTGAGGCCCTACACCACAAGTATGGGTGTGTGTGTTAATATTAGTGTTCTTAAGATGTTGATAGTTGTTAATGTTCTGTAGATATTGTTAATGATAGGTTTTCTTGCTGTGTTATTACCCTTTGAGAATTTGGCATAGTGGTTAGTTTCTTGCTGATTTGGTGAAGTCCTTCTTGTTGATTAATAGTGCTTATCCCTGTTATGTTTCTTTGTCGACTTTTCGTTGTAGATCATTGCAAGTGCTGTGATATTTTCCTTCGTTATTTGGCCCTGTTTTGTTGCCCATTATGTGATATAAGTGCTTAGTAAACGAAGACAAATGATGAATGCTAATATTAGAGAGATGATGAATGTTCATGGCATGAAAAGATAAATGTTTGCTGCTGATTAGTATCCCATAATGTTTCTGTCATTTCTTGGGTGTAATCCATGAATTCCCTTGTTGGATGAATTGTTCTGTGATCATATTCCTTGCTGTAAAAATATTGTAGTTCATGGTTCTTGTCATATGGTGGAAGAGAAATATTGAATGATGTGAAAAGTATAAATGAATCGTCAGTTTCCCTTAGTCATTGTTTTGCTGTTAGTTTAATGGATTCTTGTTAGATGAACATGCTTAATTGTCATTCGATTGGAGTAGTTAGGTTAGTTAGGTCTAACTATTTAATTGTTTAACGAAAGCACGAAAACTACTTAATTAGCATTATAGTCTTCCGAGCATGCAAATCAACTGAAGATGTGAATCAACCATACTTATTAGAGAAATAAATTGTAATCTCCCTTCAAGCATGATAATCATTATTTACGTGAATCAAATAGCTAAGTGTGTAAATTAATATCAGCATGTTAATTAAATAAAATAGATAGCACGTTTAGAATGTTGATTAGCTTGCTTAAATCATCTAATTAGCATAACACGTGTAACTCATCTAGCAGCATGTTAGGGTAACTAAATAAAGTAAGTAATTAGAATTGAGCATGTTAATTATGTTTTACTTTTATATGCACATCGCGTGTTAATTCGTTACATTTCCTTTATTATTGTGATTTACGTATCTAAGCATGCATCCATTATTCGTTGTCTAAGTATGTTTCCGTTAATTGTTGTTTAAAGCATGTTTCCATGTTTAGTTTAGTTTAGTTTAGTTTAACGAGCATGCCTAGTTACTCGTAATTCATTGCACGTCTCTTTACCGTCTATTTATTATATGCGCAATTTTAATTATAGTTTGTCTTCAATTACTTTCATTTCAATGTACACTTTAATTTTATAATCAATGCTTTACTTTACTAGAGAGTAGAATGGTAAAGAAGATGAGAAGAGAATGAAGTAACATGAATGAGTTAAGGGTCTCAAGAATCTCACTTATTATGCGAATGAATGTTTTATAATTACTTTTGTTATTGTTTTCTCAGTATTGCTTAAGATCTCGATTATGATTACATGTCCTTGGTATGTACTTCCTGCTAAACCAAGTATAATTAGTTAATTAGAATCAAGGCATGAAATCAACGTAGGAGCATGTTGATAACTAATTAGAATAATGACTTAGAAATATAAACGTAAGATGCATGTAAATGGACTAGGAGATTAATTAGGCTAAACAACTAAAGAACTAGAATAATCATCTTGTCTTCCTGAGCATGTTTAGCTTATTGTTCATTCGCTGTCTTAACTCAATGTTATACTTGTTTTCTGTTGTGCGCAGTTCCTTCATTCTATTATGTGTTTTACTTTCCTTATATGCGTTTTCAGTTACCGTTAGTTTATTTAAATGTGCACTTGAATTTTATGAATATTATGTCATGTCATCATGCATCACGATAGGTTAAGAATATATGTTCATGCATCATACTAATAGAAAAGAACAGGATGCATGCATGAGCGAGGAAAATGTAAGAATGAATGGTAGGATAATAGGACGATGGGTCTAATCTAGCAGAAAGGTGCCCACATGAGACTAGTGACTAGCCTGGCAGCAGTATGCCCAAAGGAGGTTAGTTGTGGTCTGGCAGAAAGTTGCCCACAGGAGACTAGTGACTAGCCTGGCAGCAGTATGCACAAAGGAGGTTAGTTGTGGTCTGGCAGAAAGGTGCCCACAGGAGACTAGTGACTAGCCTGACAGTAGTATGCCCAAAAGAGGTTAGTTGTAGCCTGGCAGAAAGGTGCCCACAGGAGGCTACCCCAACGAAAGAACGAACGACTAATAGAAAATAGTAATAACGAAATGGATGACTTGATGAAAATGACTAAAGAGAGGCATTCATAACTGCATCATCTCTTTTTCTTACTGAGCCATTAGGCTCACGTATTACTCGAACAGACGATAAGTAGATAAAGAACAGATAACAAAAGACGCATAAACTAAGAACGACGAATAAATAATGAAGCAGAGATGCAAGATTTGCACGCGCGAGGGATGCTCATGGCTGGCCAGGCATAAAGAGGGTAAAGGATAGTCAGTTGAGATTTAATTAAGTTTTCTAAATTGTAAATAAAGAGTGATTAATTTCCTATTAACGCAGTATTTCAATAGTTTAGTATTTCTTTCTTAAATGATTTTAATTACGCTTCCGCAATGTCTTACATAAATGGTTTTATTAATTATGCTTCCGCACTTTGTAATTGGTTTTTCCAAACGAGTTTAAAGAAAGAGTCAGTAGCGATCCGATTAGACGCACTCTGATATGTTTTGCTTTAAAAAGATAGAAATTTCAAATTTTCACGCGTTTTTAAAGGATTTAAGAAAATCTAGATCGTTACAGTTGGATTTAACTTCTTACAATACATATGCTTTTGTAG
Source organism: Begonia loranthoides (assembly GCA_022433065.1). Taxonomy (NCBI): domain Eukaryota; kingdom Viridiplantae; phylum Streptophyta; class Magnoliopsida; order Cucurbitales; family Begoniaceae; genus Begonia; species Begonia loranthoides. The sequence goes on along the minus strand of CM039480.1, from coordinate 2,192,310 downwards.
ACTTCCAAAATGAATTAAAACTAATAAAAATAATAATTAGGAAACTCTAGGTGTGACTATGGTTAGTTTCCTTGCGCAAAGGGTTAAAATTAGGTTAAATTTAGGGTTTAGAGATGAGCCACGTGCAAAGTGGGCTTGCTGGAAACTGGGAAGAATTTGAAATGCTATTTGAGTGACCAAATCATCTTCAAATCTTACGATCTTGGTGAGTATGGAAAACTTAAGATGTATTCTTTAATTAGCATGAATATCACATGTCCATTTGAAATCTTGATCTAGCCCACATCTTAATATCAATTTTTGTGCGAAGAAAACACAAGCCCAAATTTAAGCTTTATAGCATTTGTCCTTCTAGTTGGCCCATTTAGAATCATGAATGTCTTCATTGTTGTTGTCCATTGCACATTATTCCACCATTGCTTCTTCATCTTCATCAACACTTAGCACATTTATTGGTTTTAATATGTGTTGAGTTGATTTTTTCTTTTGGATTTCATCCACTAAAAATTGTAGACTTTCATTCATCTTCTTTGTCCTTACTCTAGTCATTGGGCCTCCAACATCTTTTAATGGATTGTGGTCTTTGTACGTTTTTTGGATCACATCAGCACAAAAAAGTTAGAACACCTAATTCACTCACCCCTCCTCCTTAGGTGTATATCGGTCTAACAGTCACATTGACTACCGTCGTGTCTTGTCAACGCGGTGTGGTTCCAATTGACTGTCTTTGCATCTTGTCAACATTGGGTCGTCTTGGTTAATTGTAGTCGCATTTAGTTGAATCTAGCTATGTCTCATCAATTGCTGAGTTGTTCGGGTCAGTCGTAGTTCTGTCTCTACGATCGTAGTCATGTCTTGTTGGCTAGTGGGTCATTCATGTTGACTGTTGATGTGCCTAGTCGATTGTGGTTATGTTTTGGTCGACTGCATGATGTGATTTTGTAGGGTTTGAGTCTAGTGAGTTTCACTTGACTTCCTTAGCATATCCTATCTCTTGTCAACGTGAATTATCGGTTCAACGTGAAGTTTCTGGTCACGCCTTGTGTTGAGCCGGGAAGTCTTGTGTTAGTACTTCATTTCTAGTTTTGAATCTCGATTTGGAACTCGTGTTTTGTCTCTAGTATTGGTTTGGGGTTTTGATATCGGTTTGGTTTTAGGTTTCAATGATGCTCCTAGTTTTGGTGCTTGTGTCTAACAACGCATGTGGCTAGTTGGCTAGGTTTGTATCGTCATCGAAATAGGGATTTTTATACTGTACTACATTGCGTCATGGTTTTCAAACTATTATTTTATGGGTTGGCACATATGAAAACCTGACAGGGCCTAGTCGCCAACACGTCTATTTTTATATATATGTACGTTATTTTGTACATTTACCGTATGATTACAAGACATTATGGTTTATTTGTTTTATATGCTGGTATATAGTAGACAAATCTTCGTTGTCTTGGGTGGCATTAGAGCCCCACAACCAAGTCAACGAGAGGTAGCTATCCCTAGGCATCTTCTGTTGTGTGAATGTTGTATTGTTTGTACACGAAAATAGGTAATATGACATTGATGACATGTCTTTGGGTTTCAAATCCCTGAAGTAAATGAGTAATAGGCCGGTGATGACGTGCTCATTGGATTTTGAATCCCTAATTATGGTAAGAGTATTTAGTCATTTTTTTGATGATTTTACGGGTTGTGTCGTTGCCTGGTCTCCGGATCGCTGGCAACCCTTTTATTGTTGATTTTATAGGTGGTGACGTTGCCTAGTCTTTGGATCTCCAACCACTCACGTGACGTTGCCGACTGGGTCTTCAGATCGTTGTCACTTTGATTCCTTTTGTCTTATGTGATGTTGTCTGGTTTTCACATTGCCGCCTTTGTGAGATGGTGTGCCAGAGGAGTCTTTGTTTGACCTTCCTTTTCACTGATGTTGTTTTCAAATAAAAAGGCAATGTGGGGCATGCGAAACGAGATTGGAACCAAGGCCAAGGGCAGGAACTCCACCAACAATATTTTCATTATTGCTACATCAATGGCTCGTGGAGCCTATTTTGTTAAAATAGGAAAAAATAATTTTAAATGATTTTAAATCCATACATGGAATTTCATTTAATTATAGTTTTGAAAGGAATGATCAAACTAGTTTTCTCATGGATTGCTCATAGTATAGATTTCTTTACTAAGTTAGTCAATCACCCCAATAACCCTCACCTCTCCAGGTTTAATCACTGTAGCAAGATTCATTATTTCGCAGTAAGAGTTTTATTTCTCCTTAATTGTAAAATTTATTTTTGGGGATGAATGGTTTCATTTCATGCACACTATTATTCTCTTTGTTATTATTACGCTATTTACTCCTCTTGTTGACCACTTTGTAGAGCTTGACCCATTTTTTTAGTTTGGGGCTTTATTTCATGATAAGTCATCCGCTAACGTTCTAGCCTTGAATTGAGCGATCGGGTTCTCTCCGAATATCGAGTCGTTTGACTCTACAATTCTGTTAGATCTGCATCCAAGTCGTGACAACACTTAATTATCACTTTATGGTATAAGATTAAACTATAAAATTAGTTCAAAAATTTAAAATTACCTTATATTTTTAGTAGCACTACTCTAATTTTACACTATAATATTATTTATTTGTCAATAAAAAAATTATAATATATTATAGATAGTTAAAATAATATATCACTTACTGTAATGAATTAATTAGATATCAGAGTGTAAAATTTGAATGAAAAATTAAAACATATACAATTTATTAACCATATTTTTTAGGAAGATTTAAATATTTTTGTAAGCATTTATTCATATTTACATCAATCTTCATCACATTTTGCATCATCTCTTTCTTATATTTCTTGATCGCGTTTCAAATTTGCTTTTTTAGCTTAGTTACATAGAATTTAAACTTTTCATATCCGAAGTTCCAAACTCTAATAAATAATAAAATATTATAACTTATTTTTACCAAATAGAGAATTTTAACTTATTGTAATGATAACAATGACTGAATTTCAATATTCAATTTTGTTGGAACTAATGAAGTTCAAATCTTTAAAATTATCGAACACTCTTCAGGATCCTAGTAAATCTAACAATCTAGTTCTACTTCCGTTTTTTTTGTTCTTAAAATTATGTTTGTGTTGAATCTATCTCATCTCATTTTCTCGTGAAGTATCTTTCCACGGAAGCACCTCTCATTCAAGAAGTGAACAACAACTACATGTACCAGTGTGGACTTCTCATGCACCCAAAGGAAAAATCTTGTGCTTTCAGTTGCGATAATTAAAGCTTCTCTTCTTGGAATGGCGTGACATGTTCATATAGCACCAAAAAATTATGGAAGACTTCTTAAGTTGCAATATTTTTAATCATGCAATAAAAGTCATGAATTACCATTCCTTGTCTCAACTCATTATAGTTTAATTTGTCAACTTTACCAATTACAACCATTTCTCAAAGAATTAGATGCCTTGTTACCGGATGAAAAACTATTAATCGATGTCATTAATGACTTATTTTAATTGGTCCAATTAATTTTTTGTAAGCAACGTCGTAATAGTAAAGTGTCCCGAATTGAACCGTATTGGCCAAACCCAATGTTTTTAGTTTAGTTTGGTTTGGTTTGGTTTGAACCACTAGAAAATCGACATCAATTTATTGTTTAGGAACTAAAATTTTTAGTTTGATTTTTAATTTTTAAAGTCAGGAACAAACCAAAAATCAAACGAACCAACAAATAAAAAACTCATCCCTAAATTAAATTTTATTCTACTATTAAACTCATCCCTAAATTTAGTTTTAGGCCCAAAATAGATTCTTGGGAAAATGACAAATTAACCATCATCCTTTACTATTGGTGATAAACCAACCATTATCCTTTTTTTCTAACAATTTAACCACTGACGTATGGAAAAAAAGACAAAGTCAACGTCGTTGTCACGTTTGCCGTTAACAAGCTAACGAGGAGCCATGGCGGTTCGTAGACAAATCACCGCAGCTCCGTGATTTTCCAAGAAAAGAGGGCCAAATTTGGCCTGAACCGCCGCGGGGTCTCAAGAGATCGCCGCGGTGTGATACCAAACCCGGCGGTCTCTTGAGACACCGCCGCGGTTTGCTGGCCTCGGTCTTTTAACTCAGCGGTATACATAACTGCTGCCATCCTAGGGCTCGGTCATTTTCACCGCGAATAAACCACGTAATCCTCTTGGCGACCCATTTTCACCGCGAACAAACAACAAAATACTCTCGGCAAACAACAACGTCAGACATTCGATCACAATGTATTCCCGAGCAAGAAATTGGTGTTCAAGCGTGGGAAGTCAACGGTGGAAGCAGTCCAAACCGCAGCGGTGGAAGATGATCAACCTGCGGTGGTGCAACAAGAAGAAACCGCGGATGATGGAGAAACCATTGCACACTCGCAATGGCAACCAGAACTCGAGCCTAAACAACGAGAAGTTGGAGGCTCCTTGGTCTGGTTCCAATATGTTACAGCGAGGTTTCTAGTCCAAACCATTCTAGACAGCGTATGCCAAAACACGGTATAAAGATGATATACAACACTGTGCAATTCTTGTTTCAAAAATAATAGATTTGGACTCCTTGGCAGGCATGGTAATTAAACAATTGGTTGAAGATGCTGAAGGCGGGTTGTACCGAATGTGGGGCAGTTACTGGGAGGGGATTATTAGAATGTTTTATGCAAATTTGGAACTGTCCACCCAGCCATTAGAGGTGCGGACATACATTTTTGGATGGAAGTTGAGTTTGACTCCCAATGATCTAAATATAATGTTTGGATGTGTATTGGATGGGCCAAGCGAACAATATTATCAAGTATCTCGGGATCCACCATTCATCAACCAAGGAGAAGGGCTAGCTGTGCTTAGATTGTTTCACCGATATCCCGAGGTTGCCGTGTGCAACAAGCCAAAAGGAAAGAAGCTGAATGTCATAGCCCGATTGATCCACCTGATCACGACGTACACGATTTTGCCTCAGGATGAGCATCGAGATCATGTTAGCTGCATGGATCTCTATTTGCTGGAGAAGGTGTTCACCAGACAAAAGGTGGACATCGGATACGTCATCCTGTGCCACATGCACGAGGTGCTCAACAACCCAGCCATGAACCTGCCGTACAACTGGCTTATCCAGAGCATTGTTGAGCACTATGGGGTACCCATCTCAGAGAAAGAGCCGAGAATTGAAGAGTCGGCCATTGATGTGTACAACAAATTAAAATTGGACCAAATGGGGATAACCCAAGTTGGAGGGGAATGGGTCCACAAGACCAAGAAGTAGCCAGCACCTCCACCCCCCTCAGAGCCTCAACATTCAACTCCCTCAGCGAAACAGCCTCCTCCTCAGACATTTCACTTTACTTCAATGCCTGAGGAGACATCTGCCTAGATGAGCAGGATGGAGGAGCTCCATAATACGGCGCTTACAAGAATGCAAATGATGGAGGAACACCTTCAAATGTAACAGATCCAAATACAAAGAGGGGAGGAGCGAGCAAAAGAGAGGCATCTGCGAGAAGAAGAGAGGCATATGTGAGCAGAAGAGAGGCACCGTGAGCTAGTGGCAGCACTTCATAGACGTAAGAGCCGATCAGCCCGTACAGCAGCCTCTCCATTATCCTCTGAAGCAACAGAAGCCACATACCGCTTGTAAGTTATTTACTTTGTACGCAAAGTCTAGTCTTTACTTTATTTGTGTTTGACGTAATGACGTGTTATTGATTTGCAGCACCAGTGCCATAAGCCGCCAACCTACTCCTCCAGCCATGCCTGCTAAGGTGCAGGAGACCAATTTGTTAGAGCCTCCACCCCTTAAAACTGTGCGCGTGGTACGTCTTTCATTTGGTTATATATGTGTGTTCGTTCATGTTTATGCTTTGTTAGTCTGACGGCATTTTGCCATTTTTGTTGCAGTCTCGAGATTTGATGGACATCTTTAAGAAGTATGTTGCGCCAAACACTCGGAAGAACATGGAGACGTGCACAGTTCTTGGGGGAAAGCTGATTGGCGATGATTACGTCGTCACTAATATCATCTTCCCAGAGCAAGTCGGGATGCCAGATACAGTGAGAAGCCTTCTTTGTATCTTAGTGTATAAGATTTTATCTTAGTACTCATCCGAACTTATATTCAGTGCTATGCGGTCAACGACGAAGACGTATTCGTGTTTCAACAAGAAAACCGTCTACTCACATTAGGGTGAATTCACATAAGTAACCATCTCGCTTCTCTGGGTTGTTATTCTTGTTTACTGATATAGCGTATTTGTTGTATACATTTCAGACACACCTAAAGTAGAGATTGTTTATATCGTCTGTTGACCTCCACACTCAATATGCTTACCAACAATTGATGTCGAAAGCAATCTCCATCATCGTAGCTCCCATTGACAAAGAGCGGTATGTATTTTCCCTTATGTAAATTCATAATGTTGCTTTCCGTGTATTTTACCGGCAATTGTTCCCTTTGCATTGCAGCCCGTATGGCATCTTGCGGTGTATGAGTGAGGGGATGAGGGTGATGCGATAGTGCATTAATTAAGAACAATTCCATGAGCACGACGCTGCAACCTATGAGTATGAGGGTCCGTTGTTCGACAGAGCAGATAACACATTTCTTGACCAGCAATTGTCTTTTGCGGTCAAGGATTTGCGACCGAAATGGTCCAAAAAGAAGTAGGGGACGTAGGAATTTATGATTCTATACACTTTGTTGTAATTTGTTTACATTTACATTGTAATTTATGTTTAGTTGCCTTTGTTGTAAAATATGTGTACGTTGAATTATATGTTTGGCTTAAACATTATATGTTGGATGAAAGAAGAATAGTAGAAAGGATGAATTATATGTTTGGATGATACTGGATGAATTATATGTTTGGATGATACTAGAACTACTTGGGATTTTGTGCAGGATGTATGAGATTAGCTTTAGGGGAGTAAAGAAACAAGGGAGACTTTGGCAAAATTTTTATAAATTGGGCTGATGATACGTGAAAAGTAAATCTTGTATGACCTAAATCAAGTACATAATTAAATACAAGTGTATGGAGAAACATGGGTGAATTCAGTGCAACAATTTCAGCAAACCGCCGAGGCTTGCTCACAAGCCACTGGCAGTTTGTGAGCAAGCCACGGCGGCTGCACAAACCGAAGCAGCTTGTCATGGTATCTGTAATCAATTTTCATGCATCCTCCACAACCTAATGTATGGAACCAATATATCAACTCAAATTGCTCAAACGAAACAAATTCAAATTTATCAATTCAAATTTATGAAACCCATTCATATTTATCAATTCAAAATTTACAATTATAGCATACAGTACAATCACATATATATAAAAAACCTAATCTATAAAAGCAATGTATCACAGAAGGTTAAGGTCCACATTTGTGTATGTTTGTGTTTGTGGACATTGTGCATCATACTCCTGCAAAACACATTGCAAATGAAATTAGCATAGTTTAAATAACAATTGAAAACATTAACGTGATAATGGGCTTACCTGCGTCTCAGGAACTATGTGGGGAACTGTCTCAAAAACGCTCTCGGGGACTGTCTCCAGGACTATGGAAGGAATTGTCTCGGGGGCTATCTTGGGGACTGTCTCGGGGACTCTGAAACCCATAAATGTGCCCTCCGACCTTCCTCTCCCGCCTCTGCCTCTGCCTCGGGGTCTGCCTCTCCCTCTGTCGCCTCTACCGGCCCCTGCATTGGACACGCCTCCACCTTCGTACGTGCGGGAATTGTGCCCCACACCCACACACCGGCCACAGGTCATGTTCATATGTTTTCTAGGCAGCACTGTCCGGTTTAGGGTCTCATCCACATCCCGTATTCCATGTTTTCACGGCCTTCATAGAAGCCTTTTAAATGGCGGTGGGATAATTAGATCAAGATTCGTCACGGGAGGCCACTCGATTTGTCCATTGATGGGGCGGACAAAGTGGTAGTACATCGCCATGTATGTTTCCCGGTGATAGCACACATGCACAAATTCCTCAGGAGATCTCCTCATAAAGTGAATGCACTGGACTGCATGGACACATGAGATGCAGGTCAACTCCCATAGGTAACAGGTACAAGTACGCCTATCCAAATCGACAGAATACTGTTCGTCACCGTTGCTGACCTCAAACTGGGTAGCTCCTGAAAACTGGGGGACTCCAATTTTGACCAGCAAGTTATAGTTTGGCAAGCCGGTTGCTAATTATTGGACACAAAAGGTCCGTCGAGCGAGCCATCTTTTCATTTTTTTTCACGATCCTACCCATAATGCCCTTTCGAATGATCTCGAACATACTTAGAATCAATTTGTCCCGGGCTGGTAGGATGCAGGCGTTAAAGGACTCGTTAAGGTTGTTGAGGCTTAAGTTGCATTTGGGGATGGAGCAGAAAGCATGTTTGGCCCATCATGTCACATCTATTCCTCATAGATAGTTGTGAGCCACCGGGTCAAGCAAAAATTACTTTGTCATCGCTCTCTCAAACTGCCTCACTGTTGTGGCTCTAGATGCAGCCAACATTGCATCCTTTAACAACCTACCTTTAAATTGTTTTTGAAAATTGACATACAGGTGTCGGTTGCAAAACCGATGGTCCGCTTGCCCTGCCCCCTCTTTGACAGCTAGCACTAGCCCCTGCAAAGATTCATAATATGAGTCAGACATTGGTACAAAATGCATAACATAAACACAGAAGGTAAAAGCAATGAACCACACCTTTTGTCGATCAGAAATGATTGTCCATCCATTGCTAGATGAGGTGTTGAGATCGTCGAGCAAAAATTCCAGAAACTAGCTCCACGAAGCCCTATGTTCTGCTTCAACCACTGCTACAACAATCGGATACATTCCATCATTCCTGTCGATGGTGACAGTAGTGAGCAGCTGGCCCGGAGTCGCTCCCTTCAAATGGCAACCGTCCAAACAAATAACCAGTCTACCACAGTTCAGTAGGGCCATCTTGCATGCAACCAAACACATGTACATCCTTTTAAATGCACTCATGTCTAGGTCAATGGGCATCGAGCTTCTAGGATTAGACCTCTGAATCTCCTTGGCATAGGACCATATGAGCTTGTATTGCTCATTGTCATCCCCTTCGGTAATTTTTTTTGCCGCATTTCTTGCCCTTCTAGCAAGGCTGGGTATGATGTTGACATTGAAGTCCTTCCTGACTGTCTCAATTATGGAAGAAAGGTCTTAGTTGGCCTGACTTTTAAATCTATCTAAGCAATGCGTTGCCACCCATTTGGCAGTGGTATGGCGGCTTTTCATCTTTCTCAAGCAAGTGTGAACGTCGTTGTAGAACTTTATTTGAAACATCATTTCACCTTGCATCTTTTAGGCGTGCAGCCGCCACGTGCATCCTTCATGGCAGGCAACCCTCAACTGATGAGTGTCACTCTGGGTGAATTTTATCTCGTACCCATTCTTCAATGCATGATCAACAATGTCTTCTCTAATTTTATTCAATGAACTGTACTTTTTGCCAAGGCCCATACCAGCGAAAGTGCATTGTGCTTGTGGTGGGCGTCTAGGCCAACTCTCGGCCATGTCAATGTCTTTGTCACTAGTGAATTGACATAATGAACGGAGGTCATCATCGTCCTCCTTGTTTAGAGTTGCTGAAACAGAATGCAACATAATTGCAACTTCATTTTCAATTCCACGTACTTCATTCTCATAGGCAAAAAATGTGGTTGTGGGCCCCACTTCAACTTGACAGTTAATAACAGATTTTTCAACACTCAAAAATGCCATTTGCTTTTCAACAAATTCTTTAACTTTGCCAAAATGCCGTTCTCTTCAGCTCTTAGAATTCTCTAGGATTCGCTAATTGCTGACAAAATGCATGCAAATATCGCGGAGAGTTCACTGTCTACTTATACAATTCGAAGCCGAGGCCAGCAAACCGTGGTGGTTTCTTGAGACGCTGCCGCGGCGTCTTGAGACACCGCGGCGGCGTCGGTGTCTCAAGACACCGCCGGGTTTGGTATCAGACCACAGCGGTCTCTTGAGACCCTGCGCCGGTTCAGGTCAAATTTGCCCTCTTTTCTTGGAAAATCACGGAGCCGCAGCGGTTTGTCTACGAACCGCCACAGCTCCTCATCAGCTTGTTAACGGCAAACGTGACAGCAATGTTGGCTTTGTCTTTTTCCCATTTGTCAATGATTAAGTTGTTAGAAAAAAAGGATGATGGTTGGTTTGTCACCAACAGTAAAAAATGATGGTTAATTTTCCATTTTCCTTAGATTATTTTTTCCCTTTTCGCCCAAAAATATCCCAACAAAACAAACAAAAAATTAAACCAAACTTCAAATCAAAAATTGAAAATTTACTCCCAAAATCTTCCAATTTTCACTCTATATTTCGTCCAAAAAAATTTTTTTTTTGGCAATTTCTACTTGCAAAAAGTAAGTCTAACAAAAAAAGTCCAAACCCAAACAAAATTGACAAATTTGACACATGTAATCGTAACGAGAATGTTTTGCAACATAAGATTTTTGTGACACCATGGAAGCAACTTTTTGATCCTCCTACAAGAGCTTCGATGAAAAAATTGTTTCTAGAGGAGTAAATGGGACGATCTAATATTCATTTATAATCTATTTTAAATGTTTATATATATAAGCATATATTATGGTCTATGTCAGTAACATGCTTGTCACTTGTTAGTAATAATTAGATCTCACAGATTTGGTTTGAAATAAAAGTATAGATAGTTAATGTTGTATGCATAATTTGACAAACTTTCGAGTTGGAAGTTTAATTGAGAAGAGTTTAAAATGTAGTCAAACATAGTAGAATAAGTGTAGAAAATGTAAAATTCCGGTAGCGTTGATGGATGAGAAGTGTATTGCATAATTTCATATTGTTAAATATGTACTCTAATGTGTTGTTCGTTAGTTGATAAAATAATTACAATACATTATAAGTAATTAAATTAATATATCACTTGCCCTAATAAATGAATGATACATAAATATTATATCAATATATAATATTAGAATATAAGCCAATTTTTTTTTCCCACAATTTCGATTTCTAAACGGAAATCTTAGAAATCTTATGAAATTTTGTCTTGATATTGAAGGGGAATAACTGTGTTATTTTGAGTGTGGTTCGAAAGAGGAGGGCAGAGATTCCACGCGGTGAAAACTCTCCAAAAATCAGAATTTTTTAGGTAATTCCAAGTTTTGTTCCTCTATTTTGTATGTTGTAAACCTTGAATTGAAACTTATAATCTTGAAGTTCAGTTACAAGAAACTCTATGTTTATTTGAAATCGATGAAATGGACTGTAAATTTGGAAACTTTGGTGATGGAATGGGAATGATTGTAACGACCCAGTTTTCCTTTCTTAAAATGTATCATTTTTTAAAAAGTAAGTTATATTTGAAAATCACGTGAAATTTAAAAACTTTTCTTTGTACTTAAAACCTTTCATTCGAATTGCATGGCGGAAGACTTTTCATTACTAAAACTCTTTGAAAACGATAAATAGAATTATTTTCTTCAAAACCTTTTATAAAACACAGCGGATGCCTTTATGAATAAAACAAAACATTTAAGGATACAATAAATAAACTTTTACAAAACTTGTCTTAACTTAAAATCTTTTTAATCTTTAAATCCTTTAGCCTAGCCAGCCACCAAATTTGCAACACACAAATGCTTCGTCAACTGCTCCTAGCCTTGATACCACGTGTACTTACATCACAAGACTTAAACTATGAGCTTAAGGCTCAGTAAGCGATATAAAATTAAACTATGCAATGCACATGCTATGCAGCTTTTAAAATCTGTAAACAGTTTTCTGTTTTCATTTTCCTTTATCTTTTACATATTAATTTCTTTTTTGTTTCTGTGCACATCAATGCACATGGTCCCGACATCAATCGAGGACACACAACCCGCTATGTTATAAAGGCTCGACATCGATGCACAGTGACCTCACATCCTGTGTAAGCAGCTCCGACATTGACCAAAAACTCTGCTAGTGGTTGTACGCATCAACGCACAATAATCGGTCCCGACATCAACCGAAGACGCACTAGTGGCCGTGCACATCAATGCTTAAATGGCCTCACCATACCATTGCCTCGGCTAGCCTCAACATCAATCAAGAACCAACTAACAAGCTCACCATTTCTTATCATCTCGTGGCACACACCTAAGGCGACCATCCTGTTTACATTTATTCTGTTTATTCTATTTAATTCATTTATTATATGTTTTACTTTTAATGACAAAATGGATATTCCTACAACCCAAATGAAGGTTGTCTGCTTCAGATGATCAGTCTTTCGAGAATACCATACACTTAGTATGTATGAGCATCCATTATACCATTTTTCCAAAACCATGCATGAAAACTATTTTCGTAACATTTTGAAAACCATGATGTATAAATGCTCGTGAATGCATACAATTCTATATCCTCAATTTAATCCTGAAAGCATGATCCATATCAAATCCTTAACTTAAAAGAACTTACTTAAATCTAATAAGCACATCATTAAAAGAACAAGCAAGCACACATCAATACATCCTCGAACAATACTATGATCAATAACTTAACTTAATAATCTAGTAACTACAGTTAGCATACAATTTCTAACTCTTGTGATGTAGGCCTTTCTGCAAAACACAAGCAATATCACTTACCTGGCGGTCTCCACTGCAATATAGCACTTAAGGTTCTTCTTCCTTCCCAATACCTTGAAAATCAAATAAATATACACATCAATACCCACAAACTAATTAACTCCCTTTTTCCTTACTTCACTATCTTCAACAACTTTGAAACCATTAATCCTCATTTATTACGCAACATAATTCCATAACTCAAAACAACAAAGAGCATTCAAAATTGACATATACTATCCTCCACAATTCCTTTTATCAAGCAGTTATAAACAGAGAGTCGAAACCCATTCAACTACCATTAAACAGAAATCAATCGGAGAAGATATTTCCATCATCGAAGAATAATCCTACGACCAAGTATAAAGTCCTCAACAACAATTATACAATCAGTAACAAAATAGGAAACCAAACTTCCATTAACAAAGCATACACATTTTCTCCAATAATATCCAACATGGTCGTAAATAACAGAGGACAATTCCAACCCACTCAACCGTGCATGATTCCTCAACACTAACCAAAATGCAGTACAATCAAAACAAACTCACTTCTACAGGACATAGATTTCCACCGCTCAAAACCAATAGTCAACATACAAAATCAAAATGCAACAACTCATCCAACATACAGAACCAAAACCCTAATAGCATTTATCATGCATTAACCGAGCCACAGAACATAAATTCAATCAACAAACAAGCAGAGAGCATTCCAAACATCTACCTCTCTTTTATCTTCTACTATTATTCCCATAAACTCCATAAAGCCACTAAGAAAATTGTGCGTTACCTGAAGCACACCCGAGAGAAGCAAAGAACCTGCGATTCAGTGTTGAACTCCTTCTCCCTCTTCTTCTCCATTTTGGCTTTCTCTCTTCCTCCAGAGTGACCTTCCTCTCTTCTCTTCTTCCTCTGCTTCTCTCCTTTCTCTCTGTTTCCCAATTTCTCCTTCGACTCTCTCTCACAGTTCACTCACCAGAAGCTCTCTTAGCCACTCACTAGAATCCCAAAATAATATAACTCTCCCAACAACTCACTCTTTTCTCCAGAAGCTTTCCTAACCTTTCTCTTTATTTCTATTTCTTTCCTCTTTGTCTCTTCCTCACAGCTCACTCACTTTCTCTCTTCTCCTTCTTTGTTTCTCTTTTCTCTCTTTTGTCTTTCTCTCCCGGTTCACAATTTTCTCTAGGAGGCTTCCCTTCTTTTCTCTTCTCCATGTAGGCTTCATATAATCCTCAAAATCTCACCTAACCCCTCGTATGAACTGTCATCTGTAAAGGAGGACGTGTGGGGGAATCATAGAAATACAATTCCTGAGATTTTCATTTTCCACAGGGTTCAAGTGGAGCCGGTCGATCTTATGATCGACAAAACCAATGCTGAAAAGAGTTCTAGTCAATTCGTAGTGAGGCCAGTTGATCCTATGATCGACCGAACCAACGTAGCTCACCTACCATATCGCCTTTGCCATTTTTTCACCAAATCTTCTAGCCACTCACACCCAATTGATCCATTGCTCCACCCATTCCACGTCACCACTCTTCATAAATGCCACTGCCATATTTTGCTTACTTAACCCATTCTTTTCTTTTCTAATTTATCAATCTTATCATTAATAACCCAGTAATTATTATAATTACCCAACATAACTCTAATTATTCTCCAATATTAACATTATCATCCCAAGTTTACGATAATTTGAAATTTGGGATATTACATTCCATAATAAAATCATTCTCAAATCTCCAACAATTCACAATTATTATTATCCTTAATCTAATCTTAATTATGGGCATTACAATGACGGTTTCACTGGAATTGTGGTGAAACCAGGCAAACCTTCCTCTAACGACGTCAGAGAGTAGGACAACGAACCGCGATTCAGTGATCGCTAAGCCACAATGTAAACTCCCCCTTCAGCTCTAGCTGCTGGACGGAAGGCCGAGACTTGAGGTCTTAGCTAGCGACGGGTCGCCAATGTCCGAAAGGCAGGTTGTGACCCGTCTGTGAAATCCCAGTGCAAGTAGCTAGGTCGCGGTCCAGATTCTATTTGATCTACAGTTTAGCTAAAATTGGGTCGCGGGTCCAACCCTTTGGGTCACGATCTAGGATTGTTTTTGTCTTATTTTGGGTCTGTTTTCAGCCAGTTTTTTAGTAATTTTTTGCTCAATTAATTTTAATTTAATTTTTAAATAACAACTATAAACTTTAAGGTATAAAAATTTGACCAAAATTTAATACCTTAATTTTTGAATAGGTAACCAAACTTGATTAAAAATCTATGGACTGTTGGATTTGGATTATTGGACCTTAATTAGTATAAGCCCACTTCGAGGTGGAGATTTATTTTCATGCATCGCATTGCATAATTTTTATGAAATAAACATTTTGAAACGTGTCTCATATAAAAATGACGTGACCATATTATGGCCGTCGGATTTTTAAATTACATTTAATTTTTCACTGTACACGTTTCCATTAAGCATGCATATTAAAATTTCTGGATCAACTCAATCATGTGAACCAAGTTCGATCCACCTGATTTGGTGTTTGTTTTAGTTTATGCACATTCGACCATGAGAGAATGTGTTTGTTTATTATTAACTAGAGTAATGAGATAGATGTAAGTGTTGTGTCCCTGAGCGCAAAATTCTAAACCTGATTAGGGTATTTTATGTGGCTTTCCCAATTGCCGAACATCACATTTATTTTATAATATGCTCATGGCATGGTGTGTAATACCCGAAATTTAACTAGGACTAAAGATAATCATAATTGAGAATTTTGGAGATTTTGGAGATGATTTTATTATGGAATATATTACCCCGATTTTTCGTAACGAAATTAAGTAAGGATAATTGAGAAATTAATTGAGTGTAATAGAATTATTTGGATGATTATTGAATATTTATTTGATGGAATTATTAAAATTTGTTAAGTGGAAATTTTGGTTATGGATTAGAGTATAAATTCTTGAGAGAAGTGTTAAGTTGGCGTGTTCAGCGATTATGGAGAAATCAATCGACTAAATGGTCGACCCATAAATATTACAAATTGCTCCCAGGTTTTTTGGTTGACGAAGCGGCCGAGGACGTGGTTGAGCAGCTCAATCGAAATATATTACAGATTGCATTATGGTTTTTTGATCAAGTGATCAATCGACAGAGTGGTCGAGGATACTTGACCGAAAAAGAAGAAAAGGCATAGGCAAAAATAGCAGCGGCTGAAAGAAAAATGGCAGACCATGTTGAACCGATCGATCACTGATCAACCGGTAATTTTGGGTGGTGATCGAGCACTGCTCGATCGGTCCCACGTGAAAATGCAAAGAATGGATTTCAGCGTTGTAGCAGCTGATAGGCTTACATCGACTGGGAGCATCAATCGCTCCCATGCGGTTTTGGCTACCCGAGAAGATAATGTATGATCCCGAGAATTTTACTCCCTTGTGATTCCTCCATGTCCTCTACTTTATAGGTGGAAAATTACAAGGGGTGTTGGTGAGATTTTGGGATTATATTATCTCTGAATGGGAAGCTTGCTGGTGAATTTGAAAGAGAAAAGAGAAGCTGGGAGAGACAGAGGGGAAAATAGAGAGGAAGCTCTCTGGTGAAGTGTGAGGAGCCGTGAGAAATTGTGAAGCGCATAAAGAGAAATAGAGAGAAAGAGATTGAGAAAAAGGGAGAGTTCTCTAGAAAAAGAGGAAGTACAGAAAAGGAAGAAGCAAAGACAGAGAGTAGAAGGGAAAGACAGAGAGGAGTGAAGGCTTAGAAGGATTAAGGAGGAAGGTCTTCTGGTGATCATAGTTTCTTTTATGGTTGCATTAAGCATTGTGTTCTGCATATTTGTGTGGTTTGTTTACTGCTAGGAAGATATATGTGAAGAGTTGCCTTAATTGTTTATTTGGATCTTTTGTGGCTCTGTTCAATATGCATGTCAGAGACATATTGCTGTTGGTTATACTTCTATTCTAAAATTTAGTTACTACTCTGGAATGCTATAGATATTTATGCTAGGCTTAGTGGGTTTTAGTTCATGCACAGCTTTGAAGGACATTAGGAAAGGGCCATGTTATTGTGATTGAATGTTAAGAAGTAGGATGGAATATATATTCTGTTAATTAGATTTATGTTAGTAGCTTGGTCACTGCTATCCGGTTGAGTTTTATGATTGAGAACTATTTGGTGGAATAAGCTGTCAAGTTGAGATATTGTTATGGTTAGATAAATAAACTGTTAAACAATTAAGTTGGGTTGGATTATGGGATTATGTTACAAATGAGGGTTTATGGTATCAAAGTTGTTCAAGATAATAAACTGTAGAGATAAGGATAATGAATTGTGATTATTGACTATAAATGTTATGGATTTGTGAAGGTATTGTGAATGTTAAACCGGAGTGCTTAAATGCTTTAAGGAAACGAGGTAAGTGATATTGTCTATGTTTCACCGAAAGACCTACATCGCAAGAGTTAGGATTTGTATGATGTCTGCATTTACTACATTATTTGATTATTAAGTTAGGTTGTGATCATGTTCTGAGGATGTATTGTTGCATTATGCTGTGTTTATTAGAAATAGGTTCTTTTAATGATGTGTTTATTAGACTTTAAATGATATTGATAATAATCATACTTGAGGATTATAGGATGTTTATAATGATCATGTTTCAAGGATATTGTTGATGATATAGAACTGTGTGCATTCATGAGCATCATGGTTCATAATTTTAAAATGATACGAAAATGATTTTTCATGCATGGTTTTAGAAATGGTTTAATGGATACTCATATATACTAAGTGTATGGTGTTCTCAAGGGCAGATAACCCGAAGCGGACAACCATCATTTAGGCTATTGTAATATCCATTTTATCATTGAAAGTAAAACGTAAACAAGAAAGATACTGAATTGGCAAGATAAGCCTGAGGTTCTTTCTGGGGTATTCTGGAAATAATGTAAATAGATAATATACGTAAATAGACGTGTGGAGGTTTAGGAGGATAGGTGACGGTCCTTAGTGGTGACACCCCTAATGGATACAAATCATCCTGCGTAGGGAGGGAGTAACGGTTAAGCCACATAAACCATAGGATGTATCCTTTCTCTTATACCAGAAATCCCTAATGCTCGAACTGTGGAGATTGGTGACGATCGTGGTAACACCCCTAATGGATGCATCACCTAATCAGGGTAACGGTTAAGCCACATGGACCATAGGATGTATCATTTCTTTGATAAACGTAATGAAAATGACAGAAGGGATAGGTTCCTTTCCAGAAACAAAAACAGCAAATGAAAACAGAAAACGAAAATGGAAAATGGTAAACGGATTTTAAAGGCAACATGGCATGTGCATTGTAGATTTTATTTTATATTACTTCCTGAGCCTTCGGTTCATTAGTTAAGTCCTGTGATATAGTTACGTATGAGAACATGAGAACATGTTAAGGAGCAGTTGATAAAGAATTTGCACACGCGGATCTTGCGACTGCTAGGCTAATGGATGTAAAAAAAATGGTTTGTAAATGTATTTAAATTGAAATATAAAAGAAGTTATTTATTGTATTTCTAAAATGCTTTATTTATTTATTTAGTCTTCCTCTGTGATTTATTAAAGGTTTTTCAGAAGAGAATTCGATTTAATGTTTTAAAGAGTTTTAATAATGAAAAGTCTTTCGCTGTATTTATAAAAGAAAAATTTTAAATTTTACACTTTTTTAAATGTAAGAAAAACAGGGTCGTTACATGGTGAGCCTAGAGTCCGTGAGTGACTTCATTTTCACTGAGATTTTTATCTAGTACAACAAGAGCCTATTTTAATTACGTACCATATATTAGTGGGTTGTTTTAGACATGTGTCCCTTTGTACAAATTTTTTTTTTCTAAAATAAATTTATAAAATTTAAGTTTTAAATTCATGCATGTTTCAACGTTGTTTCAAATAAATCATTGTTAATTTTAAATTTGATCCTTATTGGGTTTAAGTTAACTCACCCTAATGATACATTTTCAGAATTTTATCAGCACAACCTTTCCCATTGTCGAATCAAGATTAAATTTGTCGAATTTTATTTTATTTCTGGTATTTTATTTACTTTACCTTGAGAGACTTTTGGTGAGGTAAAGTTTTGTTATGGATAATTGTAATTCTTATTTTTTATTTTATGTACAATATTTTATTTGGATAATATAAATATAACTTGTTAGACCTATTAAGCTCACATTTTGTCGAGCTCTGGCTTGTAATGAATATTTTAAGTCTTCTGCTACTAATTAATGAAATTAAAGTGAAAAAAGGTCGGGAGATTCGGTTCTTCGGGTTAGATTGTTCTTTGTTCTGTGTCAGGTTCCTTGTGGGTCATAGGGGTGGAAATCAATTTGATTCGAACCAGGTAACCGAACAGAACCGATCATTTTTGTCGGTTTGGTTCGGTATTGATATGGAAAAAATATATATATATATGATCGAACCGAACAGAATCGATCCGGTTTTCAGTTGTAAGTGAGAAAAAGCGAGAAAAACCAAACCAAACCGAAAATAAAACTAAACCTGAAAACCTATTTCAGTCAATAATTCAATTCTAATTTTTTCTCTATAAACCTACCTCCTGTAAAAGTAAACCCGACAACTCCTCGCTCCTTCGACGTCCGTTGCCTCTTGTATGCGCCATTTGAAGAGATGAAAAGTTGTCTATTTCAACCCTCGCCCATCGTTATGTTTCTCCGTTGAGTGTCAACTACTGAGCGGCGGCGTCGGTGTCATCGTCGCCTTTTCAGCGCAAGCCCTAATTCGTAGTCAACGTCATCGCTTTGAATAGTTGTTGTTCGCAGTGCGAACTTCACACAGGTTCATCGAATATATATTCAACATTTTGTTGTTTCAATTTTCCATTTCATTTCGCGCTTTGTAGTTCATACATATAAGTTGCATATGAATTTGTGAAATATTGCTGTGAAATCTATTTTTTGGTATAAAATGTGTGAAATCTTGTTGTGAAATTTATTTCTTGCTATGAAATTTGATAGGTTTTTTAACAAATGCGATAGGATTTTGGTGTGTGTTTGAACATACTAATCTTGTTGTGAAATTTGTAAAATCTTGCTATAAAACCGATGTTTGTTTGGTTTTGTAATTCCTATAAGAATTCATCTTTATTTTTTTCTTTATTTCTGCTTCACACAGACTCTGTCTTCTCCTCACTCTTCTTAGAAAATCAAAGACATTTTTCCTATGTGTGATTAAAAATGAAAAACTGAAACCGAACTGAAGAAAACCAAAAATGGAGGTTCAGTTTTTGATCGATTCTTAGGTGGATTTGATTCAGTTTCGGTTTTTCTTTTTCAAACCGAACCGAGTTAGTTCGATTCCAATTTGGTCTAAAATTAAACCGAACCAAACCGATTCCACCCCTAGCAGGTCGTGACACAACCAACATAATCTAGAATAAATAAATAAATAAAATTTTACATTTCATCGTAGTAGAAAATTAGGATCTTGCTGTTTAGAAAACGAGAAAAAAAAAATGCTAATTCTTGCTTAAGAGAGCCATGATACCTAACCAAACTAAACTCATAACTAAATTATTCATTAACGAAAGTATTACCAGTCAAATTGGAATGTTTTGTCGTTATGGAACTCACCTTCATCTTCATCTAGACCATCATTCCCGACCAGAAGGATCAAGATCAATGTCAACAAGTAGTCGTTCAATGATTTACCTACATTATAAGACTATACATGAGGTTTACTGAAGAGCCAAACACGCACATAAAACTTTAATCATCTCACACATTACGTCGGGTTTTTATCTTTGCTCATATGCTCTTAACACTTAGTCTCATGTCTTGTGCTTTTCTTTAGTCTCCGGACCAAAAATGAGGATGTTTCGGTTTTTAGTGGAACCGTAGAGTTATTACAAATAGTGATATTTGAATAGCTTCAAAGGATTTTTATATTGGTCGTAAACCTAATTTTTGTTATTAATTGGTGTAAATATCATACGTTGCAGAAAACTGAAATTTTTGCCATGAAGGTATTATTTCATATCAAATTTCTGCTTTGATTCTAATAAAATGGGAGCTAACAGGCTTCATTTTCAGGATGGGCTGAGGTCAATGTTTATAAATAATATTATTGTCTGGGCTAGGAGTTGTTATACTTTGGAATTGAATCAAATTTAGAACTACTAGAACTGAAACCAAGATTTTTTATGGATGAATTAAACTCGAACTAAACCGAAATTTCGAGTTCAATTTTTGGTTTGATTCCACTTAGACCGTTATATAAAATAATAATTTTTTTAATTTTATATATTAATATAAATTTAATTTTTACCAATATAAATTCAACAAAAAAAACCTTTAAACTCTAAACAATATTATAAAAATCAATTACTTTCCAATTTTAGTAAATTTTATTTGCATAATTATAATTAATATCAATCCTTGTTCAAAATATGAACTTTTTACGCTAACAGTGAAAGAAAAAACAAAAGAAACGTACTCTTATTTAAATGAAAGATATATAAATATCTCTAACTAAATATTAAATCTTGAAAATATTAAAGCAAATTAAAATAATAAATTATAATGTCCATTATCGAAATTCAAAAGTAGTCAAAATGTAACTAAACATTAAAATATTAAGGGTAAATGACAAATCAACCATCCTAGTTTCAGATCAATGATAAGTCAACCACCGTGATATTTTTTTAATAAGTTAACTACTCACGTCTGTTAAAATGATAAATACAACATCACGTAGACGTTTATCGTTAAAAAGTTAGGTGCCAGCGTCCAAACGTCGGAACAACACGGAACGACGTTCTGATTTTTTGAAGAATTTAGAACGCCCAACGTGGGTATTCTAATTTTCTGAAGAATTCAGAATGCCCAATTCGGGGCGTTCTGAATTCTTCGAACCTTCAGAACGCTTCGCGGCGTTCTGAAGCTCGCAGACATCGCGAAAATCGCTGCGTCTCACTGTGAGAGGCCGCAAAAAGAAAATTAGAACACCGACGGCGTTCTAAATTCAGAACGTCGTCCAGTGTTGTTCCAGCGTTCGAACGCTAGCACTTAACTTTTTAACGGTAAACGTCTACGTGATGTTGTATTTGTCATTTTAACATATGTGAGTGGTTAACTTGTTAAAAAAATACCACAGTGATTGACTTGTCATTGACCTCAAACCACAATGGTTAATTTGTCATTTACCCAAATATTAATTGTAATAGTTTTAAGTCGTCGTTGAATTTCGAATGGTTCATTGTCTCCTGTAGTTGATATAAACTCTATAACATACAAATTTCAAATAAATTATATAAAAGATAATAATTGATAAAAAAAAAAATATAATGAATAGAAAATTAAATACAAAACACACCATGTTAAAATTTATCAATATCATCTACTATAACATTAAGGTTGACAGATTGATGTTTTGATGATTGAATATAGCTTTGAGTGCAAATAAGTATCTGGATAGTATATCATAAAGAACTATGAAATGAATCAAGTACACGTCATTCGCTACTAAAAGCTGCTACCAAGATTCTATAGGATCGATATATCCCTATAGGGGGGATGAATATGGCATTTCTAACTTTTTTGTGCGATATATAAATTCTTTAAATCCCTAAGTGATTTATTAAATACAATTAAATAAGCAATGCATAAATATAAAGAGTTAAGGGTTAGAGTGTGCACAAGATTTATTTACGCGGTTCGGCAAATCCGCCTACGTCCGCGTTCCAAGTTCCACTTGGAGATTCACTAATTAATTGACTTACGGGTGTCAATTAAACCGTTTACAAAGACTAATTCTAAGAGCGTCACCCTTTGACTATTGCAGGGAGTCACCCGTTGATTGAAATTTTAGGCGTTCAATCGAGCCTATGACTATTTCGGGGCGTCACCCAAGTGTGATGAATTCTTAGAAAATCACCATTTACAATTTAGCACAAATATGATTCGGAAATTTAAAGCGCAATCTATCTAATCCAAATTCTCCTAAATATAACTCGCAAATTTAAGAGTGGGGAGAATTGGATTTACAATATAAATAGCTCACAGTGATTGAATCGTGTATAAAAATGGACAGGGCTTCGCCATGATTCTCACTTTGTTATGGAGAGCTTGGAGTGAACTCGTATTTATAGGCAGTGGACTTTCGGACATCCTAAACCTGTTTTGGTCTTCCTCATGTGACCGTTGAAAAATATCCATTGAAATCCTTCCGTTGGAAAAATAGTCGTTATGCACAATCTAGACTTTTTTGGACGCGGGACTTCGTCTACAGTTCTCTGCTTAGTCATCCGCATGAACAAAATGTTTTCTCCATATTGTTTTCTTCCTCATCCGCTGTCGTCTGATACTCGTCCACACTTTGTCTGAATGAAATCTTCAGACGCGAACTGTCTTCCGCATGTTATCAATTTGGGGTCCGAAATGTACCTCGAAATGGACAGATTCAAAAATGTTGTGTCCACACTAGTCCGCGCTTCGTCCGTAAAAATAGATACCAGATTGGGACGTCCTCGCCTCGCACCTATAGAGTATTTCGGACGCCTCTCTTCGTTCGCGTGTCGTCTGCAAGACCACATTCCAGATCGGGACGCATTTTCTCCATCCGCAACTCGTCCCCACTTCACTCCAAAATAAACCCTGAATTATACTAAGTCCTTAAAAGATATGTCACACTACATGGACTCAAGTAAACATGTTAGTACATTAATAATACCCATTTTGAGGGTATTTCCAATATACACGGATATAAAAATTATTATAAAACGATAAGAATAATATCTGGAAAATACAAAAATATAACTTATTGAATTTATTAAATTTGACAACATTTTAGTCATCATCAAAATAAAACTTAGCCCAACAAAAACGCTAACAATCTCCCCCTTTTTTATGATGACAAAATCCAATAAGTTGTTTACCCTAAAACTAAGCATGTGCATATAAACATTGTAAATTAGATTTCTCCAAATAGGTTATGCAATTTATCAAACACTAAAATCATGCAACATGCTACTAAACTCCTCCTTAAATATATATTACAACTTATACATCTTTCTCTCTCTTTTTGTCATAATTAAAAAGCAATCCTAAGAGAGGGGAGTCCCAATACAATCAAGGATTTTATAAAAAATTTCCAAGAAAAAGTATCAAAATTATTTAAGATATGATTCAATTACTCTTAGAGCAATTTTCAACAAGTTAAAAATGTCTCTCCCCCTTTAGCATTATCAACATGAGTGTAATGACAGAATTAACATTAGAATCCAAAGACAATCTCAACAATTAATTCTACAAACCGAAATCTCCCCCTTAATCAAGGAATCTATCCACAAATCAAACACGGGAGGGAATTAAGCATTAACATTCAAATCTAAGTTGTGGTTGAAAATAGTGATAGCAAATGAAGAAACCACAATAAAATCATTCAATACAAATTTCATGTGGTTAAAATAATATACCAATTGTAAATAACCACAATTACAATTCTATTCTATCAAAAGTATTCTCCCTCTTTGACATTAAGCATACAAATTCATTTGAGGGTATAAAGCATTAAAACAAAATCTTATCCCCCTTTTTGTCATAAAGCCTAAACTTATTTGAGGAATACTCTAAGCATTAAAATCCAAATCATAGATACCAAAAGAAATGAGATTCAGGAAATAGACACCAAATGTAAGAAATAGAATCCCCTTAAAGACCAAGAATTGTAAACAAATTTTCAATTTCTAACAAGTGACACCAATGTAAGAATTTAGAAATTAACAAAGGATACCAATCGATAATTCACAATTTGAAGCAAAACAAGTTTTTCAAAGATTAATATCAATTGTAAATCCAAGGTTAAAATCAAATCATTTTTTCCAAGTATGATACCAATTGTAAGTTAAAAAGGAAATTTCTAAGAGAGATACCAATGTTTAAAATCAAAATCAATTCAGATATCTCTCCCTCTATGTTAATCACAACAACAACCTAATGGGGATGTACCACACATTTAAAATATTTGCTTTCCCCCTTAGAGCAACAACAAAGCAATTTAAACATTTCTCTCCCTTGCAATTCAAGGGAGAAACAATTTTTTTAAATAAACAGGCAAAACAATTATCTCTCCCTTTTATACCAATAGACAAATTTAATTCAATGGGAGATATCCAAATCAACAAAATTAAACATCCAACAATTTTTCAAAGATATGCAATTTAGAATCCAATTGTTGAAACAAAAAAAAAACAAGTAAACTATAATAATTCAAGATATGATTCTAATTTAGCTTACGGATCACAATTGAAGAATTAATACTAATCTCAACCTAGAGATATCACAAACAAATCTCCAATCCAAACACTCAATATCAATGATTCAAAAAGGATTTCAACCAATAAAAAACAATCTCAATATTAATCCAAAATCAAATTTCACAAACAAATTTAATCATAACAAAAAAAAATATGTACCTCCAAGATAGTTTATTTTCATTTACCGCATTGAAGGCGTGTTCTTGAAGTTTCTCCTTTTACATTTTGGATGCTCAACCATCCAAATCCATTTAGCTCATTGGGAGAATCTCCAACCTACAAAACCATCACTTTGCAAATTTTGGTACCTAAACCATTTTGGGTCCATTGGTTAGAGGCTTGGTTCCTTTAGGAACCCACACAAATTTAGAGTTTAAATTAGATTTAGAATTCACATTCAATTTTAAAGGACATACAAAATATTTATGTTCAACACAATTACAAGAATTGCAAATAGAAGAACCAACAAAGAAATTATTATAATTTTTCTTTTTAGCATAGGGTTCATAGCCAATTTCGATTTTATCAAATGTAACATTTTGCTTCCCTAAGAGCATATTAAAATTTTTACTACCATTTGTGAATTTAAGTACTATAGCATTCAAATCATCACTTTTCAATTTCAAATCACTATTGCTAAACTCATAAGTTTTAATGGTAGCATTCAACATATTATTCATGCTCTTGAATTCTAAAATTTGATCCTCTAAAGATCTAGTCAAGCTTGCATGCTTTTTGATCAAATTCTTGTTTTTCTTTTTCAATAATTTATGTATATCTTTTAGTTCTTCAAAGCTCTCAAGAAATTCATTGTAAGCATCAAATAAATCATTATCATCATTATCAGAATTTGAATTGCTAGAAGAGTTTACCTCATTACCTTTGGCCACGAAGCAAATGTGGGAGACTTCTTCCATTTCGAAAGTAGACTCCTCGCTATCATCCCATGTGGCCTTTAATGCTTTATTCTTTGAGGCTTTGGGTTTTCTCCTTGATTTGGGCACTCGGTAGATAAATGTCTGGGTTCACCGCACCCATAGCATACAATGCCCTTATCTTTCTTCTCTTTCCTCCTTCAACGAAGTTAATCCAATTTCCAAGGTGATGGATTCTAATTCTTCATCAATACCTTTGGAGTCGTCATCATCACCAGAAGCATCTGTTGTGTGTGTGGAGGCTTTGAAAGCAATTGGCTTAGAAGCCATTTTCTTCTCCTCATCTTTCTCCTTCTCATGGCTCATAAGTGTAAGCTCGTGCATCATTAGAGAGCCAATGAACTCCTCCATCTTTAGGAGGTGAGATCACGAGCCTCTTGAATTGCCATTACTTTTGGTAGCCACTTGCTCGGTAGACACCTAAGAATTTTAAGGACCAACTCTTTGTTGGTATACTCTCTACCAAGCAATTTCAAACTATTAGTAACGTTAGTGAAGCGTGTAAACATAGAATTAATAGTCTCATCATTATCCATGCAAAACAATTCATAATCATGTATACACATACTTAATTTATTTTTCTTTACTTGGTTAGTGCATATGTAACTTCAAGAAGTTTCCAAATATCTTGGGCATTTTCGCAACTTTGAATCCTATTAAATTCATTGGCATTTCAAGCACAATATAATTGATTCATAGCCCTAGCATTCAAACTCATTTTTTGAGAATCTAAATCATCAAATTCATCATCTAACTTAGGCACTTTCACTCCATTTTCAGTTTTATTTGGAACATAAGGTCCATTCAATACAATTCTCCACATATCGTAATCAATAGATTGAATATATATTTTCATTCTAGCCTTCCAATGCACATAATTATCACCGTTAAAGAAAGGCGGCCTATTTGAAGATTGTCCTTCCATATTTACGCTATTTGAGTTTGATGTCATATCGTTCTAAATTATAAATTCAACTAACCTATAAATAATCACAACGAAAGAATTCTAACCCAAAATTTATATAGTATACACCAAATAGACAATATCACACATGAAAAATTTTAATCCCCCCTACTTTGATACCAATTATAGGATTGATATACGCCCACAGAGGGTGGGTGAATATAGCGTTTCTAATTTTTTTCGAGCGATATATAAATTCTTTAAATCCCTAAGTGATTTATCGAATGAAATTAAATAAGCAATGCATAAATATAAAGAGTTAAGGGTTAGAGTGTGCACAAGATTTTTTTACGCAGTTCAGCAAATCCGCCTACGTTCGCGCTCCAAGTTCCACTTGGAGATTCACTAATTAATTGACTTACGGGTCTCAATTAAACTGTTTACAAAGACTAATTCTAAGGGCGTGACCCTTTAACTATTACGGGTCGTCAACCTAAATTTGACTATTGCAGGGAGTCACCCGTTGATTGAACTTTCAGGCATTCAATCGACCCTATGACTATTTTGGGGCGTCACCCAAGTGTGATGAATTCTTAGGGAATCACCCTTTACAATTTAGCACAAATATGATTCGAAATTTAAAGCACAATCTATCTAATCCGAATTCTCCCAAATATAACTCGCAAGTTTAAGAGTGGGGAGAATTGGATTTACAATATAAATAGCTCACAGTGATTGAATCGTGTATAAAAATGGGCAGGGCTTCGCACGATTCTCACTTCGTTATGGAGAGCTTGGAGTGAACTTGTATTTATAGGCAGTGGACTTTAGGATGCCCTAAACCTGTTTTGGTCGTCCGCATGTGACCATTGAAAAATATCCGTTGAAATTCATCTGTTGGAAAAATAGCCGTTATGCACAATCTGGACTTTTTGGACGCCGGTCTTTGCCTGCAATTATCCGCTTAGTCATCCGCATGAACAAAATGTTTTCTCCAGATTGTTTTCTTCCTCATCTGCTGTCATCCAGTACTCATCCGCACTTCGTCTGAATGATATCTTTGGATGCGAACCGTCTTCCGCATGTTATCAATTTTGTGTCTGAAATGTACCTCGAAATGGACAAATTCAAAAATGTTGTGTCCACACTCGTCCGCACTCATCCGTGCTTCATCCATAAAATAGATACCAGATTGGGATGCTAGATCTTGTCCTTGCCTCATCCTTGCCTCGCAGCTCTGGAGTATTTCGGACGCCTCTCTTCGTTCGCATGTCGTCCAAGTGTCGTCTGCAAGACCACATTCCAGATTGGGACGCATTTTCTCCATTCGCAGCTCGTCCCTACTTCACTCTAAAATAAACTTTGAACTATATTGAGTCCTTAAAAGATATGCCACATTACATGAACTCAAGTAAACATGTTAGTACATTAATAATACTCATTTTGAGGGTATTTCCAATATACACGAATATAAAAATTATTATAAAACGATAAGAATAATATTTAGAAAATACAAAAATATAACTTATTGGATTTATTAAATTTGACAACATTTTTGTCATCATCAAAATAAAACTTAGCCTAACAAAAAGGCTAATAGATTCAACAACAAACTCAGAAAAATGATACATGACATGTTACAAATATGAACTAAAACCGAACTTAGAATAATTGTTTAGAAACTTTACTAAGAACTGAAACAATGACTTTTGCAATATGTGCTTCCCTCTAGGTTCAAGATTTAAATCGCAAAAAACCATTCATACTTCTGTAAGAAAAGTTAAATGAAACTTAGCAGTAAATGAAATTCAATGCCAAATAACCAAGTTTATAGTTCGTCAGTAACGAAAATCAAAATCAACAAAAAATAAAAGAGGATTTGAATAGTTTTTCATGTCGATAACCATTAAAAGAGAAACAAGAACACTTGCCTTTACATTCAAGAAATCACAGTTGTTGAGTTAAACATAGCACGAGAGTTCGTCTTCATCATTAAGTTGAGTCACAGAGTCAAGTCGCACAGCAAAGAAGCAGAACCGCACGAGAGTCTGCAACTCGCAACTCACAAGTCTAAAATTTTAAGTGAGGAGAGACTAGAGAAGACAAGAACCACAGTAGAGACGAAGCAGAGTGCAAAATAAGATTCCTTCCTGATGTGCCACAGATTTTCTCCATTCACAATCAAGTCTGGAGATTTTCTAATCATAATTTTAGTATTTCTTTTGTAGGTGTTCGTGGAGAAAAGAGCAATTTAAAAATCCATTACATCTATCAAGCACCCCAATATGGCCTGGAGTTATTTAAGATAAGGCATAAGTGGAGATTCAAGCATAAGATTAAGAGAATTATGAAGCTCTCTCAAAACTGCTGATAATTTGACCCTTGAGCAATATGTGGCTTTTTGGCAGCCTTTATGATCTTATATTGAAATGGTGTCTTCACAAATATTGTAGGGGACATCTTAATCTTTCCAAAATGCCATATCAATTAAAGATGATTTGCTAAGTCAATAGAGTCTGGATCAGAGGGCTTCGTTTCAGCAAATGAAGTCTTTTCTTCTCACTCAAACTTTAAGCTCAAATCCACTTGAAGGACTTTCAAGATTAAACCAATTGGCCATTTTCTTCATTCAAGACTTAGGACTCAAGGGAGGTGGTTTGGTTTCATTTTATAGTTTTATTTAGGTCATTTGGATATAACAAACTAATGTTATGTTTGTATTTCTCTAAGTTTAGCTTAGTGGTCGAGAGCATATTTTGTTATTTTTTTTAATTGGTCAATTTTTTAATTTACCTTTTAATGGCATCCCTAATTAGAGGGGTATTTAGACCCTCTCTAAGGTCTGCCCTACGAGACGAATTTTCAGCTAAAAAACAGATTTTGAAGTGTGGAGTTTCCCTCCCCTTTTGGCCATTTTTATTTGGTGATGTTATCTAATTGATTTTTGGTTTTGCAAATTGGTCTCACCGATTTCCTTGTAAGTTTTAGGTGATTCCTCTTAGTGCTGCTCCTTTCTTCACTCTTTCCAGAGTTAGACATCCCAATAAAGGAGTAGAAAGCTTGCAAAGAACCAAGTTGAAGTGCTTCCACCATTGGAGATCATTGAAGTCAATAGACATAGTTTAGGTGCCTATTCAGACCAGCTTGCATCTTGTCGTGCATAACTTCCTCTCCCAAATGAATTTCCATGGTATTTTTAGAGGGCATCATCTTCATTCACAGAGCAGTGTGTGGTCCAAATTTCACATCATTTGGACACGTATTGACCAAGTTAAGCCAGTTGCCATTTTGAGTTTGATTCTTTCCTCAATAGGCGCCTATTGTGAGGGGTTTCCATCTTCCACCTCTCGGTGGTGCATCACTTCATGTCCTGTTTGCCATGATACTTAACAACACATTGCACAAGCACAACAGTTTATTTGGTATTTTGGTTCAGATTGAAGCCAAACTAGTTTGGTTTTTAAAAAATTGGGTGGGGTTTTTAAAGCCAAAAGTTATCGATTCAATTAGTGTCAGTTTTGAATTAGCTAAACCAGAAATCGAACTGATAAATTTTGTTCCTAGAAAATAGAACTAAATTTTGGTTTTTTGATTTTCAAAGCCGACCCGATTTAGACCAAATGGATTGGCTTTGTTCCCAATTCATTGGTTCTAGGTCAGTTTTGAGTACCCCTAGTCTTATTTATTTAAAATGTGTTGAACTTGTTATTGAAAACTCTTAGCATAACGAAATACTTTTCTTTATAAATATAAAAGGTTCATTCGTTTCTCATCAATTGAAACTCGTTTCTTTCAATTTAACCATACACTTTGAAAACCAATTTCACAGAAGTTTGCTTCATCAAATCTTTTCATAAATATAAAACATATCTAACAAACCTTATCGTGAAATAGTTGGATTAAAAAATACATAAGTTTGCTTAAAAATATGTTATACAAAACATACTATCTTGAGTCATAACCTACAGGTCAAAATCGCCAAACAACTCAAGCGCTCAACATAGCCATACTCCATCAGTTGTAGCTTCACTATCATCAATTAACATTTTTTTCATTCAAGTTCAATCCTTACCTACATCACAAGATTTACCTATGAGTCTAACGCTTAGTAAGAGATACAAACATGTTATGCTCGTGTTATGCAATTTCCTAAAACATGCATTTTAGTCTTCAATCTTTCTTTTCTTTCACTTTATAGTGTAGCCACTGGGGGTAATTCAGTTTAAGAGAGAGTGATACCATTTAGTCCATCTCATACAAGACAGCCAACTCGAACCCTGCCCCACAACATGTATTTACATTTATTCAATTCGTTTTCATTCTTTTTATAAGAAACATACGTATAGAAATTCTTTTTTGTCATATCTTAGAAAACATTTTCGTGATGCATATGAACATGCCAACGCAAATCATTTCAATAACCTCTACGTTCCTCAAATACATCGCATAGCATAACAATCAAGACTATAACACAGCAACAATCAACATTCTAACCAGCACAATGATCACTACTATCCTTATATATCTCATAGCATAACAATCAAAACTATAACCCATAAACATCCAACAGTCATAAGATTATCCTTATATATCATAGCATATCAAAAAATATCATAACATTTCAATCACAACCATTACCCAAGCATCTTATGATGTACGTCAAAAGGTCAAAAACATATAAGTATCTCTTATCTTATAGTCTTAGCACGGGTACATCAATTTAACCAAGTATTTCTTTGCTTTTATCAACCTATAAACACATAAATTTCCATAGTAGTCTCCATACATACGTATAGCTTAAAACAAGCATAACATTTAATGTGTTTAACTGAATGTCTTAATTCCAAGACTTGTACTAGCTCACAAAAGTGCACTTTTCATACCATATCAGCTTGGATAATTTTTTACATGTGCTCCAAATAAAATACTTAATTCTCATCCAACATATACCAAATTCCATTTTTCTCTTCAATGTTTTTACCCAATCTTTAAAAATTCGTAACTTGCAATATACTTAATCAATTCCAAAGTTTGCATTTTCCTTGAGATGTCAAATATATCATAGTAAAACAATTTTGAATTAGGAAATCAAGAGGATAGAGCACTACCATCAAACCACAACATGTGCTGATTTCCCCATTTACAACCAAGCTTAACATTAGGTTCATAAATATGCTTAACTTGATAATTTCTTCCATTTGTAACCACCAACATGCTTTTAGGACATGAATAAGTGTCCATCAACTAAAAGAAAATCGAACAATAAAACCCAAGTTCGTAATCATTCATCATATCTTCCAACACCACATCACAATACCCAGTGAAACACTATTTTCAATTCATAAATATAACCCAAATTCTTAAAATTCCTTTAAACCATAAAGAAAACTCATCTTACCTTCAGAGAGTAGAGAGAACAACAGCTCTTAGTGGATTTCTTAGTCTTCAAATCAATAACTCAACTAAAATTTCCTCCTTTCATAGTGTAAAGAGAGTATATGAGGTGTCAATAACTTAAAGTATTAAGTCATCAGCTCTGTTTTTGTGGCTTAATCCTCCCATTAACAGTTCATCCCCTTGTCTATTAAATTTATCAAACTAATTGTTAGAGTTTGACACCTAATTTGATGCATATTCAATGACCATCCAACTTCTCAAACAATCGCTCTCTTGAAGTTTGATCGACAACACCACAATTTTCAAAAGGAAATCCCATATCAGATATCCACTGCGGATGCCAACATATCCACTACGGCAATTTACACATCTGCAGCAGGAATCTACATATCTGCTTTGGGTGACAACTATTTAAATGTCTAGTCGACTACAATACTATATGAGGCATATATATTATGATTTTTCCTTGAATTGGTCGCCTAGTCCAGATTGCATATTTTTCCTTTTCGTGTCCACTCCCTAGAAGGATTTTCAAATGTGAACGCCTGCACATATATGCGGGGATGTTCGCTTTAACATTTTTTGAAGAAAATAATCTATGTCGGACGCCACTCCTTAGAGGGGTTTCCACGTCTGGACATCAGCCACCCAGCCCAGATGCCTAGTCCCAAGCATAATTTACTATCTGGACATCCGCAACAAAATCTAAGGACAAACACACCCATCCATTATAATCCAAATAAATTATAGCACATCTAAACATCCAACCACACTTTAACATTAACTAATCCATATCAATCGGTAACCTCAACAATTACAATTCAACCACATTACTACACAATTATTGAACATTGTCATTGCACCATTCACACTAAATACAATAAAATTCCTTGCTGTTACACCTAATTTTTCAATTTGGCAAACAAGAGTGTCGCCAATTGAGAGAAAGGAGGGAAATTGGAGATAAATATCTATTTAATTGTATACAAGTCAGATTCTAGACACATGAAAGAATTAGGCGAAGAAAATTTTGATGGTAAGTCAAGATTTATACTGTTTTTGTTTTCATCTTCTCAAAAAATTCAATTTTTTCATTAGGGATTCATTTGCATTTGGAATGTGATCAAAAGAAGTTAAATCAACATTGTGGAAGGACAAGGATTGAATTTAGGTTTGGAATCTGATCAAAAGAAGTTAAATCAACATTGTGGAAGGAAGATTCAAGGAGAGAATTCAAGATTTCTATGTAGGTAAGTCTCAATCTAACCTAGTTTTCATCATTTTTATTGATGGATTTTATTTGAACTGTTTGGATTTTTGGATTATAGTTCGGAATTGATGGATGAAGAATCAAAGTTTTTGCATGAAAAAGACATAATTTAAGTCTAGATTGGATTTTACATTGATTGGTACCAAGAAATATTGGAAGGAAATTGACATTTTGTGAAACCCGATCAATCAACCATCACGTTTGGTCAATTGATGATTCAACTAAATAGTTCTAAATTCGGTTTGATCAACTGCCCCTTTATGTTTGATCGACCAAAGCTCTAACTGATCAGTCGAATGCTTAGTTTCAGTCAACTGATTGGTAAATGATCCCCGACCACATTTATGGTTGACCAAATTTATCAGTGGTCAACCACATCTTTTTTCCAATTGACCGCCGACCTATATAGATCAACTGTTGGGCGGTAAAATCATTTTTAGATTGAGTTTTTGTGAGATTATTTTTAATAGTCTCCCCATTAGTTCCTATCCTAGATATGTGTTTCAACATATATTTTAGGAGTATTAGAAACCTACCTATGATTGTACAATGTTAAGTGTTGTAACACCCTGAAGTGTTAAAACATTTTCCTTCCTATTTTTTGAAATACCACAAATCATTAACAAATTCATAGTATGAAAACTTTTACAGCAGAAGACTATAAAATAGAAAACCATTTAAAGTTAATGTGCTAAAAAATAACAAAATAAGTTCTAACATTCATTCCAAAATTAAATATAAAGAAAATCAATGAAACAAAAATCCATTTTAGTAAACTAATTCTTTCCCTCTATTTGATACCTAAGGTCAATCTCGCTCCAACAATGCGTCAGCTTTCTCATGAGTATATTCCTTCAACTGCCACATTAAATCTTTGTCTCATTCGGTTCATCAATGGTCTCATCCTCACCTACACTACAAGGTTCAACTAATAAGCCAAATGCTCAACAAAAGATGCATAACATATATATATATAACAAATAATGCAGTTCATAAAAAAATCGTGTCATGTTCAATATTCAGTTTTTCTTTATCTTTCACTTTACAGTCCAACCGCATGGGTTATCAGTCTAAAGGAGCGCAACACCATTAGGTCCACCTCATACAAGACAACCAACTCAAATCCCGCCCATAACGATCTTTTATATTTATTAAGTTTCTTTCTTATCTTCTATAAGTGAATGCATAAATGTGCATGTGGCATGAACATTGATATAACATACGTAAAATAAATGATAAACAAAACAGTAACGGAAGAACAAATCCTCATCAATAAACATCAGTACAGAGATATAAATTAAGCAAATAATATCACAGATCCTCAAATGTGCTTATCTTTGTAAACAGACTCGTCATCA
This sequence comes from Begonia loranthoides, assembly GCA_022433065.1. Taxonomy (NCBI): domain Eukaryota; kingdom Viridiplantae; phylum Streptophyta; class Magnoliopsida; order Cucurbitales; family Begoniaceae; genus Begonia; species Begonia loranthoides. The sequence goes on along the minus strand of CM039480.1, from coordinate 2,157,444 downwards.
TGAAACAACTAAAAGAATCAAACTTCAACATCACAAATAACAGTTCCCCAACAATAAACTACGCTAGAAATAAACAAGCATTTATCATCCTTGACTCTTTAAACATAAAATAAAAAAAACCAGGAAGGCATCATATCCTCGAAACATCATCAGTAAAAGTAGTAAACAAAATGAAACCCAAACCTGCCTAGCACCTTGTGATGTAGACCGAAAGGCCACAAAATCTAGAACCTCTCTTACCTTTGATAATAAGTAGAATCCGTAACCCATTGTTCTAACCTGTGGATATGCTTATCTTCCACGAAAAATGGAGAAGCATTAGAATAATGGTTGCAAAAGATAAAGTTGAACAAAAATCATCACACTGTTTTTATCTTGTATCCTTACCCAAAACTCAATCTTTAAATACAAACTTATCTCCAGAAACTTAAAGAGAAAAAAATACTAAGAAGAGCACTATTCTCTTCATCCGAGCGGCCATGGAGGAGGTAGGGTTTCCTTCCTATAACATTGTAGAAATAGATGGCCAAATGCGGGGTTAAGCAAGATAGAAATCTCATAAAAATCGTGATTTAAACGTGATCGGTTAGTCCTTAAAGGTGAAATCTAGTTTGCATGAACTCTGAATGAATCTTAAAATCCCATTTCATCGAGCCGCGGATGCCTAGGCTGCCGCAAGGGTGTCTGCTTTAACTAAATTGACCAATGGTAGTAAGCTATGATAGCATAAATCCTTGCATTCGTAGTCGCCAACACTACCGTGGATGCCTATGCTACCGCAGATTCCCAATGTTTATGCCAAAACTTGTTTCCAAACGACATCGTTCTATCCGTTTAATTTCGTTGCCACAGACACGAACACTACCATGGAAATGTGTTCCAATCTAACACGACATCGTTCACCTTAAAACTCATTCTTTCGCACAACATCTTTTCTATCTGTGGGAGAATTTTTTCCTCCTACCTTCCGATCTGACTGTTGATGCTTTGCCTGCTTAATCTCTTTCAATCCAATAGTTAACTCCTCTCCCAAAAGGAATATTTTCTTTCCGAATGAGCATCTTTTTCCAGATCCAACACCCTATGTTCCTCCCTTAAATCTAATCTAACGGCTTCACATTCATCCAAAATCTCTAGACTTCCAACAATTCCACCAGAGTATCCACACAAATCCAATTTCATCACAACTGTCCAACGACTAAAAACTCACCCGCCCTTCCACTCACTGCAAGAAAGTCTTCTCTAACGGCGACATTTTCTCCAACAACATTGTTATGGCTAAGTTTCCATCCTTAGCCAAAAATCAAATTCTCATTTATTAATTTACTTTATTGTAATTATTTATTTACTTTATACTTTAAGATAAAATCCTAATATATATATATATATTACATTAAATCTCAAACATCACATTACACTACTAAAATTAAAGTACTAAAAATTTGGGTGTTATAGGTGTTGTGATTGACAAGTTGGATTGATTAGTCTCTTTGGATATTTGGATTTGGATTACAGCAGAATATTGTGTTACACCGAATGAGATAAAAGTTTATTTATTTTGTTCATTCATGCATACATGGTTTTTCTAAAACCTATTTTGAAATGTATCTTATATCTCACACTACTTATCCTAATTACATCATATTGACCTATCAAAACATGGCTTTTATTGTATACGTACGTTTTTACCGTCACGTTATTTTTGTGCCTGCATCTTTTTTATTATTGTTGATCATATCGGTCGTGTGTACTAAGTTTGACTGACCTGAGTGAGAGTCATTGTTTGATGTGCACCTTGGACTGTTCGAGAAGGTGTTTGTACGTTTCGTGTATATAGTCATAAGATAGTTGACTCTATTGTATCCTTGAGTATGAGTTCTTAAAACTGATCATGGTTATCATTTCACTTTGTGATCATCTGCGTATCGTCATTTCCCATGTATGCCTATGGAATTTTTGTTTGGAGTCTATGAGTGTCAAGACCCAAACATGGCCTGAGATAGAAATGGAAAACAGTCCTACCCAAATAAGGATCGAACTGTTCAACCCTCAAACACAAATAATTAATATGGAATAGTTGTAACGCCTCGTAGCATTAAACCCCTTTTCATGTTTCTTTTTTAAAAATACACTATACGAAAAAAGTGTCCTTTTAAAACTATAAATAGCGAAAATCTTTAAAATAATTCTTTTTTAAAATTCAAGCTTCGTAGAACTCAACACTAATTAAACATCATTTCGTACCTTTTTAAAACCATGCAACGGAAGTCTCAACGAAATATCATTTAAAGTCAAACGTAGTAAAACCTATCATTTAAAAAAACAAAAACATTTAAAAAAATGTATCTACATAAATCCTAACAATAATAAACATAACTTTTAATGAAAAATTTTATGACTCGTTATTAAAATCTTCATCTCTTTCAATTATCACCCATGGGTCAACTTCACTTCGACAACGTTTTAGCTCTGCCCTTGAGAATTCCTCTTTAACCATACTATCAATTGTTCCTCTCATCATGTTCCTTAATAACTCCATCATTACCTACATCACAAAATTCACCTATGAGCCTAATTCAAGCACCAAAGGGTTCTAAGCTTAAAAGAACCCTTGGAGGTTGGCGGTTACTCAACTAGAGAAAAACGTAACACCAAATTCCAGAATATGTAACTAACTTGTTTGATAATCAATCAGCGTAAATTGTGAACCACAATAATTTTCACTAGAGTAGAGACTACTTTCCAAAAATCACGCAAAGATTCTAACTAGGGACAGAGTTATACGATTTCAAAAATGACTGCCCGGAAGGGCACCAATAAAGCAGTTTCTACACCCAAAAGGAAATAATCACAAATCAAACGTTTCTTATTCAAATTGCACAAAAACTGGACCAGGTACCCTTATGGCTATGAACAAATATCGCTCCAAAAATTAGAATCAAATTCAATCAGAACAAGGACTTACACACGAACAATTACAAGTTGGTCCGAAAAAGGCACTATGTTTCCACCTTTTGACTTCAAACGGACCCCCTCAAGGAAGCCACTCCAACTTAGGTTGCAACAGGTCTTCTAACCCTTCTCTATGGACTTCCACTTCTGGATGAAGTGGAGGAAGGAGCTAGCATTGGAGATTCACCTCAAGACATGCCAAGAACGGTGATGAATCAACTTGTGGTCATACACTCTGTAACGACCCGGTTTTTACTTACTTCAAAAATCGCGCGAAATTAAAAACTTTTCTTTTCATATAAAAATCAGAGTATTCTTCCTTTATAAAACCTGATCGTTAAAACTCTTTACTTAAAACATTTATCAATTTCAGAAGAAGTAATAAAATCCTTTTAATAAAACGCAGCAGAATTAAAACAAAGCAATGAAGAATATTAAATAATTTACAAACCCTTTTTATAAGTAAATTTCCTTTTTAAATTCTTTAGCCCAGCCAGCCACAAGATCCACCCGTGCAAATTCTTCATCAACTATCTTTGACCTGTTCTCCTGTTTCTCGTATGTACCTACATCACAAGACCTAACTAATGAGTCTAACGCTCAGTAAGTGATATAAGAAAATGAAATGCAGATATGATGCATGATCATGTGATGCATTACAGAAAAGAACCGTATCCTTTCTGTTGGGCCATAGTGTCGGATACTTCTGGTGGTCATGTAGCTTAACCGTAACTCCGACGAGGAGCCACACCAATAGGGGTGTCACTGCATACCATCACCGATCAGTTTTGTTAAAGACATTGGGGATTTCAGTACAAGAGAATTGAGAATCTTAAGGTTCATGTGACTTAACCGTACCTCACCGCCCCCTACGTGAGAGTAGGCACTCCAATAAGGGTGTCATCACGATGAACCATCCTCGATTCTCCCGAACCCCCACATGCCTATTTACATATATTAAGTATGTCATACAATATGCTCGTGAATACATACAATCCTATATGATCATATAAATGTCTAATAAACATATCATTAAAAGAACCTAAATCTAGTAAACACGCAGCATACAATCCTAATTCTTGCGATGTAGGGTCCGAAGACCAAAGCACAGTAAGTATCAACTTACCTGGAGTTCGTGGCGCATTTAGCACTCTATTCTTTTCCCGTTAATACCTTCAAAATAATTAACATTTGTTTATTAATATTTTTATCAATCATAAATCTTAACGTTATTATGTTATTCCTTGTTTATTATTTAATAATTTAATTATCGCTTGACGAATTTTTATTAATTTATCTTCATTTAATTTCATGGTCAATAGATGAATAACTTAATTTATACTTTTTCCCTTAAATCACAATTATCCAATTTAACCGATATTTATTCACTAATAACAAATCACTGAATTTCCATAATTCTTAACGCTTAGCAAATCTCATTAGTCAACCTATTTACTTAGTAACCACGCAGAAATAATTCTAATATCTTAACATGTACAACGAGATAACGATAGCAAACAATAGTTGTTCATTCTATCAATGTGACCTAATAATAGAGAGAATTTACTTCACAAAACTGAATAGTATTTTATTACAAAGCCATATTTTCCACAGCAGAGTAAAGAACCATTTAATTTCTTTTATCCAAACGATAACTAACATAGCACATTTATTTATCTTTTTATCTGATTAGAAAGACTATAGATAATTCATCCAAATGTACAGAGCATGTATTAACGGGCAGAATACTTAACTTAATTCTCACAGTACATGAATTTAATCCAACATACATGCATAATATCTCCAGCAACTAAAACCAATCTCAACATATTCATGCTTCCGGTAACAACCAACGAAGAGCATTCCATACAAAAATAGTTAAATCTTTATATCCTCAACAACCATCAGAAAACCAATAAATAATCTTAATTAACAGCTAAGCTTCCATTCACTAAACAACCTATTAACATTTAAACAACCAATCACAAAGCATAAATAGATTCAGTCAAACAACTATTTCCTAAATTCTAATCCTAGAGGCAGTGAATGACTTAACAACATATACAGATTGCTAATTTGCCATAAAACAATGAATTAGTTACTAATTAATTCATAGATTTTCCAATCCTCATGTCACGAGTAACATTTCAACTTGACAGTGCATAAAGAGAAGATGAATAACTTCTGTTTATAGGTCAAATTCCCCAACTTGAGGCAGTAACATGTCTTTCCATTTATCTAGTCCCCATACACAGAAAATGAATAGCAACCAAACATAATCAATTTCTAACTCATTTGCAAAGTCCATAAAACATTCAGAGTCAGAATACTTGAACACCAAAAGGAGACCGAGAGCACAGCCCGAGAAGCTTCACAACTTTTCTCCCAAATTCTCGCAACTCTCCTCACTACCAGCTTCTCCATTCCCTTTTTTTTCTCCTTTCTTCCTCCCAGACACTCTGCCATTTCCTCCATCTCCCGTACTTATTCACTGTCACTCACAAAGTAATACACACAGAGAACAGAATCCTTCCATATCCACCCACTGCTGCATACCTATATAGGCAGAGAAGGCTGGAACATTACTCAATTCAAGGAAGGTTGTCCAATACACGATGGCCACGTGGAAGCCGCAATCGTTTCGGGAAAAGAAATAAACCGGTTCATCAGTGGACCAACACAAACGGACCAGACCAATCCAAATCCGACGCCAGCCACAACCACCGCAATCCCCTTGGCCAAAACGTCTCTGTCAACGCCGAAATCATCCATAACCGGAAGTCAGGAAGATGAATACTAAACGTAGAGCATCGACTTACCTCCACCGGCGAATCGCAGCTCCAAATCGACCCGTGCCCTAGCCCGCATGGTACACCAGCGATCACCGCACCGTCGCCGCCATGCGTCGGACAACGCGCACCCGAGCCTCACCGTCGTCCGTTGCCTCCTGCTCGCCGTTGCCTTCCTCCCGATCGCTCTCTCACCGTTGCCTCTCTCACTTCTCTCAGTCTCTCTCTGCTTTCTCCCCCATCTCTTTTCTAATTTTCATTTGTTTTTCAATCAACTCCAAGAAACAGACCACTTAAACCAACTTGAACTGGCCATCCACGAACCAAACCGGTTCAACTCCTATCAATTTTCCTTTATTTTTAATTTCTCACAATCTCATTCTTTTTCAATTTATAATTTCATTTTATTTATTTTAATTTCTTTAACAAATCAATAATTATTAAATATACGTATCGTATATTAATTGACCCAAATTTTTCCCGCCTTATTCTAAATATTGATTATTAACGATTATTACGGGTCCAATTTAAATATCTCAATTTCATTTCATAAGCTAATTTCTCATTAAATAAATCCTTGATTATTATCCATATATTTCCCTCAATCAATTTTCTTATCAAATAAATCTCAATTATCCCTAATTAATTCTATTACGAAAATTGGGATATTACACACTCACTCGAGTTTCACCAAGGAAATGAGAGCTGATTTAAAAAGAGAGAACTCTAGCTCAAAATAGTTTTCTTTAGCTAAGTTCCAAATAGTTCAGACAATCCTTTAAGAAGTGTTTAAATACCTCACTAAAAGGTACCCCTAATGTCACAAATTATATAAATAACCTCACAATAAAAACAGCACAAAAACCTCTCAACTATTTTAAGCTAGCCGAGAGTCAACCAAAAACAACAATTCCAATACATCCACTAATTCCTAAATCAGTCATAAAAGATCCCAAGCTACCTTTTTGGAGTTCTTAAGTAACATGAAGCATCTCCCTTGTGTTGTTGTCTTTAAGCAACTCCAAAAGTAACAAGGGTTTTGTCAGATAGGTCGGGTGCCTCGATTGGAGGGTGAGTCATGGTGGCCTTGTTGCATTCCCACTTTAGCACATGTTTAGGTTGTTCTTTGTCACCATTTGATGGTTCTCCATTTAGTTCTTCAAAGGAAACATCCCCTGCAAATAAGAAAATATAAATAAGTTAATGAGCTTCTTGGCTCGAGCTCTAGCAATTGGCCTTTGTGGTGCATCGCTAACGCTTAGTAAGAGATGCATAACATAAAATATGACTATGAGATGTAGCATGTAAAAACAGTGTCTTTTTAGTCAACATTATTTTTCTTTTTCTTTCACTTTACAATCCAATCGTTATGGGTAATTTAGTCTAGGGAGAGAGATTAACACCATTAGGTCCACCTCATGTGGGACAACCAACTCGAATCCTGTCCATAACGACTATTTACATTTATTCGATATGTCTTTCATTCTTTCTTATCTTTCATAAAGAAAATATTTTCCATGAATGCATGAAACATACACGTAACACAAGATGACAATCTAACATGCATGAACATAACAATAAACATATCCTCGATCAACGTCTCAATATGAACAATAAGCAAGCAATAATTATATCTTCGATCAACAGCCTATAGGCATCATATCATATCATCATCAAAACATGTCCTCAATCAACAACCAATATAAATTATATCCTCAAATAATATCACAACGTGAACAGTAAACAAATAAACAGTAAACAATCAGCAAACAACATATCCTCAAACAACAGCTTATAGACATCATAGAATTACATTATAATTCTACCTTTCCCTAACTCTTTGTGATGCAAGCCAAAGGTCAAGCACAAATTACACTACTTACATGAAGTTCTTTAATAGAGGTCTTTAATTACTAACTCTTTCCAGATGCTGGCTTTTCCTTTAACATAATAGAAGAATCGGGTTTGAACCTAAAGAAAAGGTAACAATTATAAATTCACAGTTTCAAGGACAACTTCGGAAACTAGACAATGGAGAACCTACTTTGAGAAACTTGAAGGAAGGTTTACCAAAGAGCTTGAGAGAAAGTTTCTCTCGTTCTTGCAACTCTAGCGTAAATAGGGTTTTAACCCAACATTTCCTATTTAAAGACCCTTAAACAAACAAGCTCATGGGAGAAAATCCTATGAAAATCGTATATGAATTCTATCTATTCGTAGACAATCTAAGGATTGAATCGTAGCTCGCAAGAATCTGGAACAAATAACTATTTTAAAATCTGCCCAAGCTACAGCGAACACATGAACAACCATAACAGAAGTTCACAATAGCCCACTCGTCCAATGGTCAATAGCCATGTCAGCCCTAAAACTTACATTCTCAGTCCCCAAAGCAACTGTGAACGCGAACACTTCAGCAAAAGCCAACGCTCCCGTGGAAACCCCGACTCGTAGGCTCGCCCAACAATCTATGTCTGCCACGTGTCCTTATCTATCACGAAAAGCTCATCCATGGGCGTGGACACCAGCGTCTTCGCAAATTCATTAAATCCAACGACAATGTTTCACTTCGTCCAAAACCTGCCGCAGACACTAATCCTTCTACAAAAACGAACACTTTCACTCTAACACTACTAATGTAACTCACTAATCCAAACGACGTCGTTCAAACATCTAAAACGTAAAATTGCGACATTCCTATCTTTCTTAACTCCTATCGACGACATCTTTCCCTTCTGCAGAAGTATATGTAAATTAATAATTTATTTATTATCTTTTTAAAATGAACGATTTATGTTTCTGCTATAAAATGGTTTATGCTTCCGCTATTAATTAAGAAAAATAGATTTTATAAATAAGGTCTTTTGTTGTTAATAAAGATTTAAATAACGAGTTTTAAGTAAGATGTTTTAACGATCGGGTTTTTAAGAAAAGAATTTTAATTTCAATTGAAGGGTTTTAATAGGTATTCACTTGTTTTATAAAAGTTTTAAATTTAACGTATTTTTAAAGTAAAGAAAAATCTGGGTCGTCACATTAATTTATGGATTAATGGACTCTGTTGAAGCTCTTGACTTGTCGGTTGGGTTATATCCTGCACTTGATTATTGTTTAATGGGTACTGAGGTTTATATTCGGGTTAATGGATTATTAACTATGTTTGGCATAAGTTGTTAAATTGGATTAGATTGATGAGCTGTTTATTATGTTCATGTGATTAGTATGAAATTGTGAATCTGCTCTCTACTGTTGATCGTGATAAGTTTATGGGTTGTTAGTTAAGTACGCTGGATAATCTATCTGTTGCCATTCTTTTGAATAAAAAGATAATGAATTGCATTGGTTGTTGTCAGATATCTACTGCTGTGTTGATTTGGTTATTGTTGGCTGAATTTTAGTGGACGTTAAATATAGGGATAAAGCTCTCTGTTAGATGATAAACTCTATTGTTTTTTAGATTTGGTTCACTAATTGAGTTAAAATATATTATAAAAATCGTGTTGCATTCACGTGCATCATGCATCACGATTTTCAAAAGAATACGAAAATGAATTTTTGTGCACGGTTTTAAAGAATGGTTTAAGGGATACTCATACATACTAAGTGTACGGAGTTCTCAAGGCTGATCACCCGAAGCAGACTACCATCATTTGGGCTGTAGGAATATACATTTTACCATGAAAAGTGAAATAGATAATAAACGAATAATAAACAATAAAAAGTAAAGTAAAACGAATAATAAACAATAAGAAGTAAAGCAAAAAAATAAAAGGCAACGATATGATGTGAGGCTATTTTAGTCCTTAGTGGGCACGATCGCTAGCGGGCTTTCGGATTATGTCATTGCCTCTAGCTAGTTTTCAAATTATGCGATTACTGCTCATATCGGTTGCAATGCCCCTAGATTATGCCGGGATAGGATGACCAATGGTTAGCAGACTTTCGGATTATGTCATTGCTGCTATATCAGAGGTCATAACAGAAAATAGAAAGATAAAAGAATGGCCAATGGTTAGCAGGCTTCTGGATTTTGCCATTACTGCTATATCAGAGATCATAAACAGAAAATAAAAATATAATGATTAAAACGTAAAAAATAAAATATAAGAATAAAGATGAGAACAGAAACTGCATACAGTTTTAAAAAGCACAGCATAAACATTTAGCATATTAGGTATTATCACTTACTAAGCGTTAGGCTCATAGTTTATGACTTGCGATGTAGGTACGAGTACAAGACAAAATGACGAACAGATTTAGGAGTAGCTGATAAAGGATTTGCACAGATGAAACTTGTGGCTGGTTAGGCTAACGAATGTGAAGAGGAACGGGATTTGTAAAATATAAAGTAACACTTTATTCATTATCTTTAAATGAACTATTTATGCTTCCGCTACATTTTTAAAGAAAAAAGATTTTATCAATCAGTCTTCCGCTGTTTATAACGATTTTGGTAACGAGTCAAAGTAAACGAATTTTAATGGTTCGGTTATGAGCAAAGAACTCTGATTTCAAATTAAAAGGTTTTAATAAAGATTTTAATTGTTTTATAAAAGTTTTAAGTAAATGAAATATATATATATATATATATATATATATATATTAAATAAATGAAATTAAAGTAAATAAAAGAATGAATTAAAATAAAAAGAAGAATTGAAATAAAAATGGGGGAAGAATTTAGAAAGCCCGCGGCCGATTTTAATTAGAAGAGAAGAATGAGATTAACATGGAAATAAAATATGCTGAAGAGAGGGAGAAGACTCGAGCACAGGGGAGGTGACTCCCGCGGGGAGAAATCCCCTTTGCGACGAAGGGATCAGACGAGCGAGCGTTCGGCGTCGCCAGGTGCGGGTGCTGGCGAGTGGGGTCGTCGCCGTGTGGCTTGTTGAGCTGCGGGGTTGGCTCGAAGCGTCCGAGTCGGTGGAGTGAAACTTGTGCGCGGTGATTTCCGCAGCACTCGTGACGATTGGAACGAAGCTCCTGTGGTGCTGCAATTCCCGTAGCACTAGGAATGGGGAACGGTTGTGGCAAAGTCTTCTCTGGGGACAGTGCGAGGTAAGTAATGCCCCAGTGCATCCTGGCTCTCAGCCTCCAATGCCAAGCACGGTGCTCATTCCCTATTCTGTTCTTTTCCTATTGACGAGAATTTCGGTAGACTGTACTCTGTTGGTTTATTCTGCGTTTGGAATCACCGTGGAAATCACAGAGGCATGTTGGTGGGTTTTGAAGGCTGAAGGGTTGAGCCACTGCTCAACCGGTTCCAATGAGATGGATTAATGGTTTGGATTTTGATCGTTTTCCCGGTTTGGGCGTGAATCTCAGGTGGTAGTATCCTTGTGATTTATCCACGTGCTTTATTTTACAGATGGCAAAATAGAAGGATAATTGGGTGAGAGTTTTTGGGATGGATGAATCGTTTGTTGGAAACTTTCAGGAGAATTAGAAATAAGAGAAACGAGACAAAGAGAGAAAGAACTGCTGGTGAGGGAAAGCTCTCTGGAGCTAGAGGAAAGGCCGAGAGTTGGGAGCTGCGAGTGGAGCCGAGTGAGAAACTGTGAAAGAAGAGAGAAAGAGAAGAGAAAGTGAGGAAGACTCTGGATGAAAGTGAGCTGCTTCTTCTCTTTTCGGGTGTCTTCTGGTAAGGTATTCCTCCACTTCTAGTTTATGGATTTTATGTGATTGGTGCTCTCTGTTATTATTTATGGATATTTTGGATGAAGGATATAGTGCACTATTGTTTGGTTATTCTTTGATTTGGTTTCTGCCGATAGTCCTGGTTGAGAAGATTAATGTTCTGCAATTGTTTTGGTTAATGGTCTATTGGGCATAAATATTATGGAAGAGTCATATTCTGTTTATGAATATTTGGACAAAATATGGTCTGTTGCTGGAAGGGTTCTCTGTTTATTTAACGCCTTGTTGCATGTCATTGAGGAATGTGTATGCTCTATTAATGGATTGATTTTTATTGGTTAGTTGTTCTACATTTTTAGGATATTGTTATTGGACATTGAGAAATATGGATATGCCTTGTTGATTAGATTTACGTTATGGGTCTCGGGTATTGAATGATAAACGTTGTTGGGGTTTTGGTTCTGCAGTTTGATTACTGTTTGGTTAGAAGTCGTTAAGGATAATGAATTGTCGAAGTGAAGTTAGTAATCTTTGATTTTGATGGTTATTTATTTAATGATTTTGAAGGTATTTAAGAAAATGAATAAGAGTATTTAGTGTTGAACCTTCCACAGACGACTGGTAAGTTGATATTGTGTGTGCTTTGGTCTTTGGGGTCGTACATCGCAAGAGTTAAGATTGGTATGCTGACTGTTTACTGCTTTATTATAATATTAAGATATTTATTAAGTTTCGAGGATGTATTGGTGTTTGTTGTGTGTTTATTAGAATTAAGTTCTTTTAATGATATGTTTATAGATTTAAGTTCATAAAGTTAATGATTCGATTGTAAGCATGTTTTGAGGCCTATATAGAGGATACACATACTGTATGCACTCACGAGCATGGCAAGCATCATGGTTTTCAAAAGATACGAAAATAGTTTTGAAAAAGGAGACGGAAATAGATACTAAATGGAAATGAACATAAACGAATGTGTTACAAGATGAGATTGTGTGTCAAAAGACTTAGGAATGAATGTGTTATAGGATAAGACTGTGTGTCAAAAGGCCTAAGAACGTGGGCGTTACAGGATGAGACTGTGTGTCAAAAGGCTTGGGAACGTAGGTGTTACAGGATGAGACTGTGTGCCAAAAGGCCTGGGAACGTAGGCGTTCCAAGATGAGATGGTGTGTCAAAAGACCAGGGAACATATATAAATATAAAAGAGACTAAAACGTAAAAGATAAAGGAAAACGAAAACATAAACTGCATATGGTTTTTAAAAGCTGCATGACACGTGCATTGTATAATTTATTTTTATATAATTTACTGAGCATTAGGTTCATTAGTTTAAATCTTGTGCTATAGGTACACGTACGAGGTCAGGATGATGAACAGGTTAAGGAGCAATTAATGAAGAATTTGCAAGCGCGGATCTTGTGGTTGGCTAGGCTAAAGAGTAAGATAAAATGTTAAATGTTTTGTAAAGCTATTGATAAATGTATTAAATGATTACTGAAAGAGAAATAGTTTAGAAAAAGGTTTTGTAAAGTTATTCAATTGTAAAAGAAAAGGATTTTACTTATTTCTGTTACGATTTGAAAAAGGATTTTAAGAAAAAGGAATTTTACTATTCATATTTTCATCTGATTTGTTTTACTAAGTCTTTCGCTATTTTTATAAAAGAATGATGGATCTCAAAACCCGATCACTCGAGCCCAAGCAAAGCAGTTTCTAACCTCTTTATTTAGTTTGTAGGTGTATCTTTCCTAGCTAGCTTGGAGGAGAATATTAATTCATTACACAAAGAGGAGTCTATGCTTTTGGATAAGTGGAAGTCAAGCAAAAGTATAGAAGAAATGGTGGACTTTACAAATTTGCCTACAGCTCAACCATTGTGGTGTTTTTGACTTTTTTACAAACCAAGACGATCTTATATGAAAAGGTGTTCTTCATACAGATTGTAGCAGACATTCCTAGCTTTCCAAAATGTGTTTGTTTGTTACATTAGAAGTTTGTTTGGTATGTCAAACGTTCTGTTTACAGAGGCCTAAAATTCAGCCATGAACTTTTTTTTGCGTGTTTTAATGTTATAATTATTTTTGTAATTTGGACATTAGGCAATCCTAATTTTGTGAGCGGGTTTTTAAGCTTCCATTAGGTCTGGTTTGTAGCAATTTTGGATAGTCAAAAAGCAGAAGCTTATCACGTTTTTGGAGTTCTCTCTCGAAACCCCAATCGGAGTTCTTGTCAATGCCTAGCCGAGACTCAACTTCAAGCAATTCTCTTTCTCACATTCTGCCCTTCTTGGAGGAAGAGTCTTGCACTAAGTTTTCCCAATACTTCCTTAGAAGTATTATCCTAGAGAAGAGACTCAGAAGATTGGTGGAAAACGAGTTGGAGAGGCTTTTGCAAAAGAGTCCATTGAAGTCGCGCTTCTGGGTTTAGGGAATTTGCAGACTAACTTGTATGTTTGTTTTATGTTCAGGATTTTTTTTTGAACGATTTTGATTCTGTAATTTTGCGGTTGTGACCTCCTCTGGATTGTGGTGAACTGGATATATTTTTGGTGAAGTTTGGATTTAAGATATCGAGTATGTGCATCTTTTATTGAAGGGGGTCGAATCTATGTTTGTGGTTCTTTTTCTAAGCAGCGTTTTGTTCTCTACATAACTTTCATTCGGTGACGATTTTAAGTACAAAATTTGGAGGCGTCCTGCATTTTGGTGTCTTATAGGTTCCCTTCAAATTTGGTGACCATTGGTCTTCATAATTGAAAGATATAGTATTTACGAATCTAATTCCCAATTGTATTTTATAATTCTGTTTTTCGGGTAGTGAGTTGTCGATAGCATAACTGTAGTTTTCGTACGAATTTGAATGTGAATTTTGGTGTGCAGCTTCTTCCTTATTAGTACTATATGCCTAGTAAATTTGAGCATGATTGGTTGCCTGCACTGAAAGTTATACTTGTTTGAATTTCAGTCCGGAAATGAGACCTAGCCGTTTGAGCACTTCTCTCCAATTCAGCTCTTTGCACTTTGAGGTGCATCAAAGAAAATGTTTTAAATTTTACATGTTTTCAAGTGTAAGAAAAACCAGGTCAGTACAATCTTCCCCAAGCCGCAACTTGACACGTGCCAGAAGTACACGTGTCCAAGGAAAGCCAACTTGCATTGCAACTTAATATCCACTAAAGTAGTGGCTTGGAGTCGATAACTTTCTACGCTTCAAGGACTTTTCCCAATGAATTCTGTCAATTTTCAGTTGGTTTTTCTAGAATTTTTTACTCCCACTATTACCGAATTATTCACCTAACTTTTTCGTTCATATACCTCAAATTCTAACTCAACAATTCCAACTTAAAACTCTAAAACCACAATTCAAGATTGAAAACCTAGAACTTGTGAAAAACTTCAAAAAACTATAATTTTTTTACTTTTAACGAATCAAATCCACACCAAAATGTAATCTAACTTGATTTCATGCGAAAAAATAACATTCTCGTCCATCAATTTCAAGTTATAATCCAAAAATCAGAACTTTTCCATTAAACCCCCAATTTTAGACATAATAACAAAAATTGAGTTGAAATCGTAACTTACTGATATATATCTCTCAAGAATTGTTGAGGATCAACTCGTCTAGAGTGCAGAGTCATGCTTGTTTTGTCTAACACTAGAACTAAATCAAATATACAACTAAAAATCCAAAATTTGGCAGAGGATGGCGATATAAGAAAGAAAATTGACTCACCCTCGGCAATCTTTCAAAATACTCCAAAAGTTCAATAACAACACCACAGAATGAGGATTAGGTGTATCCTCAAAAAGATATGTGAACATGGTGATTAGCGATTGGTGGACAATGTAAGGGGGCGGATATCAGCAGCTGATATCCGTAGTGAAAACACACGTGTCCACGACGAAAGCACACACGCCCTCAGCAACAATATGAAATGTTCATGACACAATTGTTCTGGGACTTTTGGATTGTTGATTTATAAAAGGAAAGGTTGAGATGAAACCCTAATCATTCATACATTAAGAGCCACAAAGTTTTGTATTTTTCTCTCTAATTCTCAAGAGAAAAACACAACATGCTACAAATGAAGCGGATTACAAGTTGACCTAAAGCAAAAAATAACCATTCTAAGTGATTAAAAATGTGTTAAGATCCTTAGATAAGTAATATTCGCATGCATTTGGCCGTTTGACCTACATCACAAAGTGTTAGGGTATTTCTCATTGTTTTATACTGTTTTGTTCATAATGATGTTGATCAAGGATGTGTTACTATTTTGATTGTTGCCTTGATTTCTTTGATTAGATATATGTGATGATAGAATATCGTAAAGACTTTAGTGACATATGGTTATTTTGTTTTGCATGTGATAGTAGATTGCACTGATATTAGGGTATTATAATTTATATGACATGGTCACATCCATTACTTGTATCATGGAAATGTATTTATTTTAAGAACCAAAAATGATTTTTAAGCATATGTTTTCATGTAAGAAAGATTAAAACAAAAAAGAACATAAGTAAAGAATATATGTGAGATGAGGTCAGGCTGTCACAAAGGTTCGAACTATAGAGGATAAGTCTGTTAGTCTGGTAATGAAGGGGGTGCAACAAAGGTTGCAGGTCGTCACGAGCTCGATCTCGACTAAGGTTGCGATGACATCATCCACAGGGACTTTGACAAAAGTTGTGAGGTCGTTGTGCATGATGAATGTAACAGCTAACAAAGGTCTCAATTGATGTTGGGATTGTGTCCCAAAGGTTTGAGACGCAAGTGGTGTGTCTCCTATAATCATATATACTTTTCCCTAAACGGTAAAATGAAATAAAAAGAAGAAAGAATGAAGGAAAACAATAACAAATATTTTTACGAAAAGTACATATCATGTTCATGACATTTCTGTAGTACTTACTAAGTATTAGACTCATAGATAAACTTTATGATGTAGGTGATGATACTTTTTATGACACATGATGAGGGAAATATGTGAAGAATGTAGTTGAAGGAGTACTCTCATGGGCGATGTTATGGCTTGTTAGAGCGATATTGACTGTGGGTAAAGACTTGAGAAAAGATATTTAATATGAAAAATTTTATTATGTATTTGAATATTCAGTTTTAAATTAAGATACATTTATAAGAATTTTTGGATGGTTGAATAATGTTAAAGAATTTATGTTTATTTTAAAATTGGGTCACATTTACATTAAGTCTTTTTTTTTTGTTAAACTTTGATTAAAGACTTGTTATTTATTTCTTTGAAAGATATATTTTCTTAATTTTTTAAAGGCACGACTTGAAAAAGAATTTATGCTACGGACGTTACAACCAATCACTCTTAGAATGCTAAATAAAACACGATTTTGACTATAGAAAATTATATCCCCCCAAAAGGCAACCATTCAATGAGGAATAAAGAATCATCGGCCTTTAATTGGTAAAATGGCGACAAGGTAGTGGCCATAAGGTAACTATCAAATATAATTATGGTAAAAAAAAATCAAAACTTACCCGTTTACTCACCTACGACCCCCTTTTATCACAGTAAGTAGCTCCTTTTTCATTGTTGTTTTATATTGTGATAGTGGTGGTGTATTTTAATTACTTGTTACATATTAGTAAACTATTTTTTTGTAACCTCGCTTATAGGTTGTGGATCTATTTTTCAGATACATTTTGTCTTTGTTGCATGCACATTTCTTATTTTTAAAACACTTAATATAACAATTAAAATTTCTATTGAGTTTAGTTAACTTATTCCAAATAACTATCTCTTTCAGGTTACAGTAAGAGAGATTTGGATCAGTTGGCACATAATTGAATTCAGCTTTTTTTTAGCTTTTCGTTATTTCCATTAAGAGTATTTTTGGAGTGAAACAATATTTCTGGTTTAGTTTATTTCTTTAAACTATTGTGTTTCATATCATAGAGTTACTCTTTCGCACAAATTTTGATATTTTAATTTTATTATCATGATATCTTGATATTACTGTTGAACTATTATATTATTCTGCTGTTTTGGACCCTGACTTCTTATTTTATTTTTGACATTTAAGACTTCTACTACAAGGATATCAATTTTTTTTAATGATTGAACACATAGTAATCTAAGATTAGAATTTTAGCAATGGTTAAGGTTAAGGTTGTTCAGGTCATTTAGATTCTTTTGAATTCGAAAGTTTCAAACCGAGCTTGACTTATCTACTTTTTTTTAGTATTTTTTTAATTGAAATTGAATCAAAATTGAACCAAGATTATGGATTTAGTTCTATTTTGGTTTGATTTGGGGTTGAATTGATAAGTTGAAATACCTACCATGAACCATAAAAAGGAAGCCACGGTGGGATCAGGCCATATGCCAACTTATATATTTGGAAGTGGTTGTCGAATCACATGATGCCAATCAAAATCTGTGTACAATATTACTATTTACTAGTCTCTCTACTTCCTTGCTGTTTACCTAAATTTACCAGTTCCTAGGATCTACATTTGTGGCTGAAAATCTATGTCGGAGAGTGGGAGAGAGAGTTTTGGAGAGAGAGGGTGAAGAGAAATGTGGTGTAGGATTGTGGAAAAAGAATTTGTACGTGATTGGACTTGTTGTGTCGAGGGATATACTCATCCCTCACACCCAACTCCAGTGTCTTTTACCCTTTTCAACGCACTTCATAAACAATATCACAGCAAGAAGAGAGAGAGAGAGAGAGAGAGAGAGAGAGAGAGAGGCCTATCCAAGTTGAGAGAAGTGAAAGGCATGCATTCATTTTCATGTCCAAAGTTTGTAATGTTTCACATTAAATTTCATGCTATGAATATCTCACAACCTCTTATTTTTATAGACAAGATCTCTCCCTTTTTCTCTTCATTGTTTTCATTATCATCAAACTTTAAACAACTAATTATTTACGTACATGCATAAAAAAATCGATCGATTATATCAATATCTGTTAAATTTACACAAATCAACTTCTTAATTAACTACACGTATTCCTATACGTTAACAATGAATCTTGTACGAAATAGAATATTTTAGATAAAATAGAAGATAACACTGTAGTTCGACAATAAAAAATATCATTTTACAACCAAAAAAGGATAATACAAAAAGATTTAACCCAAAAATTCAAATTATCACAACAAAGAAAAGTGTGTCGATGCATCCAAGTGAGTTTCTGGTTGAGAAAGATGAAGGAGCAAGTGGGATATTTAGGTTGAATCTATCCAATACTTCTTTGCAAACAAATGGACAAGTTTGTGGACAGAAAATAATCATCTTTATTTATTTATTTTAATTAAAAAATTTATGTGGTTGCCTAACCATTCATTTATGACACTTGTAATGTTTCCCCTCTTTTCTTTTCCTCATTGGTTCCACTACATTTATTTATTTATATTATGTATTATTTAATATAGTGGGAGTGGGTCTTTTTTGGTGATAGTGGACATAATATCTTGTTTCATTCCATATTTAAATTAATATATATTTGTTTTCATTTTTATTGGGTCTTTAGAAAAGTGTAAAATATATAAATCTATCGTCCTTTCATACACCTTTTATGGTGCTTTCATTGACAAAATATTTACATGAAATTTGATTTAATTGTTCACTTAAAATATGTATAATAAATATGGAATAATAAATATGAAAAATAAATATAGAAAATATAGATTGAGGGTGAAGAGAATTAGAATAGAAGAATGTCATATCGAAATAGAGTGGTTGGCAAATAAAGAGGAATAACGGACAATCGGATGGTAAATGATAAAGGAAGAAAAGAAAATGACTGTTTGATTAGATTATGAGACGTCTAATAAAGAACACGAACGTCCGACGCTTGAGATGAATGTTTGGGATGAAATAGTGGAAAGATACTCGACTTAAAATGGACATTCCTTGTTTCACAATAGACGTTCTTCATCTCACAACAGACATCCCTCGACTTAAAACAGATATCTCTCGTCCCACAACAGACGTCCCTCGATTTAAGACGAATATCCCTCTACTTACGATGTCATTTAGCATTAAGGGATGTCTGTAGATGATAAGGAATATCCATTGATGTTGAAAAACAACGTCGTTTAATATTGAGAGACGTCTATATTGACGAAAAACGAGACTGCAAAGTTTGCATCATTTTTTTATCATAGTTCGAGATTTTAGTTATTTACAAAAATTCTTCAAAGTTGAATATATCGTTGAGCTCAAACTATAATATTTGTTTTGTTAATTTTCTTTTTTAAAATTATAATTATTTCTTGTTATAATATGCTGGCAAAATGGTAAATTAAATCAATTATTAATAATGAGAAATATTGATATGTAACAGAAACATGAATGTCTCTTTAGTGACGTTGAGTTGTCATGGAAAGCTGACGTGGCAAAAAGCACAAAGACACTTTGGGGTCCACCTTACCTCATAATTGAAGAGGCTCGCTGTCTGCCACTTGG
Source organism: Begonia loranthoides (assembly GCA_022433065.1). NCBI lineage: Eukaryota > Viridiplantae > Streptophyta > Magnoliopsida > Cucurbitales > Begoniaceae > Begonia > Begonia loranthoides. Next base: position 2,137,608 of record CM039480.1, on the reverse strand, counting down.
CACAGTCCTTCCCAATCCATATCCTATTCCTAACCCATTTTATTAATTACAATAATACCAATAGTTATCATTAGATTTTATTATGTTATACATATTATCCTTAATATCACTATTATTAGATATTTATTGTTTTTAAGGACCCAATTTTTATCCATTAATTTGTAAAATACGAGCCATACACTTGGAAATTTTTGCATCAACAAATGTACATTTTAAAAGTTACCCGATGTTGAGTGGTCATTATTGAACACCCTTTGTCAAAATTGTGACGAATTTTAAGAAGAAATGGTAGAAGAGGCTTTAGCTAAAAAGGGTGTGTAAAATTAGAAGAACAAATTTGAGATAATACCTCAAAAAAAAAAGAGGAGAAACAAAGAAAAGGAAGGATTGAGAAAGAGAGAGAGAAGCCAAGTCAGCAATAAAGGGAGGAAATGGGGGCGGGTCATGGGGGGGTGGAGGTGGGGCCGAGGAGAGGGCACAAAAATAGGACATATGGAAAAGTGACATAAACATTTTATAAAAGCGACCCTCCTTTAATTTAGTGGCCCCTTTCCCACTTGTGTCTCTCTCCTATGATATTTCCTCTATTTTTACTTCCTTTTTTCTCTCTTTACGATTGTCAACTTGTTCTCCATCCAACTATATCTCTTTTCTTCGATCCTTGAGCTCCCTCAAAAACCCATTTGATTCGAACTGAACAAACCAGATTAAATTAAAATTACTCGATTTTTGAATCAAATTGAATGAAATTCGGTTTAAGTGCAGGTCCAGACTTTATTCTTCTGGATTTCCATCAGTAAAACTAACAATTGAATCTGTTGATTCGGGGCTAATGGGATAGGTAAAATTGGTTGTATTTGGGGCTATGGCTTGAGGGTTTTTTTAAATCAAATAATGGTGTAACACTAAATTATTTTTTTATGGTGGAAAATGTGGTGAAATATTAATTAATTAAAATGCAGGGACAAATGAGTCAACAAAAAAATAAAATGGTTAGAGCGAGAATGAAAAGAGCCACAGAATGGACGACGCGTGGCGGAGAGAGAAAGAAGGATATTAGCCGCAAGAAGATAAAGACGGTGTTCTCGAATTTTCTGTCTTGAAATAAATAATTATAAATAAAAAAATACCTGCGTCTCACGTGTCACCCTTTCCTCTCTCTCTCTCTCTCTCTTTCTTTTTATATTTACACAGGCAGATGAACGAGCAAAGTCCCCCTCCTCTCCGCCATAGCTCTCTCTCTCTCTCTCTCTCTCGCTCTCTCTCTCTCTGAGTTGCGCTTCCTTCTTTGAATCTGGTGAATCTGAGCTGTTGTGATGGCTTAAGCATGTATTTATTCTAGAAGGCCTTCGCGGTTCTGTTTCCGCTTCTTTTTACGCCGATCCGTTTTGCGGTTTTTTGTTGTTGAGCTGTAAGTGCTTCTGATCGATTGTATTTAGTTTTGATTTCTGTGGTGTTTGGGTTTTTTCGTTTGGCCGGAGAAAGGAAAAGACGTGGGAAGTGAAAATTGTTCTGGAAATGGTCTCTGGTTTGTGGTGGAAAGGTTGTGAATCTGGTAGTGTAGCCTTGTGGATATGGCTGAATGTATTGAGTACTGGTGCAGGTGCTGCAGTGGAGTGAAGTAAACTTGGAACAGGTTTTTAAGAAGATGGCTGTCCAGGTAATCTCGTTAGTTTCTTCACTACTAGAGAGAAGCATTTTAGATCTTCAAAAAAAAATTAAGATTAATTCGAGATAATTAAATACAAATTTAGTTGATTTTTCTGTGTTTTAGTTTGTCGTTTCTTATATTTGTTCAATTAAAGCATTCGAGCCTGTAGTTTCAAGATGTTAGCTAATCATGCTTAGTAATGATTAGACCTTCCAATTTCGTTGCAACCATTAACGTAAAATCCAAGCAAATAAAATGAAGTTTTAGTTTATGCTTTGTAAATCTCTGGTCTGCGTGATGTAGCCGGCAGGTATAGACTAGAGGTCACAAATTATATTTGGAAATATTCAAGAAAGAAAAAGTTTTTATGAAGATGTAAATATTCAGTAATTTCTTCATTGATATCCTTTGATGAAGAATACCCCCTAGGAAACGCTTTCTTCGGCATTACCCCTACAACAGAGCTTTTGGATCATGAACATGATCTCTATTTTGATTATTCTCCTTATTTTCTTTTTAGCTTTCTTCGAGATATGTTAGTGTGGTGAATCAACATTATTCACCCTTGATTTTGCCTTGTTGTACAGAAGTAACACGTTGTTTTGATGTTCATACAGGGTGAGAATAAAGAAACAGAGATAAACATTGGAAATACATCTAGTAACCACCAAGCTGATGGTGGCTCACAGACAGATCCTGTTGTCCTACTGAATGCAATGTCCTATGGAGCTGAAAGTAGTCCAAAGGTTACTTTTCTTTTTGAATTCTTGTGGACGACAGTAGGAGTTTAATCTTAGCCCATTGCATTTATAATTTTGTTCATTTGATGATCACTAAATTAACAGGTGAGAAAACCTTACACTATCTCAAAACAAAGGGAAAAATGGACAGATGAAGAGCATCAGAGGTTTCTTGAAGCCTTAAAGCTTTATGGCCGCGGTTGGCGCCAAATACAAGGTAAGTTAGTTGGAAGCCCAATTACCTGTCTAAGCTTTTAAATGTAATATACCTTACTAGATGAAGTCATTTCATCGCCTGCAGAACATGTGGGGACAAAAACTGCAGTTCAGATTCGAAGCCATGCTCAGAAATTCTTTTCTAAGGTCTAGTTCTGTAATATCAATACCTAGTCACTTTGTAGTCTGTTGTGCTTAGCATGCATCCAACTGAAGAATCAAATCAATTAATTGAAGAAGCAATATTTTGTCCAAACCAGGAAATATATTAGAATGATTCATCTGATTTTTAGATCACAAGGAAAACAATTTCTCCATTCTGATTCTCTAAGTTTCGTCTTAATCTTCTAGCCTACAAGTTTTTTAATGGGATTTGCTTGCGATCTTTCAGGTGGTCCGAGAATCAAATGGCGTCGAAGAAAATTTAGCAAATCCAATTGAGATACCACCTCCTCGGCCAAAGAAGAAGCCCCTGCTTCCTTACCCTCGGAAATCTCTTGAATCTCTCAAGGTAAAATTGGTTTCAAAACAAGCACTAGGGTCTCCGTCCCCAAATTTATCAGTTGGAGACAAAGAGATCCAATCACCTACCTCAATATTCACTGCATTTGGTTCTGAAGAAATGGGGTCCGCATGTTCAGAGCAGAGTAATATATGTGTTTCACCCACATCGTGTACTTCTGATGTGCACTCTCACACCTTGTCACCGGTTCAGAAAGAATGTGATAATGTTTCTTCAGACTCAGCTGGAGAAGAAGCTAAAGGATCAATGTCGTCTCTTAACCTTTCTACTAATTTGACCTTGGGCAACTTCTTGTCCACGGTACGTTAAACAACAAAGTGTCATGTTAATCTTTTCCTTATATTCATTTCCATCCTCTATTTGTGAATTGTTTTATAACTATTCTATTACTGGTTATCTGAACATGCAGGAACTTACGTCAGCTTTTGAGAACCATGAGTCTGCAAAAGACGAGTCTGCAATTGGATCATCTGTCAGGAGAATTAAGCTTTTTGGGAGTACAGTTTTGGTTACAGACAACAAGCATCCATCTTCTCAAACATCACCAACCTCTAAGATTGATCTAGACAATAATACTTATTATGAGAAACTTCACCAAACATCACCAAATAACCAATTTGGTACTTGGAATCTCATCCCTTTTCTGGCTCCAATTAACATGGAAGGATATGAACACAAGAATGACTACGCACAAGAATCAGGTTCGAACGCTTCTTTACCACTATGGTCTCTTTGCCATGGGCTACCATATTACAACACAGTATGCATGAATCCTCTATCGGATGAAAGGATCAAAGAGGACAGATCTTGCACTGACTCGAATCCCGGGTCTCTTACTAAAGTCGAAGATGAGGAGAAGAATATAGAGGCAGTGGAGTCTCGGAGGCAAGAAGCTCTTACTGATAGCAAGAAGTCCATTAAGGGATTTGTGCCGTACAAAAGATGTTTGGCAAACAGAGAAACAAGCTCATGTCTCATTGTTTCGGAGGAGAGAGAGAGGCAGAAAGCCAGAGTTTGCACGTAGTATCTCGCCTCCCTCGGCAATTCGATTTCAAGGTACATAGGCAAAATCTATTAAGCTAATTTAGGAGCTACGACGTAAAGGAAAGAAGCTAAAAATCAAAATCTGGTTAAAGCTTATCTGGGCTGGCTCTGAATGGCTAAATCAAACTATATACTATTCTTTATGATCTCAGTTTCAGAGTGAGAATTATTTGAAGGTGTAAAAAGCAGATCTAGTTTGACTGATTTGGGCTCATTTCTTAAATAATTTTGTTTTTCTGTCAGAATTTTTTAAGTGTTGGAAGAACTTGACGTCTGTCACGTTTTGTACTTGTATAATCTGATGTTCAAAGGAGTAATTGGTAAGACCCGGAAGGGATGGAGAGTCTGTCTTAATGTGTAGACGAACCACAATCCTAATAACACTTGTTCCTCTTGCCGTATTTGTTATTCATATCTACATAAATGTGAGGGAGTGATGATTATGATGATAGGGGGTGTTACTAAATAAATATGGTTTGAAAATTGAACGAGAAAATATACATGAGAATGAAAAGAAAAATACATGAAAATAGAAATACTAAAATTTATATAAAAAATTATTTTGGAGAAAAATTACAAAAGGAGGAGAAATTTATTAATAAGAAATTGGAGATAATGAATTTTGCGGACGAAGGTTCATACCCTTTAGATGGAGGGACGGACGAACGGACGACTCTCAACAAGGATGGACAACTAGGATGGAGGATGACCACCCTCTAAAGGTGCTGGTGGACGATTGTTCATACTCATTGGATCGAGGGACGAACGTCCCTCAACGAGGATGGATGGCCAGGATGGAGGATGATTATTTTTCAAAGGCGCTGGCGGACATTATATTGAAGAGGGTAACGTGCAAGACACGCTTTTTTATGGGTTTTACCACTATTGTAGAGACACAAGTGAGTAAATTGTTATGCTTTCAAACATTTATTCTAACTATGTGCGTTTTGTATGACATAATATTGCATTTGTTATGCAAGAGTCTGTCGCCCCACATCTACATCCACATCCACATCCACATCCACATCCTTAACTACGAGGTTTAATATTACTATTTCATTTATTTTTTTAGTAATTTAATTGTACTAATTAATACTATTGTCTTATTTGTATCATTGTGAAAGACAAGTCCAAGTTGGCTGATTGGGTTGTATGGTAATTGATTCTCATAACTTTGTATGCATCGCATGTTCTCTTGATGCAACTGATCTTAAGACAAATGATTGGGCATTATAAATAAGTAACTTATTAAATGGATGGAATGAATGCTAATAGATGGATGTAAATGAACTTGTTGGCAGCTGAATGCAATGGAAGGATGTCGATGAAACCGTAAGTTATGAGTTGTGAATTGATTTTAAAATTACATCATTTGAGTGTAGAAATAGAAATCTATATCAATTCAATATTAACACATAATTTGAAATGTGAAAGAGAGAGAGAAACGTCTGTTTTGAGTTTACGGACATCCCTCAACCAACAACGGACGTCTTTGAGCCCACAACAAACATCCTTCAACCTATAATAGACGTCTCTCGGCTTAAAACGAACGTCTCTCAATACTAAAAGATGAAGTCATTTAACATTTAAGGACATCTGTGGATGTTAAGGGACATCCATTGATGGTGAGAGACGACATCGTTTAATATTGAGAGACGTCTCTCAACTTATCATGGACGTTCCTCAACTTACCATGGAGGTCCCTCAATACTAAACGACAACGTTGAGTGAACTTTAACTCCATTTATATAAGCGGTAAGGATATCCTCTGCAAGAGCAAGAGGCAATCCTAAATCCTTGAACATATCCATGAGCGAAAAAATATTAGAAATGGTGGTGGAGTTATTTCGGCAGTTCAGGCCAATGAGCAACTTACGTTCGATCATGAAGCTGTAATAGAGGTGCATTCAATCTCTGCATTTGTAGATGATAAGATTCATTCATTATGCGACTCAGAAGATGATGATTGGAGGAAGAGTAGGTCTCCTCAACTAGAATATGCTTTTAGAGCACGTTATTACATTGAAGGGAGAGTTATCAGAAAGTGGCTCAAAGAAGTGATATTTTATTGTTGAAGCATTTGTTGGAGCATTTGTTGGAGCCTATTGTTACCCGTAAAGACTTGCAGCAGCAACCCAACCCGTCTCCAAGCATCTCGAGCTTTGCCAAAAACATGGAAAGCAAGTAGATATATGGTTGTAATGCAAGAGTGATAACAATAGTCTTTCCATGTTTTTGGTAAAGCTCCAGATGTCTGGAGATAGGTTGAGGTTGAGGTTGTTGTTGCAAGTCTTTAGGAGTAACAATAAGCTCTAAGAGATACTTCAACAATAAAACATCACTTCTTTGATATGTGTTTGTAAATTAATTGTAAATTAAGTTTTTGATAGTTATGTATTGATACTGATGAATGCAATGGATGAATATATTGTATTGAGAACATCTATAAACACATATTATTATGTCAATGAAACTGTCATTTGAATTGTGCATTGAAACCATTAGTCATGAGTTGTGAATTAACTTTAAGTCATGAGTGAAGAAATAGAAAGCTACATCAATTCAATGTTAACACATAACCTAAAATGAGAGAGAGAGAGAGAGAGAGAGAGAGAGAGACATACGTTTTGGGTTGGTGGACACCAGCCATAGTATTGAGGGACGTCCCTCAACTAACAAGACGTCCCTCAACCAACAACAGACGTCCTTAAGCTCATTAGAGGACATCTCTTGGCTTAAAATAGATGTCTCTCGACCCATAATGGATGTCCCTTGACTAGCATCTATTTATAGATGTCCATCTATAAACATTCACACCACTTTCTTCCAACCATTTTTGACATAACAACAACAATAAACTGTAACGCCCCGATTTCCCTTATCATTTTAAACATTTAGATTTGAAATTCTTTTTTTTATAAAACGTGTAACGGAAGACTTTTTGTAATAAAATTATTTAAAATAAAAGGAAATGAATCGTAATAAAATTTATTTTCTTTAAATCTTTAAAACATACATTTTACAAACACATTTCATAAATTAAAACATTTTTTCTTTATCTTTTCTCATTTAGCTTAGCCAGCACAATATCACGCTACGTAAATCCTTCATCAACGGCTCATTTCCTTCTTCCACTAGTACAATTACCTACATCACAAGACATAAACTATGAGTCTAATACTTAGTAAAGAATGAATATCTAAGTATAACCTCAAATACTCTAAAAACATATCGCGTAAATGAATAGGATATGCATATGCTATGCAGGTTCATCAAAACATGCATTTTCATTCCACTTTTCTTTTCCAGTCAAATAACAATCCAGACGATTGAAGACCCACAATACAAGGGAAAAGAACCTCACCTCACAATCGCCTATTTACGTTTATTCTTTTTGTTCACAATTTATCAATAAAGTCAAATAACAGTCTAGACAATTGGAGACCCACAGTACAAGGGAAAAGAACTCCATCTTAGAATCGCCTATTTACGTTTATTCTTTTCATATACAGTTTATTAGTCATAACCCAACGCATAAAATGATGCATGAACTATGCATATGCATCTATCATCAATATATCAAATCCTCAAGGAATCCATCACCACATAATAAATAAAACAATCATAAAAAGCAATGCCTAAGACAATCATCAAACATATATCCTCAAGTCATTAACATAATCATGTACACCTCTTAATTTCTATCACAAAACAATCATCACATCCTCGAGTCATAATTATTCTGTACATGATAACTATAACTAATTATGCATAGCATTTAGCACTCAATTTAAAAAACAAATCCTCAAATATAACTTATCATGTACAAAGCCTAATATCTAGCACATATATCATATTCTAAGTTTTGTGATGTTGCCAAAAAACAAACACTTAAATTCATTACTTACCTTAATGTCTTTGTACAATGTCTTGATTTGTCCCTTTTTGATCTTCAACTCCTAAATTATGCCAACTCCCATATTATTATCCATTCACACATTAGAAACTTATAACATACATAATTCCTATTTTACTCAATCCAGCGCCAAATTTTAAACTCTGTACTTAAGCAATATAGTGCATAGTATTTAACTTTTAAGCATGAACACTTTTATAGTTTTTATCTAACTTTGAGCATGCACAATTTACAAGATTCTCAACAAAATCCATTAATTCTAAAGTTCATATTTTACTTGAGATATCCATTATCACATAATACTTCCTCTTTAAGTCACAAGGTCATTGAGATAATCTTTAATCTTCAAATATTAAAACTGTGCAATTCTACCATTTTTCATGTTTTTTTTTATCACTTTTCTCTAATAAACTCTCACATACATACAATTAAAGTTCTTCTAAGTCACAACAAAAGTTATTCTTACCTTCAAAGGGTTAGGGTAGAGAACTCTTTCTCTAAGACTTCCTTCTTCCCCCCAAGTGTTCTCTTTTCTCCTCTTTCTCTCTCACGATGCCTTTCACATTTCAAAGGAGATGCCCCTTAATATCAACAAAGGCTTAGCTGGTGATGAGGTGTTTCCTTCCTCCAGCCTTTAAACACTGACTAACCACTTTGCCTTTAACTAAAGCATGACACGAAATCTCAATTTAGACAACTCTTCGCATTTCAGGTCGACCACTCCTTCATTTCTCGTCAACCGCAAACCTACCCAAGACTCAACTATCGCCTTTTGTCACAATTCTGGCTGACCACAAATTCAATTGTGGGTGACCGCAAATCTACCTGAGAGCCACAATTTGCAATTTGTCGCAAATCCGATCGACCATAAATTCAAGGCTAGGTGACTGTAAATCTACCCGAGAGTCACAATTTACAATCTGTCACAATTCTGGTCGACCGCAAATCTACCCGAGAGTCACAAGCATTGATTCTGGTCATCTAGTCTAGGCCTTCATTTACACATGTAGACGTCCACTCCCAATCAAAAAATTACACTTCTTAAACAAAATCTTTAATCCTTTAATCCATCCTTAATATCAACTAGGGTAAATGACAAATCAACCATTGTGGTTTGTGGTCAATGACAAGTCAACTACTAGGGTATTTTTTTTAACAAATTAACCACTGACGTATGGGAAAATAACAAAGCAAACATCGCAGTTACATTTTTTGTTCTCCATTAACAAGTTAAAAACGCGGTGTGTGGTCAAGACACCGCGTTTTGTTCTCCATTAACAAGTTAAAAACGCGGTGTCCAGGCAAACAAGCATCCAGGCAAAAAGGCCTGGACACCGCGGCGTCTCTGGAGCTCTTTATTTGTCATGCATGGCGTTCTCGATCAATTGTGTTTCATGGTTACTTCGAATTCGTTATGTATATGTTTTACGAATGCAATGTTTTTATTGGTTTTTTGACCTCTGCACCTTCAAACTAGCATAACTTTTGCTACGGATGTCAGAATTGAGCACAAAAGGTATCAAATCGAAGCTCTCTCAGAGCTCTATAATCGTCATGGGGTATGCCCCATGACCGCCTTTCTCAGCTCCAAAATCAATCATTTAAGCCCTCAAATTTGTGATCAAACATTTGCTTTGTCTGGAAAAATGTTTGATCGCAAATTTGAGGGCTTAAACGATTGAATTTGGGGCTGAGAAAGGCGGTCATGGGCTTTCCTCTATGATGATTATAGAGCTCTGAGAGAGCTTTGATTTGATACCTTCTGCGCCCAATTCCGACATTCGTAGCAAAAGTTATGCTAGTTTGAAGGTGCAGAGGTCAAAAAACCAATAAAAACATTGCATTCGTAAAACATATACGTAACGAATTCGAAGTAACCATGAAACACAATTGATCAAGAACGCCATGCATGACAAATAGAGAGCTCTAGAGACGCTACAGTGTCCAGGCCTTTTTGCCTGGACGCGTGTTTGCTTAGACACCACCGCGTAAAAACGCGGTGCCTCGCGTAAAAACGTGGTGCCTCGCGTAAAAATGCGGTGACACCGCATTTTTAACTTGTTAACGGAGAACAAAAAATGTAACTGCGATGTTTGCTTTGTTATTTTTCCATACTTCAGTGGTTAATTTGTTAAAAAAAATACCCTAGTGGTTGACTTGTCATTGACCACAAACCACGATGGTTGATTTGTCATTTACCCTATCAACTAATTCTTACCCTTAATAATCACACATCAACCTTCATGCTTAAATGTCATTCACACATAATCCAACGACAATTTGTATGATAAATTTTGGGATATTACACAACCAGAATGTCATAACAACAATACAAATATACAAATGTACATTAACTCAAATATACAAAAATCGTTCATCAAATGTACAAGTAGACATGTCGGAGATTGACGACACTAAACCTCAATGCGGGGTTGATTTCAACATGAGAGGAGTGCTCGAAAAGGGACTCTAGATGCTCATCGTGAGGATGGAATCTGCTCTTTTGACAGCTGCTAATCACCGACACCCCTCCAGAGTGCGAAAGTTGAAATATGCCATGTGGGCTGAAATTGGGAGGAGAAATTAGTAGGTAATTTCAAAGCATAATGAATATAGCGTAGGGAGAGAAAATATACCACTTTTTAATCTGTAGGGGTCACGACAATTGCAATTGTAAAACTAGTGAAATTCTTAATTTATGAATTCCACGTGTAAATTTTTCGCGTTAAAATCGATCAAGGTGTTGAAAAGTTGACTTGATTGGTCGCATAACAGCCACGTGTGAACTCTCAGTCAAATAATCAAAATCGATAAAATTAGATATTACCGAGCAGTAGAATAATTGAAGAACTGAAATGGGTAAAATAATTTGATTAAAGAATCAGAACCGGAAATTGGATGGAATTTATTTAATGAATAATATATATTTACATATATTATTATTAAATAACTTAATAAAATAAGTAAAAGAAAATAAAGAGATAAATTTGGCAGATTAATTGGAGAATGTGAAATTAACCCGCTGGAGGGAACAATCTCGTGGAATGGCTAGGAGAGGAGACAAACTATCAGCCGTTCAAAGAGGGGATCTCAAAATTGTGTCAATCGTTGGATCAGAGGGGTGGAAGGGAGAAGATGCTCCTGCAAAAGGAATGATTCCTTCAAGAGAACATTTGGCCATTGGATTGGCAAAGTGAAGAGCGGATGAAGCCTCAGTCGTTGGATGGCGATCGCATAAATGTTTAGATTGGACGGAGGAAAACACTGGCCGTCGCATGGAAAAGCAAGGTGAAACGAGGACCGTTGGATGTGTGGAAAGATGCTCCCGCAGCAAGGAAAGATTCCTCACATAAGAGAAAACGCAGCCACATGATAAGTTGAACGAAGAAAATGTGAGGGCTGAGCGGAGCGTCATCATTTCAGCTCGCTAGTTTGAAGAGAACGATGTTGTTTAGACTCGGACAGTGGGGAAAGACCCGGGTAGCGTGGAAGCATACCTATCCGCAAAAGTAAACGCTTCCGCACACGGTGAATTCCCTGCCCTAACCTCAGCGTATAAAAAAAGGGGAAATTGGTAGAGGTTGGGAACCATCAATTTCGGCCGACAGACGCACGCACGCAGGAGATAACAGAGAATCAAATTGGAGATTTGCGCAATTTTAAGCCCAAAATAGGATTCCCGAAACCGCAACAAACGACATTCGTGAAGACGGTTCACGAATAGGTAAGTTTTCATTCCCGATTTTAGGGTTTGAAATTCCAAAAACTTTGGCCTTGGATTCAAGCTTAAAAACTCGAATCTAATGGACCCCTTTGAGTTATATTGATATATTTGAAGTATAAGCTGGGTTATGCAACATTAGGAAACACAAACGGATAGAATCAATGCAGTTTCCGGCGAAGACCGTTCTGGTCAATTAGGTAGAGCCAGTCGACCGCCCAGGGACTGGTTCACTGATATTAGACAAATTGTCCAAAATCAGTTAATGGTCGACCACCTCACTGTCGATTGACCAAGGTGGTCGACCGCCCCAAGGTTGGTCGACAAAAATAAGATAGATTACCCTGATTTTCTATCACCAGTCTACCACTTCATGGCTAGTCGACTGCCCCACCGCTGGTCGACCAGAATTCTGTTTCTGATCAACCGGGGGACCAGAAACCTTCCCTACAGTGCCGAATCACGTATATTGGGTCATTTACAAGTCGGTTGGGTTTGTAGTCCCAGTATAGGACCCTTATACCTATTCCTTGGAATTTATTGATAAGAATTCTCATGTTTGATATGTTTGTTAGGCTCGGACGAGTTTAGAGATTTTGAGACGATCCTCAAGGAGACAATTGCTCTAAGTACCAAGAGAGAGTGCCGTTAAGGTAGAGATTTCTATACCTTTTTCATTGCATCACATCATGTTTTAAAAACCTATATTTTGTGGGATACCACACCTGAAAACCCGACGGGGACTATTTTGATAGCACGTCTATTTTTTATGTATATTTTCGCACGTTTACTTTCTGTACATGGTATTCTGTTTGATATCTGTATATATGTTGGGAGGATGAATCCTCTTAATGCTTTGGGCACTCTAGCATCAAAGCATCACAAAGCTATCTCGTAAAATCTTCTACAGCATGAAGGTTGTTGTTTGTACGTGCGAAATGGGGGTGGGTCATTGGTGACATGTCCTTAGGTTTTAAGCCCTGGAAGTCAAAATGGAGATAGGGCTGTGATTATGCATCCTTGAGTTTGGAGCCCCAATACCTGGCCAGGGTTTAGTGACATGGATCAGAAGATTGTCAGTCGCTGAGCATTGCAAATCCTAGTACCGTTCCATTTGACTGTAGGACCATATGTGCCTATAGAAGGGGGGGGGGAGCGTGTAAATTAGGAGATCTAAATTTTTTTGTAAGATATTTACAACGACTGTTTCTTAGGGCTTCACCCTTTCCACTTGACTATTTGCAAGACATCACCCTTAATTTGAATACAATGAGAATAAATAGAAAATCTAACAAATAAAATAAGTTCTCCAAATGTAAACTCTCAAGTTTTAGGATGGGAGAGCTAGGTTTGACACTTTATGATTGATTTGGAATTGAGTATAAAATTTGGTAGAGCTTCGCTTCGATTCTCGCTTAGTTGATTTGAGTGTTGGAGTGTCGTCTATTTATAAAAACTGTGCAACCGGTCAGCCACCTTTATTTTGGTCGACCACCATGCGACTGTTAAAAACTAGCCATTACATTATACAGATTGACTGGTTGACCACCTTTTCTCATTTTAGAAACTTCGCTCAACTCAGTCCATTTTGTGGTCAATCAAACCTTCAGCAGCTCGACTGCTTCCTCGACCGATGAAGTCCCAAGCTCACTGTCCATTTTGCGATCGATCACCTATAGTAAACCGGTCGACCACTTTATCACTGTTTGGAAAAAATCAAGCTCTATGTATATTTATGGTCGATCTCCTTGTCCTAGTCGGTCGACCGCCGTTTCAGTTTTCCAGAAATTTGGTCAACCACCCAACAGTGTTAGTCGGCCTCTTCCAATTGTTTTGCCCTCTTTGAAGCTTCTAAGTCCCAATAATCATACTATAAGCTGCATGGACTTAGATAAACATATTAGAACATATAAATACCCTTGTTAAGGGGTATTTCCAATGAAGACCAATATAGATATTAGGATAAACAATTTAACTATAAACAACTTATAATTTCAATTAAAACATTCATCATCAAAATAATTAATCCTAATGACTCTTAGGCTAACACTGACGAGTGGCATGACAGATCGTAGCTTCGCTTGTCGACAACCCTCGTCAATTTGGAATCTATAGGTATTTTAGTTGAGAAGCAATCTGTCACGAGCAACCTTATCCATTTTATTTGATCATACGGGTTATGTCGTTGCGGAGGTTTAGCTCGCGGGCAACTCGAGTGATGTGTTGGATCTCTGAATTGCCATCATTTATATTTCCTCTGCCTCATGAGGTGTTAACATCGACAGATGACCACCTATTCTCTGATGAGTGCCAGATGGGTCCTTAAGTGACCATCCTTTTTCACTGATAACGTTTTGAGATCGAAAAACGATGTTGAAATATTTTCAATGTGTAGTTGTCTATGTATACAACATGTTTTTTATAAAAGCCTCATCGACGGCCTTGAGCCTATATTTATAAAATGATAAATAGTTTTTGGATTAAAACCTATATATGATAAAAGAGAAACGTAACACTATTTCCCTAAAGACGAGAAAGACTAGTTTTTGCATGCATTACATCTAGTCTAGATATACCTTACTGAGTTAGTCACTCACCACAAACGACCCCCTCCCATTCCAGGTAAAGGCAAGAGCAGCTAAAGGGCTTAGAGTTAGAGATTATTCCTTAATTCTTATTTTGATTTGAGTGTTTGGAACTAGTATTTGGTGAGGACATTATTATTACTATTTAGTTTGTAAACCATAATTCTGTTGGTTAGAATTATTGCATAGTGTTTGGATTTATTTAAATTTATGCATCGTTATTTCTCATGATCATTATATAGACTTAGACCCATACCTTTTGGGCTGAGCTAAATTATAAAAAGTCTTCTGCTAAGATTCACACTTTGGGCTGGGTGATCAGGTTCTCTAAGTGGATTGGGTCACCTAACCCGGCGGTTCTGTTAGGCCCGCCTCTAGGTCGTGAGAACAATTTCCTTAAGTAACATCACCTGGTGGCTGTAATGGTATGCAAGTCAACAGATGATAAGAAACAACTTTACTTTGGATGTATTTGAAATTAAAACCATATATTATAAGTATCTTGACAATAGGAAAAAATATTGCATGAAGGAATAAAAGTGTTTTACATGGATCTAACCAAGACTTATAAGCGAGTCCCTCAGTTGTACTTCAAGTACCTACTTCTCCTTCAAAGTGTCACATTGTATAAAAAGAAAACGTTCAAGGGTTTTATTGTAATACCCTGAAAATAAGTTTAGTAAACGTAATAAGTTTAGTATAATTAGTGATGATTATTGGAGTGGATTGAAGATTTATTAGATGATTTTTGAGTCAATTGGGATGGTATTATAATTGGTTAAGTGAGAATTTTGGTTAAGGAGTAAATTATAAATTGTTAAGGGATTTTTAGAGGAAGTGGCCGATCAATTTTTGGGAGGTGATTGATCGGGTAAGTTCGAAAAGTAGTGTAGGGTCTAGCAGTTGGAATCAATCCACCAAACGGTCGACTACGAAAATGGTAGTGGCATATACGAAGAGTTGCAACGTTGGAATCGGTCGACCACAAAAATGACAGTTTCTACATAGAATTTTTGCAACATTGTTTTGGTCGATCATGGCCTATGTGGATGGTGGACCGGGAAGGTTAGGTTGCAACTGATCAGGGATGGTTAGCAATTGATCATGGCTTACGTTTTTGTGAATAATGGTGATTAGCGGTCGATCGTCCTCATGAAGGAGATTGATTGGCTCTTCTAAAATTACAAGAGTTGTGTTTTTTAAGCCTTGTTCTGGTCGATCATGGGAAGAGTTTGATCGACCAGCTTTCATGAAATTCCAGAAGCTGTGTTTTCTGAGATCCCTCCGTGTGTCCTCCCTTTGGGGGTGGCTGCTTGGATGAGTGCCACCTCTTGGGTGGTGGTTGAAGGTCTATATTAGGAAAAGCTTTTGGGGGAAGCTTCAGGAAAGAAAAAGAGAAAGAGAAAAGGAGAGAAAGAGAGAAAGAGAGGAAGAGAATGAGGGAGCTGAGAGAGAGTTCCGTGAAGGAGAAATGATGAGAGTTAGTTTGTGAAAGCTGAGAGAGGTTGAAGTTTGAGTGTCTGGAACTTTGAGTTGTCTTCTCTGCCCTCTCTATCAGGTGTGCTTCAAGTAATGCATAGCTTCCTTCTTTGTTTTATGGATTTCAAGTAAATGTTATGTTAAAAGTAGATGAATGATGATGTGGTTAGGGCTCTCTGTTTCTTGTTACTCATTAAAATGTGTTAACATCAGTGCTCTGTTGTTGGATAATGCTCCCTATTGTACTGCTTCTTGGTTTTGTAAAGTGTTTACACTTGGAGATATTAGTCTACTGCATGCATGTTAATTGTGGGTTCAGATTGTTCAGATGTTAATAGTTTGTTTAGTTGCTGAAAACTTGGGTGTTGGGCATATATGATTAAAGAACAAATCTGTGATTTTATTTGGCCACTGTGGTTTTGCTACCATATGTGTGGGGTTATTTTGGGTTGCTGTGTTTGATGCATACTCGTGTGATTTATGTTGTCTGTTATATACGGAAATGATAAACAATGAAGTGAAGAAAATGTTGAGAATAAGGTCTAGTTGGTTGCTCTCAGCTGGAAATAATTGGTTGAGAATATGTAATAAGGATCTATGCTATGCTAATCAAGTTTCATTTCTAATTCACTGATGGTATTACGGAATGTATGATAGGAAATAGTTATTGAAGGGAATTATGTTAGTTTTGAAGGTGCACTGGAATACACAGAAAGATAAGAATTGTGTGGAATTACATTGAAGACCTCCAGGTAAGCGATATTTTTTGTGCTTTGCCTTTATGACCTACATCACAAGAGTTAAAATTTGTATGCTGACTGTATTTATTAGATGATTAGGTTGTGATCATGTCTCAAGGATGTATTGATGCTTGTTATTTGATGCTGTGTTTATTAGATTTAAGTTCTTTAAGTTAATGATTTTAATATTGATAATGTTTTGAGGTTATATTGATGATATGATAAAACTGTATGCAATCACATGCATTCCACGCATCATGGATCTGCCAAGATATGAAAATGAATTATCATACATATATTTTAAAAATGGTAAATGGATGCTCATGCATAACAAGTGGATGTGTTATAGGTTAGTGGCATGGGATGCTAGCGTAAGGACAAATCCGTGAGGGCTGATCACACTAAGCAAACAATATTCATTTGGGTTGTATGATTATCTATTGTATCATTAAAGGTAAACAAATTAAACAGAATAAATGTAAATGGATGTGTGGAGGTTCGAGAGATTGGTGACGGTCCTAGGTGGTAAGACCCTTGATGGATATAGCTCGTCCCACATAGGGATTAAGTGACAATTAAGCCCACATGGACCATAAATGTATCCTTTCTTTTGTACCAAAAATCCCCAACGTTGGGATTAATAATAGTAAAGTAAAGTCAAGATAATGATAAAGGAAGACAAAAACAGAAAACTGCATACAGATTTTAAAGTTGCATGGCACGTGCATTGCATATTTTATTTTATATCGCTTACTGAGCCTTAGTCTCATAGTTAAGTCTTGTGATGTAGGTACGCGCGAGATCAAGAAAGTAGCAGTTGATGAAAGATTTGCATTGTTGTGGGGTTTGTGGCTGGCTAGGCTAAAGGATTAAGGGGAAAGGAAATGTAAAAGGTTTTGTAAAGAAATGGTTAAATCGTATAAATTGTTTATTGTTGTAAGTTATGACACGTTTTATAAGTCGTGAAAGTTTTAAAGAAAAGAATTTCATTCATCGTCTTTTAATTGGTTTCAAGAATGAAAGTCTTCCGCTACGCAACTAAAAATGAAAGGATATAATTAAAAAGAAAAGTTTTAAATTTTATGTGCTTTCCAAAGAACACGTGTATTAAAACAGTAAAGAAAAACTGGGTCGTTATATTTATTTTCTATAGTAGCTTCTTAAACATTGATTATACATTCTTAAGAAATTATCATCACTGATTCAGATGTTGACGTTTGCTTACGAATGATGAGGGTCGTTGCCGTGAAAACATGATTATTCTGAAAAAAGACAACTTAACGCAGAATGTCATAAGCATACAATCAAAACTGAGAACAACTTTAAAATGATATAGTTTCTTACCCTAATGCCGGTAAGAATACCACATGTCTTCAAATTCCCATGGATATTTGCATGCGTCAATTTCATGAACTCCTCCATCAAGTTCACAAACTGCAATGGTCAGTTTAAGCACTGCCCTCAAACTACTAAATGTAAATTTGATACATTACAAAAAATCAAATTGAAGACATACCATGTGTAACTTTAGCTGTGAAGTAGACCCTAGAACTACTTCCTTTGATGGAGAACTCATTGCCAATATCTTCTAAACTTTAGAAAGGGATGGAGGAGGGGATAGTTGTCTAATTATAAGAAATCTACAGGGTAGTAACTCATTGTTATATTTAATTCAGAGAGGCTAAACCACAGTACTAATGCATATATGAAAAGTTCATATAAACTAAAAGACTTACTAACATCTGTCCCATTCGGCAACGGAAAATGGAGAGGCTACTTGAGGGGCTGCAGAAGGAGCTGCTGAAGGAGCTGTTGGCGGGGCTGCTGGCGGGTTGCAGGAGGAGCTGTTAGAGGATGTAGTGATCAGGCTATTGGCTAGGCTACTAGCTGGGCTACTGGAGGGGTTGGTGGAGGATCCACATGCCTCCTCCGCTTATCCATGAGTTGTAGTTAAGTGGCATAAATCTCTTCCATTCACCTGTCTAGTCTCTCTAAGCAGGCAACAATTCTGTTCCACTTATCCTCAGTCATCGGTATGGAGTGCGAAGACTGAGGAGGGGGCTTAACAGTATCATCCACCATTTCCACCTAATTTGAGCCTGGTCCAACCAACATCTAAGGAAGTTATGTAGTCGACGTCGAAGGAGGTTGTGCATCTGACGTCGATGAAGTGTCTGCGCCCTTGAATACTCACTCCCACCTTGATGGACTACAGATCCACTCTATCAGCAATCAAGCTTCCAATAATATTATGGAGTTATTCTAGATCAAGCATAAGTGGAAGTTCAAGAATAATTGTAAAATATTTTATGGACTTCACAAATTTGCATACTTTCTGACATTTGATGAGTATTTAATAGTTTTAGCATTTGGAACGATGTTATATCAAAACGTGCGCTTCACAAAGATGGTAGCAAACTTCTCAAGCTTTCTATAATGGGATAAATCATTAAAATTGAAGTTTTTTGGTTATGTCAAAAGCCCATGAAATAGAGAGCAAATATTGTGCACAGCCCAAGTGGCAAAGCTTGGAGACCAAGGAAAGTCAATACATGGAAACCATTTAAGTGGCCGAACTCAAGAAGAAATAGCTGCCAAAAGACATCAAGACTTGGAGAAGAAGAAAGCAAGAATTAATTAAGTATTCTTTAAGCTAAGTTGCCTAGTAATCATTAAGTAAAAAATCGGCCAAGCTTATACTAAAGCCGATTTAATGATGTTTTGCTTATTTAGTATTTACTATTCAATAGTTTGTAAATGACTATTGATAGTCACCTTATGTAAGTGTTTAAGACAGTGAAGATTGAATATTAAAAAAAATTTACTTTGTTTCAAAATAGAAGTGATTCCTTTTTCAATCATTTGGTGAGTTATATCAAAAGTTGCTTGTGTGTGTCATATCACAAGATTGACGTTACTTGTAAATTTAGCAACTTCTCTTATTGGCATCTGTACTCCTACTCCTTGGAGGAAGCGTGTGTGAAGTGGTGTCTAACTTTCCAAAGAAGTTTCATTGGCAAAGTCATCCATACGGGATTGTAAGTTGTGACTTCTTGCTATTTTCGGCCAATTGGCTTCTTCCGTGCATATTTCCAAATCCATGGCGTTTCTTACCAATATTTCCAGAAGGGTTATTCTTCATTCATCAAGGAAGTCGTGGTCCCAATTTCAGAGAAAAAGCTTCTAAATCAAAGGAGATATTGGTTTCCAAAGTTGGACTTTCTAAAGGAGGATTTGCGGCAATTTAAGGAAGTTCTTCAACCGGTCGCTAGCCCTCCCTTCAGCCATTTGACTGCTCATCCAACTATGTAGTTTCATATGTTCGAATATGTTGCTTTTTCCACGTTGCTGATCGACCGCTTTTTGTTTGCACTTCTGTAGACAATCAAATTGCATTATTTGTGGTTTTTCATCACCTAGCCTTCCAACTGTTGATTGACCGCCACACCTATATTTTGCAACCTTCAATCGATCACTTGATCAATCGCACAAGTTAAGTCTCTTACCCTTTCGCTGGTGCATCATTTGGTATCAGAGCTAAAATTCCTATTAATTCGTGATTCATTTTTTTCCAACACAATGACAAGGGGACGAAGCTACTCAAGGAGTTATATTTCAGACAAGGAAGATTTACCACTATCTATTCTAACTTTTAGCGGTGCAAAATGCGTCGAAGATTATAGGGATTGGGAAGACAAAATAAAGGAGATTATTCAGAGTGCTTATTATTCAGAAAAAGACTTAGTAAAACTTATCTCTTCTAAATTTAGAGGAAGAACTTCAATATGATGGAACAATTTGATTACCTACCGAAAAGAATATAGAGAAGACGACATCAACACATGGGGATTGATGAAGAAATTTTTGAGAAAAATGTATGTTTCGAAACGTATCAAGGTTGTCCCATCCTCACCACCTACCAAGTATGAGAAGAAATTTTCCAAAGAAATACAAGCTCAATCCCTTAAAGAAAAAGCCTTCTTGGAAGAAATAATGCAACGACTTGACAACTTGAAATCAAGCCTTGCTCATGCACCACCCTTGTATGCACAAGACAATGTTGAGGTATTACTAGAAGACCTAGGAGCGGGGAAACAATTTGAAGAAGTTGTTATATCACCTCAAGAAGGGTCATTGCTATCTTTGGAGTCTCAAATTGATAAAGAAGGTTGTCTAAAGGAGCAAGTGCCCAAAGTTGAACATATAGAGGGCAAAGATGATTCCTTGACGACAACAATACAAGAAAATAAAGATGAATCGTTGGTAACAACTAATGAAGAAGAGGAGCCACAAAGAGAGTTGTATTACATTCAAAAGGAACCCTCCAACATAAAGTTTCAAAGTGCTCTAACTCTTCAAACTCAAGAAGTGGATTGTCAAAAAGATCAAACTTTTCATACCCAATGCTCCAATAAGAACAAGGTTTGCTTTTTATTCATTAATGAGAGAATTTGTGCTAACATGGTTTCTATGATTATGGTTAAGGAAATTGGCTTAAAGATATTGATACTTAATATTCCTTACAAATTATGGTGGCACATTGATAAGGAACAAGATTATAGGAGCCGATGTCTAAATAAGGAAAAGGTATGTTCTTTAATCGATGATGAAAGAACTTGCACCAATATGACTTCCATGGATATTAAGAAAAATTTGAGTTGGTTGAAAGACAAAGGAGACATCATGGTAAACAAACAAACTTTGGTTGATTTTTCTATTGGTGGTTTTACTAACATAGTACTTTGTCATATGTTGCCAATAAGTGCAAGTCGTTTGCTTTGGGGAATACCAAGACTATATGATAAGAGGCCTACACATGGCGGGTATTCTAATTACTATTCTCATTGTTATTCGTTCAAAGATAATGGAAGGGTGATCAAACTAGCACCACTTCAACCAGCGCAAATTGCTAAAGATTATGATCCATTAGAGGGAAATCGGATGAAGACTACTATGCTTATGTCAAAGAGGTATGTACCCTTAGATAACTTGATTGCTTGGATTCTTAGAATTGGATGGATTAAGGATTCTTACATTATTGGTATTAAGATATTATCAATTTGGTATGTCAATCGATTGGATAAGGATGTTCTTTTTAACTATGATGAAATTTAATTTTGGATGGCATTGTTAGCATGCATAAAAAAATGGATTTTTATTGATCTTATTGAATCATGGTGATGGACTTACTTGCTTTTTTGGGGCTAGAAGAATATATTATATCTTGAGGAGGATTTTGATATTTCATAATATTGATATTGATTTGGTTCTTGGACAAGACTTTTATGATAACAAGGGTAATTTTGATAGTCATTTGTTTTGTGGTTTCAAATACTACTTGTCTAGTTTTGCATCATTGTCTAAGAATGAGTTGCTAGAACGTTTTCCATATATGATCAAGTACAAGAAAGGAAGGACGAAATTAGTGGCCAGTGCATCGATTCAAAGATTATGTTTCCAAGGATGGCAAGCTTGCTATACCAATTCATGGATTTCAAGCATCATTAATAAAGAAAGTACATGTTAGGGTTTTAGCACACCATGTTGAAGAAAAGACAACTCAAGAATCTATAAAGAAATTGCTCTTTGGCCACACATACTTAAGGGTATTCACAATGTTTCATTTATGGGAGCTAAGCGGGGGATGGCGATGCTCCTCCGGGAGCATT
Organism: Begonia loranthoides; assembly: GCA_022433065.1. NCBI lineage: Eukaryota > Viridiplantae > Streptophyta > Magnoliopsida > Cucurbitales > Begoniaceae > Begonia > Begonia loranthoides. The sequence goes on along the minus strand of CM039480.1, from coordinate 2,115,324 downwards.
CCAAAGAGGCAGGGTTGTGCCTCCTTCTGCCATTTCCCATTTTTGGTGAAAACTTTCGAACACTAGTTCTGATTTTTATTTATTTTTTATTCCTAGTTTGCACTCTGTTTTCTTTCTCTGAATTGGATACAGTGAGCTTCCCATTATGTAGATAGTATTTGTCTTCATGCCTGTTAATGTATAGTTAATGCCATTGGGATTTTGGTTATGCCATTAGTGTTTGTATTTTTTTATTACTGCCCACTAGACATTGATGGATATTTATGCCCGATTAATTTTAGCCCTGTGGTGCATTTTAACTACTGCTTCTGGGAGTTTGTGAAATGTTCGTGCATGAGGAATTAAGTTTCTTTTACCCTCTATTTGATAGCTAAAAATCAAGGATTATCACCCTCTTAAATGAGTTTTTCTGTTCTTCATTTATGTTGCCCTTTGACGGACATTGTTGAGGCTAGTGCTCCATTAGGCATATCTCTTGCTTCCTATATTTTGTACGGCTTAATAGTCTATTGTTAAAGAATCATATTCTGTTAATTAAATTTTAGTTTCCATTTCATTTGTTGTCGTGACAAACAATAGTAAGGAAGAATGTTAAGTTTGATGACCTGAGGATAGTGATTTTAGTCCTGTTGAGTGATAATATTGGGGATTCTGTTGGAATTTCTAGATTTAGTTTCCGGGTTGGGATTCCGAGTTGAACTTAGAAACTGTTTTGGATTCTAGTCTTGTTTAATACCTGTTTGTTATCCCTTGTATGTTTGATAGGATGTTGACATCGACCTTGTTATAGGTTTTGGAGATGTCAGTGGTTCAACTTTCACTTACCACAACGAGTGGAGCTGGTTTGTCGGTAAGCGTGTCGTGGTCGCCATCGAGGTAGGGATCTTTATACTTCCTACACTGCATTGCATCATGGTTTTCAAAACTGCTATTTTGTGGGATACCACACCTGAAAACTCCATGCGGACTGTTCGACAACACGTTAGTTTTTACGTATACGTATGTTTTCTCACGTTAACATTTTGTATATGGTTTATTCTTAATATTCTACCATATTGGTGTTGTGATATCTGTGCATGTGTTAGAAGGATGAATCCTCTTGATACTTTAGACACTCTAGTGCTAAAGCATCACGAGGCTATCCTGTGACATCTTCTACTGTGAGAAAATGGGTTAATGATACATACATTGGGAGGATGAATCCTCTTGATGCTTTAAGCACTCTAGCGCTAAAGCATCACGAGACTATCTCGCAAAATCTTTTACTGCGAGAAGATTGGTTATGTACATTGGGAGGATGAACCCTCTTGATGCTTTAGGCACTCTAGCGCTAAAGCATCATGCAGCTACCCCGTGCAATATTTTGTTGCGTGAAAATTGGTCGTTTACTTGCGAAATGGCGATGGGGCATTCATGACATGTCCTCAGGTTTTGAGCCTTGGAAGTGGAAAAAGAGGATGGGGCATTGGTGACGTGTCCTCAAGTTGCAAGCCCTGAAAGTTGATAGTGGAAATGGGAAGGTGATGACACTTTCTTAGATTCGAGTCCCTAATCCTGGCCAGGGTATTTGTAACACAGAGTTGGCAGGGTTGTTAGTCGCGAAGATTAGCTTTGACCGATAAAAGGGGTTGGTGCCTACTATCAAACAATATGCACCTACAGTTGAGCATCATTTCTGCCTCAGACACTTGTATGACAATTTAAAAAAAAAATTTCCAGGAAATTTATACAATGATATCATGTGGAAGGTAGCTAGGGTCACAATATCATCGCAATTTGAGAAAGAGATGCATAAACTATTTGTGGTCGACCAGACTACACACATATCTGTAAAACATCAACCAGCGATCTTGGTCAAAACATGCTTTCAGTTCCATCCCAAAGTGTGACATAAGTCTCAATAATTTGAGTGAGTCCTAGAACACCTTCCTCTTACCAGCCCGGGATAAACCGATCTTCACTATGTTTGAGATGATTAGAGCGAACATCATGTGTAGGATCGTTAAGAAACATGACAAGATGTCCAAGTTAATAGACCTATTGTGTCCTAAGACCAAAATGAATCTTACCAAGCTACAACATGTAGCTCTGAATTGGTGTCCAAAATGTCCAGGAGGTAATTAGTTTGAGGTCAATAATGGTAACGAACGGTATATAGTCGATTTGGACACACGCACTTATAACTGCTACTAGTAGAAGCTGACTAGATCTCATACATGCATGTCATCTCATGTATTCTTTTCATGAGGACTTCAGCTGAGGATTATGTTCATGTATCGTATCATTAGGAAACATACATGGGGATGTACTCCCCCTTTGCTCGACATGTTAGTGGCCAACACATGTGGCCTGAAATGAACTAGGATCCAATTATGTCACCGCCAGTTAAGAGACTCCTAGGGTGGCCTCAAAAACAAAGAGTGCGAGATGCGGATGAGCCCTGTAGCCGCACGGTCATCAATAGGAGAAATGTCCCCATGATATGTAGTCATTGTCAAGGTGTGGGCCACAATATCTGCTCTTGTCAAGATGGAGACTTACCCCTATTGCATTAGCCTTGGACGTTCCTCGTCATTGCGAGACATCTATTGTTGCTGCCTTGAACGTCTCCATTTGACGATTCTTGACGTTAACGAAACTACGACGTTAACGTCGACGGATTTTGACGGGAACATGACTGCGAGATCGACGACATTTTTTTTCATAGTTCAAGGTTTTAGTTGTCCGTGACTTTTCTTCATGATTTGACTTGTCATTGATTCTAAACTATATGGTTTGTTTTGTTAATTTCTTATTTATAAATAATAGAATCATAATGGAAAAATGACAAATTAACCATCGTGGTTTACGATCAATGACAAATCAACCACTATTTTTTATTTTTTAACAAATTAACCACTGACGTATGAGAAAATGACAGCCAACATTGCTGTCACGTTCGCCGTTAAGAAGTTGACAGGGCACTGCAACATCCAGATGGTCCATACCGCGGCATCCAGGCCACGGCATCTAGACCGCGACGTCCAGACCATCTGGACGCCCCGGTCTGGACCATCTGGACGCCACAGCGCCTGTCATGATGTGTTATACTTGACCGCCATCGTCAATGGTATTCAAACCCTGACTAGTCTTTTGCTGCTCATCGAACATTATCTTCAGTCTTCTTCGCTGTGCTTCAATCTGCAGCTGTAGTTGCTTCTGAATCTGAGCAAAACCCAACAAAATATATACGATAGCAGTTGAAGAACAACACAGAAACGCTGAAATGGGTAAATGAAACGAGTTTGAACAGAACAAAAGTGGCAAAAGACCTCTAATTGCTCATGCAGCCGCCTTTGAACATCCAACTGAAGTTACAGAGCCTCTTTGATTTGCGTTCCACTGAGAAATAGTCGCAAAAAGTGATCAAATTAAACATTTTTCGATAAAAATGTTGATGAATTACTTACTATCGGATGAAAATTCTGATAATTTCGAAAAACCGCTTGAATTCATCGCTGAACAGAAACTTGCTTCCATGAAAATTCCTGCTTGAAAGTTCGAAGGGTTTATCAATGGATGTGTGAGGTTGACAACCACATATTTTGACCAGTTAGAGTCTCAATTCGAGAAATTTTTAACCACATATCTTTTGAGATTTTTCGCTTATGCCATAGTTAAAATCTTTGACTCTTTGTCAAGTGGGGTGGGATTTGTGGATGGAAAAGCGGATGTCCAGATACAAGCAATAAAATCAATCAAGTGAATTATTCATGAAGATCCACCCAGCCATGAAGAAGCTTTGACATCCACATATTTGAGACTTCACCAGAGACTGCAGAGTATTTCTCATTTCGAAATTCGGGTCATTATCTTCGTCTAGATCGATCCATCCATTTTCTGCAGAAGGCTGGTTTGGCAACAACTGAGAATTGCAATGCCTCCCAAGAACATGAGATGAATTCTAAGATGGAAAGCCGATATGAGGGATCCCCATGCACCGTTCCGTCGCGTAAAAGCCAAAGCAGGCAATTTGAACCCGTGGATCATCGTTCCGGATGATTTTTCAGGAATGTAGATTTGCTGTTTCAGGTGTCTTCCATTGTTATTAGGGTATAACAATGGCAGAGGGAGAAAAAGGTGTCTTCCATGCAGAACGCCGCGGCGTTCTGCCGGCGTTCTGCAGAGGATGATTAGGAGATGCATTAGTATCATCGAGTTTCTCATTCAACGCCTCTGTTCTAGTAATTCAACAAGCTGTGACGGCCGGAGATGGACAAAACGACGAGCAAGAAGCCAATGGGTACATGAAAGAGGAGGTTGGGCACGTGACAAGACAACCTCCAGCTAAGAAGAACAACGATTTTGTTCCCTTAGTAAACCGGAGAGGAAAATATGGAGAAGACGATGGTGATGGAAGCAACTACCATTGAGAATAAAAAACCATTGAACAGCTTTGATATACAATTTCATTACAGTGCCGCATAAGAAGAAGATCTTTGTGGCGAGGCCCGAAAATTGAAAACTAGCGTTCTGCATGTAAGACGTGCAGGCCAAATTGACGCAGCGCTATTTTTTTTTTTTTCAGAAAATCACGGCGTCCCAGTATTTTGTTTATGAATCGCTGCGTTTTGGGTGCCACAGCCTAGACACCGCAGTCTGGATTATCTGGGCACCGTGGTTCAGATGGTCTGGACCATTTGAACGTTGTGGCTTTCTGTCAAGTTCTTAACGATGATCGTGATAGTAATGTTGAATTTGTCGAAGTTAATTTATTAGAAAATAAATGACAGTGGTTAATTTTTTACGATGTTAATTCGTCATTTTTCTTTTTATTAAATAAGGAGCGAGTTTGAGAATTAAAAATTGAAATTGAGATAACGTTATTTTAAAATAAAAGAAAGCAGCATTGATTAGTATTTAGTAGGTGATGATAAATTGTGAAAATACAAATAATAGATTTTGTGCACCACCAGAGGCGGAGTGGGATCGGAGACGATGACTGGCCATGGCTGCGGCTCCATGGCTTCGACGATGAGGAAGTGCTGTGCTGTGCTTTACCATTATCCATGTCCAGACGGTGCCTTCGCCGCTCTCGCCGCTCACCTTTACTTCTCTGCCTCTTCTCTACCGGCCCTCTTCTTCCCCAATACGGTTTATAATCCTCTTAGGTAACCCTTTGCTTTTCCGCGCTGTAATTTCTGTTGCAGATTGATGAACGAAATCGTTTGTAGTTCTCACTTTTTTATGCGTTTTTTGAGTTTTGTACAGAGCGGAGCAGCTTCCTCTGCATCAAATTGGTGATGTTTATCTCTTGGATTTCGTGGGGCCACCTGGTTTTGTTCAAGAACTGTCTTCCAAAGTCTCTAGGTCCCTTTCTCTTGCTTCTCTTTACTTTTTTTGCAGCAACTGAACTCAACTTCCTCCAATTTTTTACTGCGACTATGATTTAGGGTAAAAAATTTTAAATTTATAGAAATAAAATATCTAAAAAAAAATTTGGCTTTTAGGTTTTCATGATATGTCTACTCTAAAGAAGAATAAGTGATGGTTAAAAGAAGGTGCAGAATTAGGTTAGAAGGGAGGCTTAAAGAAGAAAGAACACACTAATGACTTAAAGATGGAATATTTTAGAAATTTTAGGATTTTTTGTTGACGTTCTGTTTTAATTTGATCAAATTTATGTTTTTGTTAAAGTTAGTGGAACTGAATTCTAGGGTTAGGGGTTAATGAATTTAGCTAGGGAGTTAGATGATTTTTGTTTTTGTTGTTTTTTCGTAAGGAAGGTTGTTGTTTGTTTGTTGTAATAGTGAATTTGTGTTATAAGAAAAGAATACTAATCTCTTTTAATGTACTTGTGGCTATTGTTCTTGGTAGAGTGATTGTCTTGGATCATCACAAAACGGCTCTTGAGAATCTGAGTGATGATTGTACGGCTGGTGAGAATGTGACGAGAATCATAGATATTCAAAGAAGCGGAGCGACTATTGCTTATGATTATTTCAAGCAAAAGCTCGATAACAAAATTCAGCATAGTGCATTTGAACGTGTTAGGAGATTTTTTGAGTACATTGAAGACGGAGATCTGTGGAGGTGGAGTCTCCCAAATAGCAAAGCTTTAAGTAGTGGGTTGAAGGATTTGAACATAGAATTTGATTTCCACTCGAACCCCAACTTGTTTGACCAGGTGATTTTCCTGATTCTTGTTTGTGTTTTTTTTTTTACTTTGAATATAAATCTGATCATTCTTACTATAGATTGTGTTGATTATGAAGGGTGTGTTGAAAATTCTTTTCAAATAATCATTTATTGTTTGATTGTTTATCTGGAAACAGTTGATATATAAGTATGAAGACGATATTGCATGTATGAATTACCCCAATCAACAATTACTCTAATTTCTAAATTCATCTTTTGGGCATTAATATACATACATATAGTATATGGTAAAACTTGGGGACATGTTCTTTTAAGGGGGAAAATCTGATGTAACATTCAGTAATTAGTCTTTTTATTGGATTTCACACTCTATTCTTTGTGTTTGCTACCTAGTATTAGGTCTAGTTTGCTTCATAATCCTACATTTAGTTGTTGGATATCCTAGTTATCCTAACAATCCGTGTCGCTTTGCATTTCGAATGTTTGGATTTGGACTATGATTGTTTAACCTAACTAAAAGTTAGTAAACTAGTCAAAAACTCAGCAACAAGCTGAGTGAATCAGATTGTAGTTCTGTTTTTGAATGAAAGGCAAACTTGAGAGGCATTCTTCTGTACTAGAAAGAGTTATGTATCAATTTAAAATGCAGTTGCTTATATTATTATAAATTATGATGCCCTTTTATTGGATTGTGGCAGTTGCTTAACTTGGATTTGGAGTCTACAATAAATCAAGGAATGATCAGCTTATCACACAAGCAAAAATTAATAGATGATGTTCTTAATCAGTCCTATGAAATAGCCTTTGCGGATGGAGCCTTTGGACATTGCCTGGTATGGTGAATATGCTTTCCTTAACTTATCTTGCACTCTCTTCTCTGACTCTATTCTCTAATTCTAGTCTCGGAGAATGAATATGCAAAAACAATTATAACTCATCCGTTAAAATTAAGAGTGCAAAGCTAGTTTTTGTTTTTGTAGTTTGGAAAATCTATAGATTATAAACTTGGTTCTACGATATATTGACTTATTTTTCTGTATTTCCTTCTTAGTTCGCAAATAGAATTCTAGTGATAGTCTGATATCATCTGAATTTATATCATGGACTCATTGAACAAGTATTGTTTGGATCTAGAGAAGAATAAAGAAAGCAAATGAAACTGAACATGAGGTTTCCTCTGACTTTATTCTCAACCTTTTTAGGCTGTTAATGGCGATTCAATATCAGAGTTGAGAAGTGAACTGGGACACCAGTTAGCTATCAAAAGTCGTAACTTAAAGTTGAGGTTTGTCATTTTCCTACTCTTGAGATGTAATATCAGTGCCATTACTGAGTTTTTTTTTTTATTTGCATCGTCAATATCTTAATCAACCAATGTTCTCTCTACTAATGGATACATTTTACCCATATTACGGGCATAACCTTGTTTCTATAGTTTTAATATACATTATTTATTCCTCTAGGGGGATTGGAGCTATTGTTTATAGAGTTCCGGCTCTTGAAAACGACAAATTACTTAAAATAAGTCTAAGGAGTCTGGACAGTGAGGATACAACTTCCATCTCACAGGTTGTCTATTCTTTATCTACTTCTAAAAAATTTCCCTCCTATTTTATGATCTCCATTGAATGATTTTTAAGCAGTTCTTGATTTTCTTCTCAGGAATTTGGTGGTGGTGGGCATAAAAATGCTAGTTCCTTCATATTAAATGCCGCTGCCTTTGAACAGTGGAAGGTTTAATTCATTTTTGAAGTGCAGAGTCAAATTAAGGTTAGTTTCGATCTATCAGCTTGTGATTCGCCCTTTTTTTTGTTGTTCTTGGAGATGGATTGATAGTTTTCTCAATTATATAGTTTTCTATAAGCTTTCAATCTAATTCTATCAAATTATACAATAAATTTTCATGTTATGGTAAGATTTTTATCCTCTGTCCTTCTCACCATGTGCAATCTTCCTGTTAATTCGCTTAAATTAATGTTCACAGTTGAGTCATCGGTAGCATCAATAGAATCATCAATTGAACAAATAATAATTATGAGTCGACTAGGAAGAGTGCATTGTGATGCCATCTTTCTTAATGTGTCATTCATCTGAATAACCCAAAAAAAGAGAATCTCACCCCATAGAATAAATCAACCAAGTGATTAGACTCATAATAAACATGTAAAACAAGTAAGCATTATCTTACAAACTTTTTCTTAATAACATTTCTTTTATTTCAGAAAAAAAAAAAGAAGATATACCCCCCAATCTATATTCATATCGATAACTATTAATCCGCAGAGTAAATTTCAATTTGTGTAGGTAACATGAGATACCTGATCAGCATCTGTGGCGACAGCAGACGAACACCATACATCGTCTGTGATGAACTGCATCCAAGAATCATCTTTATCTTCCTCCTCGGCATACGAAAGTGAAGAAGATGCCATCGGAATGTTGTCCGGAGATGGAGTTTCATACTCGGCTAGAAGCCCTTGCGAGGTCGGCTCAATGAGTGGTAAGCTGCATTGACCTTGTTCTTGGTCTACTTCTGAGCACATTCCGTTTTTCTTAAATACACGGCATAATGCGTAGGAATCCTGAGGATCGGACAATTTTATGATTCTTTTATCGTGTAATTATTCTATGTAGACATTTTTAACTTACAAAATAAAAATGTTGGCATACCATCTGTGAATTTTGGGAAGGTATAATGTAAATCCAACCTAGATTAAAGCTAAAAGCACATTTTCGGGAGCTTTTTGCAAATTCTAACAAAAATCTCGTTGAGCCAGGTTTTGAGGCAGATTGAACTGAATTTTAGCCACAGGCTTGTCATCCGCCTGGGCCAGGCCGGAACGGGCAAAGTGGTGAACATGAAATAATGAGAGATAAAATGATGGAAAAGTAGAAAGTGGAACAATTAAAGTACAAGAAGCTTATCTTTTGTGCGAAAATAAAATATAGGGAAAATAACAAAACAACTATTATTTTTTTTACTGTTAGTGACAAAATAATTATCATTCTTTTTTTTTTGTTAACAACTTAATCACTGAACTATGAAAAAATATTGTTCAACCATCGTTGTTACGTTTACCGTCAATGTCCGTCGATGATCTCGTAGTCACATTTTTTGGCAACATTATCTTTGCAGTCATCTTTGTAGTCACGTTTTCCACAACATTATTGGTGAACTTTTGATTCTGATTATGATTTCGTTGACGAACATTGATAGTAACCGAGAAGATGATGTTGGAAAGCTCCGGCATAGTTTGGTCCACAATTTTTACGTTTTTAGTTTTTCGATCATCTTCTCATCGTCGAAAGCAGTTTTCATCGTCGTCTAGTATCTCAATTCTGCTGCAAAATGCTCGTCCCTGTGACTACCTCGTTATGGGCAAAACAATGTACTCACAATTCGCTGCGGGACGTCCCTTTTATGTTCGAGGGACGTCCATCTCAGCCTGAATGACATCGTCTCAAGTCCCTCGAACATACAACAGGACATCTGTCTTTGGCCAATGGACGTCCGTTATATGTTTGTCGGACTTCTCTGAACGTTAAATCTGCCTATAATAGCGAAAGACGCCCCTCGAACATAAAATGAATGATGATCAGTGGCGGATCATCCTCAGACACACAGCTGCGGTCTATGAAAGACCGCCGCGATCTGAGAAAGACCTTGGCGGTCTGAGGATGATCCGCCGCTAATCATCGTGCGTCAGTATGCCTATATAAGAATCGATTATATGCTCCAACGAATATCGCGAAATACGAAATTCTCGGTAAACTAAGTTCAATGAATTATAGGGACATTCGTTTTATGTTCGAGAGGCGTCATTCGCTATTATAGGCAGATTTAATGTTCAGAGAAGTCTGGCGAACATACAATGGACGTCCATCGGCCAAAGACGAATGTCCGTTGCAACCTAAACTACGTAATCTTAAGTCGAGGGACGTCCGTCATCGCCATTTGGAAAATAACAAACTCCATCCTAGCCGTCTGACATCTGTTCTCGATCCAACGGCCATGAACCATCGTTCCAACGGGCATGACGAACGTCTCCCGATAATTGATGTAACGTTCAGAGAAGTCCAGCGAACATACAACGGGCGTCCATCGGCCAAAGACAGACGTCCGTTGCAGCTTGAACGACGTATTCTTAAGTCGAGGGACGTCCATTGTGAGACTAGGGACGTCCGTCATCACCATTTGGAAAATGACAAACTCCATCATAGCCGTCTATTCCGATCGAGGGACGTCCGTTCTGGATCCAACGGCCATGAACCATCGTTCCAATAGGCACGACAGACGTCCCCCGATAATTGATGTCCTTCGTTAGTTTGTTAAATTATTGTTCGATGGTTCTTGGTCGACGAATTTTGACAAACGGTCCCGTTGTTGCTGTCTTGGACGTCTCCGTTCGACGTTCCTTAGCCGACGAATTTTGACAGATGTCGCCCGTTGTTGCTGCCTTGGACGTCTCCTTTCGTCGTCATCAAGTCTCTGCGGTTTGTCATCATCAAGCCTCCACGATTTGTCGTCATCAAGCCTCTGCAGTTCATCGTCAAGCCACCACAGTTCGTCATCATTAACGGTAAACGTAACAGTGATGGTTGTCGCTACGTTTTTTCATAGTTTAGTGGTTAAGTTGTTAGCAAAAAAATAATGATGGTTGTTTTGTTACTAACTGATAGTAAAGAATGATGATTGTTTTGTTATTTTCCCCCAAATATATTTTCTTTTTAAAATGATAAAAATAAAAAACGTTTTTTTGTTACTTGAAATGGGAAGATTCCAATGGTGAGGTGGAATTTTCACTTTAAAGTGAAAGTATATTCCTTTCTTCATCTCCAATCAACTTCACAACCCAGGAAAAAAGGGAAAAATAAATTAATGCAAATGCATGCAGGCAACATAAAGTTTAAAGCAGGGTCAATTATCAGATCGTGAATTCATTTTCTGACTACACTAAAGCTTGTTCAACCTGGCGTTTTAAGAAAAGCAACTCACTAGTAATTCCAAGTGTGAGATAGACATGATTTAATTTCCTCTAATTTTAAACTCATACCGAATTGAATCAGTTATTCATGATTTCAAAAAAATAAAATCGGAACAGAATTGAGTCTCAATTTGATTAAAAAGTAAAGGTTAACTTATATAAGTTTAGTGGGTTAAATTTGAGTTTTCTTAGAAGAAATACGACTTTTTGCAGAGGAAAGTAGATTTTTCGCATCGGAAAAATGACTTTTCACATAGAAAAGTTGACTTTTCACATCGAAAAGATTACTTTTCACATCGGAAAGATGACTTTCCACAGAGCAAAGACGGCATCTTTCTAATCAAACTGTGAATTCTTCTAAGTAATTTGACGATATCTTTTATGGACGTTGTTTGAGCTCTAATGTTTCAGAATAACTATGTTTGCACTGGAAGAAATCTATAGACAAGCAGAAACTTTCAAATTGACAGTGAAAGAGGTGTTAATCACAAATCCATCTAACCCACTTGCCAGAACCCTAAATTTAGACAAAATTAATACTGTGATTCATTTCGCAATAACCAAAGAAATTCATGTAGTGAATGACGAGTGAAAAGATATTTTCTAAGGGAAACTTCCTACTCTTTCACTTTCAAAGTAAGTTCGTTGTTAACAGCGATGGTTACGTAGTTTATATTCCATAGTTGAGTATTTTATTTGTTAGCAAAAATTATTTAGAGGTTGACTTGTCATTAATTTTATAGTACAGTGATTATTTTGTTAATTTTCATTTTAACTAATTATAATCTACTATAATTATTTTATCAATCAAAGAATTGATATGCCTTGGCCCTACCATATTCTATTATTTTATTTTATTTTATTTTAATTGTTTATTTAGAACTTTCTTATTTAATGTTTTACCATCATGTGGTGTAGTGCAGGGTTAGAGATTTTGGCAGGGGAGTTGAAGTTTTAGGTTATTAAATAGAAAATTAGAGATTTGTCTTTAATGAATTCTTAAGGTTAACACATGAGGATCATTACCTTATTATTCAAGAATTGTGAGCATGAGTATAGTGGTTAATGGAAACTCAATCTAACTTCCTCGAGTTAGAATGAAGAGTGAATTTTCATATTTTCACCATTTTTTTTCTTTTTATTTTGTTGTTTCTTTGGGTTGGATTGTAGAGTTGACTTATTATGAAGACGTGGAATCTTCCAAATTATTTAGTAAGAAAGTTTTCTTCGTTGGAGATCACATTATAAAGTTGTGATTTTTCGCAATTTCTGAATGACCTACACTGTTTCAGCTATATCTCAGTTGTCTCTTCCAATTTTCCTACAAAATTTGGAGGATTTCTTTATCACTCATCCCTTAAGATTGTGTCAAAAAGTTGAGTTGAAATTCGTCCGTTAAAGCTATTTTCATTGTTGTCGAAGTTTTTTCAAAAAATCTCCGAAACTCCGAACTATGGTCATCCGCTACGTTTTTCGAACCCTACTATTAACATGTCATTTGGTATCAGAGCCCAAATGATTACAATGAATGGGGTTACTTTTAATCATAACCTAGTTGGTTCATCCAGAGAAGTATTGCCAAACAATCATAAGTATGTAACTCAAGGCCAGTTTAATAATTTATAGAATTTTGTGGATCAGTTGACTAAGCAAATTCAGAATTTACTTCACTGGGAAAATCCAACACCTTTTACGGGACTAAGAGGTAGAGGTGGGCATGGAGGGGGTAAAAGGGTCACTGAGTTTATTGAAGACAACCAAGGAGGTGGCTTTAACGATCAGGCCCTTTATGAATTTCTAGCAAAAGGTACCCTAGTTTATGATGAGATGAGGGAAGTAAAATTACAGATCCCGCCTTTCAAAGGTACTGGTTCTTGGGAAGAATTCTTGGATTGGGTTCAAGGAGTAGAAAAAATATTTGAATTCCAAGATTATTCTGAGTTAGTAAAGGTTAAATTTGACGCACTCGAATTTATTGGATACGCAAGTTTGTGGTGGAAAAGTTTAAAGGCTCAGAGAAGAAGAAATACATAAGAATTGACTATGTAACATACTAGGGTTCTTTTTTTTTTTTTTCAAATTTTGAATCAAAAATCGAAATTTTCCCTAAATTTGAACCAATTCCAACAAATCAAACCCTAATCTGCAATTTGACCCTAAAATCTCTCAGAATTAGAGAGAAAATCGAAACTATCTGCAACAAACAACTTAACAGTTGTTCAGCAGCTCCGAAAATCTTAAACAGGCTCAGATTTTAGGGGAGTTTCTGGTTGAAAATCCTCTCTATTAATAGAGGGTCGCGGTAAAGGAGAAAACTCACATCTGGAAGTCTCCCAACTCCTCTGCCTTGAGTTTCCAACCTTCTCTCTCTGGCAGACTCGATCGATCAACCTCTTCGGTGAAGAAACTCTCCTCGGTCGAGCCCTAGCCGAGAACTCCTCCACTAAATCGATGACCGAGCTCTTCTAGCTCAATGAAACCCCCTTCCATCAACGACAACGAACCAGAGAGAAGGAGCTCTCTCTCTCTCTCTCTCTCTCTCTTGTGGGCTCTCTGTCACTCTTGCGAAGAAAAAGAGAGAGAAGACTGAGAAGGAGAAGAAGAAGACTAGGATTTTTTTTTTAAAAAAAATTGGAGTGAGCCGGTTCTACCCAAACCAGACCAGCAACTGAACCAAACTAGACCTGTTGAACCAACCCGAACCTGACTTTGTCTAAATTCAACTCAATTTCTCCCAAACTATCTAGGACGACCCAATTTTGACTCTACTCCGTTTAAGAATTTTATCGGCATGCTAGATTATTCGAAGGTTCAAGAAACTCCTAAAATCCTATTTTCTCGGAATCAAAGTAAGTAGAGATACATGTTTTTCAATGTTTTGGCCATCAGCCCTACATCACAAAGTATGTTATTATTTAATTTATTTTTGTAACTTTATTCTTTTGTTTTAATCCTAATACTTTAAATGCACAAACATGATAAGACATTGACATAGGATTAAAAAAAGATAAAATTGGTAGGTTATCATGTATGCTAGTATGAATATATGAATCTGATGGAATTGACAAAAAACATGATGAGATGACTAATGAAAGTCTGATCGCATGAAAATTTTGAGATGACTAATGAAAGTCCGAATGCATGGTAAGGCTAGAAAATGAGTGAAAATGAGCGAAAAACCAGTATATAACTTTAAGTATGAAAATTTCATAAGACATGAAATTAATTTAATTATGCACGTATTTTTACTTATTGGGTTTATCTCATATATAGTTTTGTGATGTAAGTGAATTTTTGACTAAAAAAGAATTTAGGCTGATCGAGGATATTCTTGAGGTAGATGAGCATACATGAGAGGGTGATGTCGGGTCAGAAGAGTAATTTTCATTTTATTTTTCATATTACTTTTAATAAATAAATTCAGTTGTAATTTTTAAGAATATTGTGTGGTTATATTTTTTATGAACTCGTTTTAATTAATATTGTGTTAAGTATTATTTCATATTTAATTTTGTTAATAAACGAAATTTTAATTCGGTTTAGTACTTTAATGTAGTTGTTTAATGAAAGTAATTTATTAAATAAAGTTTATTTAATGTTTTGAGTATCAATAAATTAAATAAACATTTTTCTAATATTTATTTATCACTTGATTTTTTGCTTAATTAATTATTTTAACACCTTGAAGAATTTATAAACTTTAATTAGGGTTTTTAATAAACTAATTTATCATAATTTTTCCATCAATTTGAGGAAAATTTTAGGGTTTTGAAAATTTTGAGAAAATAAATTTTGAGGTGTTACAAATTACTACTTAGGGATTTATGAAAAGATTAATGAAGAAACGATTTGTGCCTAGACACTTCACGCAGAAGATGTATTTCCATATACAAAGCCTAATTCAAGGAGGTTTGTGTGTTGATGATTACATTGCCGAATTTGAAACCCTAATGATTAAGTGTGAGATTGACGACACGAAAGAGCAAACTATTACTTGGTTTGTCCAAGGACTTAACAAACCCATTGGAGATATAGTGCAGCTCCAACAATACAATACCTTGGAGGAAGTTTTTCAATTGGTTATTAGGATGGAGAGACAGAGAAGATGAGGCTTAGGCCTAACTCCTAATAATCCTTGTTAGTTAAAGATCACCTTAACAAACCCATCAGAAGATCCCAGGAGATATCATCCCAATATTGCCACAAATAAGAGAAAAGTAGTTGTACATTCAACATCACACAGAAACCCTGAAGTCAATTGCTTCAAATGTTTAGGTTAGGGACATATCGCTTCTCAGTGCTCTAATAAGAAGGTAATGGTAATGTGAGGAGATATTGTAGAGACTGAAAGTGAAGATGACACCAAAGAACTTGTAAAAGAGGAGCATTCTGATGAAAGATTATTTTTCCACAAGAGGGACTTTTGCTATTGAGTATTAAAGGGGCTTTAACCAGCCAAATCGGATAAGAAGTTCGCTAAACATAGAACTTATTCCACTCACATTGTTTGATCAAGGATAAAGTATGCTCTCTCATCATGATAGTGGTGGTTGTGTTGATGCCGCTTCAATTTTTTTTTTTGGTTGACAGACTAAAGTTACCGACCACCGAACACCCAAATTTATATGAATTGAGGTGGTTAGACGACAAAGGAAGAATGAGAGTAAATAGGCAGGTGATGTTCTCATTCACTATAGAAAACTATTGAGATAAGATTACGCGCGACATTGTATCTATGGATGTTTATCACTTGTTGTTTGGAAGACCTTGGCAGTATGATCAAAAGATGAAGCATAATGGTTGTAAGATCCGCAAATTTTTAATATAAATAAAATTCCACGTACATGAATTTTTCACGTTGGATCGGTCCAGCGTTCGAATTGGACTGATTTATCACGTAACATCCACGCTTAGATTTTAGTCTATGGATCATAGGACAAAAATTTAGGTTCTTTGGTAATTTGGAGAATAGTGTTTTCTCAAATAATTAAGCGTAATAAAATATATTAAATGGAAAATTGAGAATAGGGTTTTTATCAGGAAAGGATCCCATTTTTATGGATACGCCTTCACGAGCCGTGAGACAGAGAGAGGGAGAGTGGAGAAAGGACGAAAGATCAAAGTTGTAAGAGAAGAATTTTTACCAAAGATTCATGCTATCGGAGTGTCGATTCACAATATTGGTGAAGGAAGTTTGCAGGAAGAATTGTTTAAGGTAAATTTCTGAAGTCAAGAGTCATGTTGGTGTTGGGTTCGGAGTTGAGCTTGTAAGCTCAAGAATCCTGAACACCGGTGAAAGGTTAAGGCCGTGAGAGGCAGAAACCCAGGCAAGAGAAGGACCTCCTCCTTCCTCTCGGTATGATCTGAACAATGAGTCAAGAATTCACAATAGATGATCAAGGGATCGCCTGCTAGGGAGAGGAGTTGCAAGGGAGTCAGACCATAGCATGATGAACGTTCGCTCCTCAGCGGAGAGTCCTTCATTTTGCGGGGGAGCAAACCTAGAGGACATCATTCCGTGGGGGAGCAAACCTAAAGGACCTTGTTTCACTGGAGAACGATCCGGAAGGATCTTGTTCTGGAGCGGAAGGATCCTTGTTCTAGAATAGAACAAGTTTAAATAATCATGTGATCTGCACATGTTTGAGGAACAATAAAATTTACCAAGGACGTTCCACATTGTACATTGCCACGAAAGGTGAACTCTCCACTAGGGCATTGTTGCCCATTTCCAAATTCGCGTGAAGGCACTCGTGGTTGCATTATCCTGCATCCGCGGATGCACTGTTTCTTGTCCGCTTATGCACTGCCTTATTTCTAAGAACATTCTATCCTTCTGTCTTCTTCACCGAGTCATCCGGTTTGGGTTCTTAATCCCTATTTAAGACCCTCCCATTTTTCCTATTTGCTTTGTTGACAAAAATTCTTGGATTTTGTATGATATAGGCTTGAACTAGTTTGGGGATTTTAAATCGATTCTCAAAGAAGTGGTTGCTCCTATCGATAAGAGAGATCGTAAAAAATGTATGGATTTTTATACTTTTATGCACTGCATTGCATCATGATTTTCTAACTAAAATTTTATGGGATACCACCTATGAAAACTCAAGAGAGACTGTTTTGACAACACATCTGTTTTTACGTATATGTACGTTTGTTTTCTCACATTTACTTTATCATACATGGTATTTTGTTTCGGTATTATATGGATATATATTGGGAGGATGAATCCTCTTGATGCTTTGGGTAGTCTTAACACTAAAGTATCACGACTATCTCGTGCAATCTTCTGTTGTGTTAAGATTGTTTGTTTGTACGTGCAAAATGGGTAATAGGGCATCAGTGACATGTCCTCGGGTTTTGAATCCCAAAAGTCAAATGGGTAATAAGGTGGTGATGACGTGCTCATCGGGTTTCGAATCTCATAACTTGGCTAGGGTTTTAGTCACATAGATTGGAAGATTGTTAGTCATTAAGTTTTGCTCACCTAGTACCTTTCCATTTGATGGTTGACGTGACGGCTCATAGGTCTCCTCACCAACAACCCTTGTCAATTTGGATTTAGTAGGTAGCTAGTTGAAAAGCAAACTGTCGCCGACAATCTTATCTGTTATTTGATATCACGGACGGTGTCGCCGCCTGGTCTACGGACCATAGGTACATTTTTCTTCTGACTCATGAGGTGTTGCCAATCGACGGATTGTCACCTTTCTATGGTATGTGTCAAATGGGTTCTTGCATGACTATCCATTTTATTGATGACGTTTTCAAGGAAAAATGAAATAATCTTATCTTTGTGATATAGTTGTCTATATATATAACATGTTTTGATAAAAATCTCATTGATGGATTATGGGCCTGTTTAATAAAATGATGAAGAGATTTTAAGGGATTTAAAAATACATGTATGGTAAAAAGAAGCATGACTTTAGTTTTCCGAGAGAAATGTAAAATGTTTTTCTCATACATTGCATCTAGTCTATATTTTCTTACTGAGTTAGTCACTCACCCCAAACGACCCCTTCCTATTCCAAGTAAGGGAAAAAATAGCTAGGAATTTCAAAGTTGGAGTTTTCCCCTATTCCTATTTATCTTAGAGTGTTAGAACTTAGTACCTAGGGAAGATATTTTTTATGGTTTGTATAAACTTATAACTGATGGTTGGAATCTGTTGCACAATACTTTTTATATTATTACTTTCCTACACTATTATTCTCATGATTGTTATATGGATCATGACCCATATTTCTCAGGTTGTGCTTAAATATAAAAGTCTTCCATTGATAACCTAGCATTGGGCTAGATGATTGGGTTCTCACCGAAGATTGGGTCGCCTAACCTGGCATTTTTGTATCAGGTGTATCAGGTCCAGAGTCTGAAGAGAAATAAAAAGGAAATAAAACTACTTGTTAACTATCAAGACATTATTAGAGGAGCAATCGGATTTGAGGTTAAATCTTTTTTAACCCCGGGAGGATGATGTGTCACGGACACCACCCTAGCCCATTATTTTATTTTAATTGCATTTTATTTCATTTTATTTTAATTATTTATTTAAAATTTTGACTTATTTACAATTTTGTCATTATGTGTTGGCTATTTAATATAGGGTTAGGGTTTTGGGCGAGGGAAATGAAGTTTTTGGTTATTTAATAGAAAATTAGAGATTTCTCTCTAATAGATTATTGAGGTTAACGCCTGAGAATCGTTACCCTATCATTCAAGAGTAATGAGTTTTAGTGTAGCGGTAAATGGGAACTCAATCTAACTTCCTCAGGTTATAACGAAGAGTGAGTTTTCATATTTTCACCATTTTTTCGTTTTTCTTTTTACTTCGCTGTTTTTTCGTGTTGGATAGTGGAGTTGACTTACTATGAAGTTGTGGAATCTTCCAAATTATCTAGTTGGAGATTTTTCTTCATTGGAAATCACTTTATAATAGAAAGCTGTAATTTTTCGCAATTTCTGAACAACCTATACCGTTTCTTGATTGTCTTTTCAAATTTTCCCACGAAATTTGGAGAGCTTTTTTATCACTCATTATTTAAGACTGTGTCAAAAAATTGAGCTGAAATTCGTCCATTAGAACTATTTTCATTGTTGTAAAACTTTTTTCAAAATATTTGCGAAACTCCAAACCATGGTTGTCCGCAACATTTAGGAACCCTACTGTTAACACATCAAGAACGATATGTAAAAGTGTAAAATTATATTGCAAATTAAAGTGTATAGTTAGCCTTTCTTGTATTTAAATTCCATATTGTATTTTAGTAAAAAACAGGTCATAATACATTTTCTAATATTTTTACGATATATATATATATATATAGAAATTAAAATGAATGTGTTAGAGAAAAACGAAAGTAAGACATAATCAAACTGAGGGATCTTATCACATGCACTACCTACGAAGAACTGACTTACTTTTTGGTTTAAAAAACAAAGAAATTAACGAAACAACCATTGTACTATAAAATTAATGACAAATCAACTACTAAATAATTTTTACTAACAACTTAAATATTGGGCTATGAAAAATAAACGGAGCAAACATTACTGTTACATTTTTTGTTAAAAAACATTGTCGAACGTTGTCTTTTCGTTGCGGAACATTGTCTTTCTGCTACAAAAAGTGAGTCTTTGAAATATAACTCAAGAAAGATGACTTTCCGCAAAAGAAAAATGACTTTTCTCTACAGAAATATGACTTTCCGCAGAGGACATATGACTTTCCTATACACCTTTCCTCTCTAGATATTTTTTCAAATTCATTGTATATGAGTATTAGCTTTTTCTACTAAAAGTTTCTGAAATCACGAGTTTTTGTAGTTTTTTTTTCACGGGTATTAGCTCTTTTTCACTTCGAGTTCTCTGAAACGATATGGTTGAGTCATTTTCCTTAAGTTAACGACAATATTTGCGTCGTTCATTTTTTATAGTTGAGTATTTAAGTTGTTAGCAAAAATTGTTAAGTGATTGACTTGTCATTAATTTTATAGTACAGTGGTTATTTTGTTAATTTTCCTTTCAAAAAATATCAATACGGTAGCGTCATATTCTAAGAGAGTAGAAGCATACCATCCTACAAAAACAAACCTTGGAGAGCATTAGCGTATTTCAATGCAAAAAGACACCAAGATATATTCAACATTATAAAATGATAGAGCTTTTGGACGATGGGTTGGATAATTACACACAAAATCACTAAGTTTTGGAATAAATTTAGTTTAATAATCTATATTTTTTAATGCGTCTATTTACCCGAACTAAATTCCTTACCCGTTAGTATTTTGTTTTTTAATTTTTGAATCAGGGTCCCGACCCCAAAATTTCGAGCTGCGACTCAAAATCTCGAGTTGCAACACCAACGTCTAGAGTTGTGGCCTCAACATCTCAAGCCGCAGCTCTAGTATCTCAAACAATGGCTCCAACATCTCCAACTTCGATTCTATTATTTCGAGTCATGACTCAACATCTCAACCATGCCCCCAATTATATTTTGTTAAGAAAAATAATTTTGTTGTCACCACAACGCAACACTACATGACCACCGATGTTGTCAACTTAAGAGCTGCCTTTTATATAGACTTTGAGCAGCCTAAAACCAAAACTCTATTCAAAATTAGATTCAATTCTAATTCAAAATATCAACTTGAATTTATTATTAAAATTGTTAGATTTCAGTGTGATCCAAATTATATTGGGTCTGGCTGGTGGACCCGTATTGTAAATATAATTTAGGATTTTGTTTTCGCTATAAATTGATGTAAACTAGAGTTGCAAAACTAGCAGTTGTATTTTGATCTTCATATTAAATTATTTTTCTGCCCGTAGTTTTTTCCCAAAAGAATTTTTTCACATAAATCATGTTGTCTCCCATCGTATTTTCTTTTTCAAGTTATCGTTCGATTTCTAACAAAAATAATAAAATTCTTGTGATAGAGCAGGCAAAGCCTAGACTATTTTAATTTCTTAAGAGGAATTTTTTCACAAGGATCGAAACTTTAAATCTTCTATTCTATGTTAAAGTTACTAGAATTGAAAGAGAGCTCCATAGGCTGATTTAGATGTTTGGAAATTGGAATAAAGCAAAAAGCAGCCCTTCCGCCTAGAAAATGATGGGGAGGCTTCTTTGAGGTTGCATGACCCCTTCTAGGCGCTCTCTCTCTCTCTCTCTCTCTCTCTCTCTCTCTATCTCTCTAAAATCTTGTATATAAGCTCTCTCTATCACTCCCATCCCAATCTGAACATAATATCAGAAAACATCTGAACAGAGTTTTAGAGAGGAAATCTCTCTCAGGAACAATAAAGAGGTCATCTCTTTTTCTCCCGTTCTAGAAAAAGACAGCCCAACCCACTTTGACACTTAAAGAGATTAAAGGCTGTCCAAGCAACGAATCTCTCTCTCTCTCTCATTATCTATTTTCTCAGAATCTAGAAAGTGACTAAAATCTAGAGAGAGAGAGAGAGCACCCACCATGCACGTCAAGAACTTGTAATGAGATTTCAGCTAAAATGGTGAAGTAGAATGACGATTAAACTTCAGGGAAAAGCTTGAACAGGCAGCAAAAATGGAGTTTTGGCGACAAAAAAATTATGGTAATCAGTCATGCAGCTCATAGATCAAACTTCATAACTTAACGATGCTCATAACACTCAAACAACAAATGAACTGATACACAAATTCATCAATGGAGAATGCAAATGCTGATGATCTACGAGAAAACATGAAATTGTGAGAGAACTGTTCGATACCTGAATGCCTGAGCTGTCTTCACAGTCCTTATCATCGAGGCGATATTCATGCATAACCCAGTCGGTTCTAATGCCCTGAGGAGCTCGGCCTCTGTAGTAAACCAGCGTCTTCTTCATTCCAATGGCTCGATTCTGGCAATTCACTCTTCTGTCTTTCCCTGTCGATTTCCAATACCCAGCTCTCGTCGCTCTGTTTGTTCTGAATCCGTTTGGGTACTTTCTGTCGCGCGGTCCGAAGAAGTACCATTCTGGATCTCTGCTTGGTAGGAAAGACTTTTCTACAAACACACGGTGAGCAAAACGAAATAAGCTATTTCACATTCCTCTTTCTGGAAACTATGCGAAACTGAATGAAAATTCCCTACGCATTCGGGACAGAAAAGAAGTTTTGGATCGAATTCCTCTGTCAGAACATTGAAATTTGATGAAGTTTCATCAACATTTTCAAAATTAGGTGTGCCTCCATAGAACTACCACTCCAGATACAGATAGAGATAGAGAGAGAGAGAGAGAGAGAGAGAGAGAGAGAGAGAGAGAGGAAACCTGCTAACTCCCATGGCTCACATTTGTAAAGATCGACCTCGGGAATTATGTCGAGTTCGATTTCTTGGCCACTAATTTTCCTTTTGAGATAATAATTGACGAGTTCTTCGTCGGTAGGGTGGAATCGAAAGCCAGGAGGCAATCCAACTGGCGCCATGATTCCTTTCTCCTGCTCTCTAATGGGCGTCACGTAACTTGTGATCTTGGATCACTTCCATAAACGACGTTGCATATAAAGCGAGAGATCCAGATCGCCTCGTCTCAGAGCCATTCTCCATTTTCGCTTTCTCTTTTGCAGATTCGAAGACAAACGTTTGTAGTAAGCCTTTTACTTTCGCGAACTCGATCAATCATCCACCATTTTTATATGAGAAATTAACAGGCAGACAACAAGTTAATGCTAACTCATTTATCAACTATGAGTGAGGAAGGACGAAAATAAAATCGTTGACAGGAAGAAAGAAACCTTAAAAAAATGACAAGAAGATTTTTAGTTAATTTGTTGTGAATTAATTTTTGTATCAAAACGAAAGATTTATCATTAATTTTTTGTTGAAAAATTAATATATTCCATGCAAAATATGTTTATGATTTATTATGGAAACTTGCTAGAAAATAGATTTAGAAACGTTAAGTTGTTTGAAATTAATTTTGATATCAAAATGGAAGATTTTCAGTTAATTGTTTATTAAAAATTAATGTACTCAAAACTAGACATGTTTACGATCCATTGAGAAAATTCGCCAAAAAATTTGTTGTTTGTTACACTGAAAAATGACAAAGAATTCATCAAATAGAGCGTAAATAATATTTTCCATTGCAGAAAGAATAGTTTTCGCTGCAGAAAATAATCTTTCCTTTGCCGCTGCGGAAAATAATATTGTCTCTACGGAAAGATGACTTTCTGCAGAGAAAAGTAATTTTTCTTGAGTCTTATTTCAATGACTCATTTTCCGAAGCATGAAATAATATTTTCGCTACAGAGAGTAATCTTTCCTAAATCATATTTCAATGACGCACTTTTCGTAGTGGAAAGACAACGTTCTACTGTGAAATTTTTTTTTAATGGAAAACGTGACAGTGATGTTTGCTCCATTCATTTTCTATAATAGAGTATTTTATTTGTTAGCAAAAATTGTTTAATGATTGACTTATTATGGATTCTATAGTTTAATCATTGTTTTGGTAATTTCCTTTTTTATATCTATATATTTTTCCCTTCTTCCAAGATAAGTGCTCTCTCTCTCTTCACCCTTGCATGGTTTCTTCCTAAGAACACGGAATGATCTTCTTGAGTCATCGATTGAGCAAAAGACTTTATTGCCACTGTTAGGCATTAGCCGTGATAGACATGACAAACGAGTCGAGTCGAGTCGGTCGAGCTGAGTTGAGGCGGCCGAGCTGAGCCGAGCTTGGAAAAGTTTGGCTCATAGAGTCTGCCGACCTTAACGAGTCTGCCGAGCTGAGTCGAGTAGAGTCGAGCTTGGAAAATTTTGGCTCATAGAGCCTGCCAACCTTAACGAGTCTGTCGAGCCAAACGAGCTGAGTCAAACGAGCCGAACCTAACGAGCTTTTCCTAAAAGAATTTCAACTCGAGTCGGCTTGTGTGCCATTAGCCTAACGAGCCGACCGATCCTAATGAGCCTTAACGAGTTAAGCCTAACGAGCCAAATATACATAAATAATATTATTTTATATAAATATATTATAAATTATTTTTAATATTATACGATTAAAAACCATAATAAATATTTATTATTGTAATGTAAAAATATTATAGTTAGTCGTCTAATTGAAAAACTATTTTTATTAATATAACAGATAACATGTAATTGAAAAAACTATTTGTTTAGACGAATAAAATATATATGTATACAATTAATTGTAAATTTGACACTTGCATTGAAAGATCAAAAATCTCAATTTGTGTGTTTGAGAGTTGAGTATTGGCACTCATTCAATACGTTGCATTGGAAACTAGCTCTGCACTCTTTCGGTCGACCGCTTCTAGCCATTAGAAATATATATGTTAGTTAGCTCCATCCTCGAAGTGCCTTTTATTTATATTTTCTTCTGCTTTCGGTCGACCCAGTGTTTTTGGTCAACCTCATTTGACTGTTGAAAACTACCCGTTACACTTTTTTGCGCATTTTCGGTCGCCTGGCTCGATTGGAGGCTCGACCGCGTCGCGTCTGAAATACCTCGGAGCTCACTGCTTTGCTCTTTCGGTCGCCAACCTCATCCAAAACCGTCGACTGCGTCTCGACTGCAAAATTGCCAAATATTACATATTCAAAGTGTTGCGCATTTTCGGTTGCAATCTTCCACCGAGTCCGCGACCACACCGTGTCCGCAAAATTGCCAAATATTACAGATTCAAAATGTGGCGCATTTTCGGATGAGGTCTTCGACCACAACCACAGCAGCGTCAATTCCACAAAAAAGTCAAATATTACAGATTTGAACTTCGGACTTTTTCAGTGGATTTCCTCATTTGCAGCTTCTACTGCGTCTCGTCTGAAAACACTAGGAACCAATTTGTCTGTGTTTTCGGTTGAGTTCTTTGACCGCCACTCTGACCGCATCATGTCCGAAAACTTCCAGAATGAAATATTCCACTTTAGATCCGCATATCTTGAATTCTCTAAGTCCCACAATGATATCTACTAACTACATGGACTTAGACAAACTCGTTAAATAATAATAATACCCTCATTAAGGGTATTACCTATATAATCGATAATGTTTGCGTAATATAAATTCAACAAATAAACAACTTATTAACTCCATTAATATTTATCATCATCAAAATATAAATACGTCTAACACACTTAGGCTAACACACAACACTCCTATTTCTTTTCCTTGAATTTCCTAAATCCAAAACGATGTGCATTCACTACAAGGACTTATATAAACTTGTTTGACAACATTAATACCCTAATTAATGGTATTTCCAATTTAATATCAATATAAATATCGTATTTATGCAATTCAAAACATTATCCAATAAACAACTTATAAATTGCATTAACACAATCATCATCAAAACAAATAAGTTTAACAATACTTAAGCTAACGCATGTAATTGAAAAAACTATTTGGTGAGATGAATAAAATATACATGTGTACAATTAATTGTGAATTTGACACTTGCATCACTACATTATATAGTCTACATATTAGATAAATCCCAACTACGTTGGTACTCATCTAATTGTCAATTATGTGCAAAATGCCAAGAAAAAAAATACAAGTTAAAGAAAAAATATCAAAATAAAAATTACAATTTCAAATTTAAATTAAATTCTAGTCTTCGACATCTAAAATTTTGAATTCTTCTAGTATGTTGTCCTCTCGTTGTTGATCTTTCGTCACGGCGTCGTTCCAATCCTTCATGCAAATGAGTGCTTCCATGAGTTCTGGTGCAAGTCTTCCTCGTCGATCATCGTACACACGTCCACCTGCACTAAAAGCAGACTTTGATGCTACGGTAGAGACCGGATGTGTTAGTAGATCACATGTCATTCTAGAAAGAATATGAAATGAAGTGAAGTTGCCTCTCTACCAAGCTAAAATATCAATATTCTCGTCACGAGAAATTTGATGGCGAGTGTTAAGATAAATATCGTGTTCATTTCTTTGTGAACTATAAGAATGAATATCGCTATCTATTTCATCCAATATATCATCCATAAAATTTGTGAGCTCCACCACGGGCACCACTACTAGAACTAGCATAATTATATGAAGAATGAATTAAACGAGTAACATTAGAATATTTAAATTCATAAAAAGAATATAAATTAGCAATTTCATTTTTTATTTGAGTACTACTAATTAAAGAAGAAATACCCAAATTAGAATAAATTTTATCAACCATTAGATACACTTCTTTTAATTTAAATTTAGGATTCATTATGCATGCAAAGCAAAAAATATTAGGTATGTCAAACCAATATTTTTTAAATTTTGTTTCCGTTTTATCAAGTATATTATAAAATTCATTTATTTGTCTAAATTTTTTAAAAGTACCCGTTAATTTTATAAAAATTGGGAGAACAAGATGAATAGTGAGATAATAAATTCCCGAACATTCATTTGTAGCTTCAAAAAATGGTTTTAGAAAATCAAAAAACATATTAGTAACGTCACAACTACTATGATTAAGAGAAATACATTTTGTTTTTCACTAATAAAAGCACAAATAACTAACCAATATGGTCTAGCATTTTTCAATATTAAATAAGTCGAATTCCACCTTGTATCTATATCGATTTTTAATTTTCTTGGTTTAAGTTGAGCAGCTTTATAATATTCTTTATATTCTTGTTGTCGTGCATTAGATGAAGTAATATAAGAAATTACAGATCTAATTGATTCAATATGAGGCGAAATAAATGACATTTCATCTTTAACTACTAAATTCAAAATATGGCAAACACATCTCATATGAAAAAGAGAATTATGAGCAGTATCTAATTGAAATAACTTTTGAATTCAAGAATAGCAATATCGTTAGTAGAAGCATTATCGAAAGTAATACTAAAAATTTTATCTCTAATAGCATATTCTTGTAAAATTCCAACAATATATCCATAAATAGTAACGCCACTGTAGGGATATTCACAACTACGAAATCCTAATATTCTTTTATTTAATTGCCAACAGTCATCAATAAAAATGAGAAGTTACAACAATGTATCCTAAAGCGTTAGATGCACTCCATAAATCAGAGGTAATACAAATAGACA
Source organism: Begonia loranthoides (assembly GCA_022433065.1). NCBI lineage: Eukaryota > Viridiplantae > Streptophyta > Magnoliopsida > Cucurbitales > Begoniaceae > Begonia > Begonia loranthoides. The sequence continues at coordinate 2,088,149 of CM039480.1, read as the reverse complement.
TAAAACAAGGCATTTGAAAAAAATGCAATTAATTCATTTTTCATATTATTATAATTTTAATAATATCACTTTTCGTTATACTTCTAGGGACTCGTCTAAAAGTAGGATTAATATACTCTTTCATAAAATTTTCATATAACTCGCGGATTGTGATACATATTTTGCTACTCCTTCTCTCATTCTATTATGTGAATATATAAAATTGCCACTACCACTAGCATTTAAGAGTGTTGCGTAGAGTCTCTCACTTGCTCGTTTAAGTGACATTTTTTATAATGCCAACCAATTGTGCTAGTAGAACTACCGGATTCCTATGCATAATGTTTAATACAATATTTGCATTGTGCTCTTTTTTCTAATTTTCTACCAATATTAATATCTTTCATTTTAAAACGATTCCATACCATTGACATTTTGCTTCTTTTTTTTTTACTAGGTGAAGATGATGATGCTTGTGCAGATGATTGGCCTAATGAAAATGTGGGATTATCTCCCATAATTTCCTCAATATCATCATCAGTAAAAGCGTCAATGAGAAAATCACGTTGATCCATAATTATAAAGATTGACTATTGCAAAACAATTAAAAAATAAAATGATACTGCACACCAATTACTCAACAATGACTTGCACGCGGTATAGATTTTGATCACCTCCACGAATACGAGTCCTACAAAAATCACAAAAAAAATTGTTAGTTCGTAATACACATTAAATTAAAAATAAATTAAATAAAAAATTGTAAATCTACCTTATTGAATAAATGGAAAGAGTTTAAAATAAGAGGGAATGTATTAGCACAAGTGGAATTGTAGCAGAAATTGAGAGATTGAGAGAAAGTTTGATGAAAAATTTTGGGAAAATATGAAGGGTATTTATAGAGGAAGAGGAGAGAGAGAGAGAGAGAGGTGGCCCACTGTAGGGCAACTAGCAAGTGGGCAACGGTCTGGCCCACCAGTCAGGTTGGTAGGCTAGCCCACCAAGCTCGCGAGCTAGGAAATTTGAGCTCTGGCCTAGCCCGCTCAATTACAGCTCGACCCGCTACAGTAACGAGCCGAGCGAGGGGGCTGACTCGCCAAGTCTAAGTCGTTATTAGTGGTGTGCGAGGGGCAGTAGTTGTACAACAATATACTTGGCTTTTTGTGTTATATATGATTGGTTTAATCATCTATTCTTATTTTTTAATATTTATTTTATTAATTAATATAATAAATTATAAATAATTTATTAATTACCTTAATTTATTATCCGATAAAAATAAAAAGATAAGAATAAAAAATAAATATAACATTTTTTTTTATCATAAATCATTTAACTCGGTGTTGGAAAATATGAAAGTAAAAAAGAAAAAGAAAATGATGTACATGAAGATCACAAAATAATTTTTTGGGAAAATGACAAATCAACCATCGTACTTTGTAATCAATTTGTAATCAATGACAAGGCAACTACTAAACTATTTTTGCTAACAAATCAATCACTAAACTATGAAAAAGTCACCGCAAACATCGTTGTCACGTTTGCTGTTAAACAATTAAATTTTGTTCCACGGCGGAACGTTACACTTTCCGCCGCGGAACTTTATATTTCGAAATAAAATAATTATAGTTTATTGTTCTGCGACGGAACGTTACAATTTTCGCCGCATAAAAACATCTTTCCGATGCGGAAAGGCAACTTTCCGTTGCGTAACGCCATATAGGAAATAGGAAAATTTTCTTATTTTCTCTAGGAGAAAATTTCCTTATTTTCGACGAGCAATGTTGTTTAATATTTTCATTGTCATGCTAATGGAATTGAAATTGTTGGAATTTCTCTATTTGCAATGGAAATAGAGACGTAAAATTCATGCATGCAGGATAAAAAATTTTCATGCACGAAAAAGAAAGAAAAATGAGTCATAGGGGATCGAACCCTAGACTTGTTGCCTAAGTTGCCATATAAAAACCAATTGAGAAACAGAAACTTTTTGTGAAAGATATGCAATCTCAGCATATACAATAATATGTTCACCTCCGCTTTCCTCTCTCATTTGCCCAGATTTCGTAACATCATGCTTCGCCATGAAAATGCTATCTGCAGACACCATGATACAACGCCATTTTTGGAGATGTGTCACCCATGTGTATTAGGAAAAAATCAACGTGACTCGTGCAAAAAAACGATCGCCACAACAGGGAGAAACCATCATCTGAACGTGCGGAGCTTCACGATATTGAATTGTGTAAGGAAATTTGGAGTACGTAGAAGCGTTTTTAGCCCTCGAAAGTCTGACAAGTTATGCAAAATAAAAAAAAATTCGTCCTAATTGGTCAACTGAGCACAAAGTTATGGCATTCCAAAGTTTTCGAGTAAACGATCTCATTTTTTTTCCTGCACGAATCTGCTCTGATAAGCACCAAATGACTGCATAGATGTTTCCTACCTGTGCATCGCGAAAAGACAATGGAAAATGCGTCCTCAAGCGTCCAAAACTGTTGAAAATAGAGAGAATTATCGATTTGCAAAGATTCACCGTTTCTCTAAGTGAAAGGAAGGAAATTTTCCTAGAACGAGGCACGATGATCTGCAGCGGATTGTGGTCAATCCGTGGTGGAAAATGTACCGATCCGCAACGGAACGTTGATATTATAATGTTATTTTTAAAATATCGTTCTGTGGCAGATTGAAATCAATACATGTTTGATCCGCTGCAGAACGAAATCAATACGTTTAACGGCAAAGGTGAAAATGATGTTTGCGGTGACTTTTTTTCATAGTTCAGTGATTAATTTGTTAGCAAAAATAATTTACTGGTTGACTTGTTATTGACTTCAAAGTACGAAGGTTGATTGATATTTTCCCTAATTTTTTTAATGCACTTGACTTCCTCTTTTTTGACACTTCATATCTTGGGGCTTTTCCTACCCAATAATTTTTTTAATTCACTTGCCTTTGTCTTCTTTAATTTCTCCAACCATAAAAATTTTAATTATCCTTGTATGTTTTTGAATCCCTAATTTTCTATCTTTAATTTCTCCAAATGTTACAATTGAAAACTAAAACCGAACCAAGAGATACAATTCGATAAGTAAAAATTAAAATTAAAATTATTAAATACATATATTTAATGTTGATTTTGGACTATTTTGTGGACTGTGGATCGAACCATGGTTATTTTTGGGTTTGGACTGAGTTCGATTTGGATAAAAAAAATGTGACCCATATAGGTTTTTAGGGTTTTTGTTGCCAAAAATTGTGAACTGAACCGAACTGAATAGTAGCCTAGAATTTTTCTACATTCAATATTCGTTACCGTTCTTAAGTGGTGAGAACTAAATCTCATTGGGACCGAAACACTAGTTTCAATTGAAACCACTATTCTGGTCGTGTTGGTCACTTCTAACAATTCTACAGAGTTAAACTTCTAATATGGCAGTCTAAAAACCAACGAGACATCACTCAACATGCTAAGAACCAAGCAGTAAACATGACAGCAGTAGATCAAGACTAACAACAACAGGTTACCTAGCAACTAACAGTTGAGAACCAACAACAATTACTAGCATAGAGTTGATTATCAGCAACGACAGGAAACAACCAAAAAATCATCCATCACTATCAAGTTTAACAGCAGGGGAACCAACCAAAAAATCGTCCAACACTATCAAATTCACCAACAAGGAAATCAACTAATAATTTAGCAGCAAGTGACAAAGAATTTACAGCAGAAACAACCATCTAACATCTAATATAAGAAAAACAGACTCAAGCTTGGTGGTGTGGGGCCTCCACTAGCCTAGACTTATTCATTTTTTGCCTCACTGAAGATTTCCAAGCTATAGAATCCCACACTACAACAAGCTCACGGTTTGCTTCAACCTCACACGCATAGCACTCAGTTCTCCGAAAATGCAGCTCCCAGTAAAATTGCAGAGTTCCCGAGTGCCATTCCACCCACAGCCAACAAATTATAGACGGAGGGGGATACCACGTGAACGCCTAGGTTGATGGAACAATTGCCCACATCAAGGGAGGGTGGTCCAGTGAGAGTCGACCACGTGGAAAGTTTTTCTATCGTCTTGGGAGAAGAGGGAGATTTTCGGGAGAAGGTAAATAAAAGACTGGTATGACAGAAGCAGTCTTTTCGCTAAAAATAGACTTTTTGGTCAAAGGAGTCGTCCGAAACCTTGACCGCGTTGTATCTGATTATCCAAAATTCGGTCAAACCTTGCAACCGCTTCCTAACCGATGATTCGACCGAAAAATTGACGAATTTGACAGATTCTAAAACCACGCAAAACCTTCATCCTCAACTTCGACCTTGATAAGACCGAAAATGCAAAAAGCAACTCGCAATGCATTTCGGACGCAAACCTTGACAGCGCCTTCGACTGTAGTGTGACCGAAAACCCAAAATGCAGTATGTGATGCATTTTGGAAGAGAAGTCTAACCACAACCTAGACCGCCCGACGACCAAAAACCCGAAATGCACTTTTTCCTTTAAAGATTTTTACTTTAATCACTCCACAATATTTTTCATACATTTACATGATATTATTTCGACAAAATACTGTCTCGCAATATAATACATTAATTTTACAAAATTTATTACATTATATAAACGGAAAAAAAATTATCGGGGTATTACAATATCTGCAAAAAAAAAATTAGTGGGGGAAAGCATTTTGGAAACGCCTCTCTGAGCCATGGAAGCATTGCGGATGGGAAGGTGTTTCCCTAATCCACTCCTTCCCCATCAAGGCTAAAACGCCAGATGCCTCTCTACTTCTCTGTCTTCCATTTCCCAACACCTCTCTCTATCAGGAGAATCACTGAAGAATTGGAGGAGCAATTTCTCCCCTGCTACTTCAACTTTTGGCAAAATCTTGGATTTTTATGCAAAGTTTATTCTCGATGTGAAAGGGAAATTTTTGCACAGTTTCGCAAACACCCTTTTGTGTAGTTATGGAGAGGAGACACCAAGATTCACTGCTTATGTCGAAAAGCTAGAAACCAGTCATCGACGACAGAGGTTGATACAAAATCTGATTTCTTTTCTGCTTTACTTTTTGTTCTCTATAAATGGAAATTTGGAATGAATAAAATCACTAATTTTGTTGGGAAAATTGACATTTTGGAATTGGTAAAAATTGGCGTGATGGCCGGAAGATTGGATGAAATCCGGCGATGGAATCGCGCAGATAACGTTAGGGTAGGGAGCGTCAAACTGCGACTCATGAATGCTGAGTCGTAGTGATAATCACCTCGGCTTGTCGAGCAATAGGCCGTGATGAAGAAGGCAAAGTTCTAGTCGTGGTTCACTTCTGTGGAGGTCAGCTTTGACCAGCTAGACCATGGTCAGGCCTATTTTGTGTCCAATTTGAGGATTTTTCCACCTAATTAATTTTGGGTTATTTTTACATGAAAAAAAGGAAATTTTAATGTATGAAAATTTAACCAAAAAATTTATGAATTTATTTTTGGATAGGTCCCAAAAATTAAATGTTTAAAATCGTGGTCTTTTGGATTTTGGGCTTTGGTTAGTGGTGACCCACTTCAAGGTAGAGATTTAATTTTTATGCACAGCATTGCATAAATTTTTTTAAAAATAATATTTTGAGACGTGTCTCATATAAAATGACATTCCAATTTTATGGTTCGTCAGATTTTATATTATTTGTAATTTTTCACTAAACATATTTTATTAAAGTATGCACATAAAAATTACTGGATTAACTTGGTCATGGGAACCGAGTTCGATCGATCCGATTTGGGATCCTGATTTATTTTACGCACATTCGACTATGGGAGAGTGTGTTTGTTTGTTGTTAACTAGAGTAATGAGACAGCTATATGTGCAGTGTTCTTGGGCACAAAACCCTAAACCTGATGAGGGTATTTATGTGGCTTTCGTGATCGCCGAGCATTGCTTTTATTATGTGATATGTCTATGACATGATGTGCCCGGAGTCCGTGAGTAGCTCCATTTTCACTGAGATTTTATATAGTATAGCAAGAGTCTATTTTAATTACGTATCACATTATAGTGGGTTATTTTAAACGTGTGTCTTTTTGTAAAATTTTCTAAAAATGAATTTATGAAACATAAATTTTAAGATCATGCATGATTAATTATTGCTCTAAATAAATTGTTGAATATAAAATTTGATCTCTATTGTGTTTATTCAACTTACTCCAGTGACAACCTTTTCCAAATTATATCAGCAGGATATTCAATTGCAACCCATGAGTAAAATTTCAGTAAATATTTTTATTTCCAACATATTTAATAAATTTTCCTTTAGAGATATTTTTTTTTTGTTTGAAATTTTTTTTATTCTGAATTTCATCTAGCTTTCGATGGGCATGGAGGTTAGGGCAAAATCGCCCACGTCCGAGCATCTATGGCAATAGACAGAGCAACAATTGACTGGTGTTGCATTGACACTTTTTTTCCTTTGCTGATGTGTAGTGGCCGATGAGGAGTTTCTTGGGTCGAAGTTGAAAATAGGGAGAATGATAGCAAATCAAAGGATGACAAGTGTCTGTACATGTTTTAATGGTTTTTCGGTTTTAATAGCTAATGTCAATTTGTTTAACTAGATATAATTTAAGGTCATCTTTGTTATCGAAAATAATTTGAGGGTTGGGCGATCGGATCTCTCATAGTTAATATGTTATTTTGAACATTACTCTTTAATTTATTCTCAAAATACATGGTGTACATAATAAAATTTGGAAATTAACAAAACAACAATTGAACTATGGAATCAATGACAAGTCAACCACTAAACAATTTTTGTTAACAAATAAAATGCTCAACTTTGGTAAATGAACAGAACAGACATCGTTGTCATGTTTTCCGTTAAAAAAAACATGTTTTTTTTATTTGCAGAACGTTGTCTTTTTTCTTCGGAAAGTGAATTATTAAAATATGTCTCATGAAATATTACTTTCCTCTGCTGAAAGATTACTTTCTACAAAGAAAAGATGACTTTTCACTATGAAAAGCTTACTTTAGGCTGCAGAAATATTATTTTTTGCTGCGAAAAGTGAGTTATTGGTTATGAGAACTAGACGATAATGACGGACCAGGAAGAGGAAAGAGAATATGGTGATGAGAACTGAATAGGTGGAATTGAAAGGAGGGGTAAGCTACCGAAAGATGTTCTGAAAGTTAAAAACTTAGGAATTATTTTTTACGACGAAAAAGACCATGTTAGCTTATGAGATATCAAAACGATAAATAATTTTTATTTTCTTTTAATTATTTATTTAATTATAAATTTTGTCAATCGTCTATCAAAGATCAATCCACATTTCAATTTTTTTTCAAACCCCCCTTTGAATTATCATAAACCATCCATCATAAAGCAATCGAGCGTCTCATGATGAAAGCTCATTAATTCATGCACGGTTTTGAACGAGAGAAAGAAGTGAGGAACCCTAAGAAATCTCATTAATTTATGTCCATTAGTGAAAAGTTAATAATTTTAAATCTCATTAGGATGACTTTTTTTTTTTATTGCACCTCTTCATTAATAGTTGTACGCAATACTTGTATAGAACATGGTCATAAAAATGACTCATTTTAGTCACTATGACACTATTAGATTCGATGGATATTTTAGAAATTGTTGTCCAAATGTCATCCCCACGTTTGCGAGACACAAGAAAAAAAAAAAAAAAAAAGATTAATCCTTACCATTAATTTAGATTAATTAACTCTAAAAATCAAAATTAAAAAAAAAAAAAAAAAAAAAGAAATCAAAGAATTAAAGATAGTGAGTTTATGGATTAGGTTACAAAGAGGAGATGTCATAGACATCCACTTTGTGCAATATATACATTTTTTTAACATAAGTTTATTAAAATATTTTGCAAAAAACAATTAAATACTAAATTATGATCATCTAAGAAATGGTGGTTACGATTGTTAATAATTCATAGACTAACAACTTTTGGATAAATAAACACTAAAGTACCATTAATTTAGACTCACATCCTAAGTTTTACATAATTAATTTTTTTAGTTTAATGAGCTAACTCACTCTACTAATTTGTCTATTTAGTAATAATAATTTATGACATGTTTTTAATTACGAAGACAAATAAAAAAAATGAAAAATGAAGAAATGGCAGGATCTGTGCATGGTTTGATTCGGTGAAGCCGATTTCATCATAACCGAGTTAAGAGCTTACAGCTTGTTGGAGGTTAACCGTTATTTGTGTCGGGAATATTGTGTCCAACAAGAAAATGTATTGGAACATATTTTATATAATACATAAATTAACTTTTTTGTTAATTATTTTGTGCTTGTATTAGATATGTTCAATATATAACTATGTAATTATTTGTGTAACTGTAAATTTACATAGATATTATATATACATAGGATAAAATTTAAAGAATAATAATAAAAATTAGTCCAAGACTTACTTTTGACGCATGAGATATTCCAATAATTTAGAGTTATAAATTTAGTAATTTAATCATGAATATATAGTTATCCCTCTTTTTGTGTATAACTATTGGATTATACATTATAGTTATCATATAAGATAAAGTCCAATTAAAGTGATTTAATAAAGTCGTTCCTTCCGCTAAATTGATCCAACGGTCTAAGATCCTCCCACATCAAACACTTTCCAAGAGCACCTTTCTCCAATCTAGAATGATTTTAGTTGTTCCTAAGTTTCATCCAACGGCTCCTAATGCATCTGATCTCGCTACACGCTATTTCTTTAATTCTAAAACATAAAATATTAAACCAACACTTAAATCTTTTCCTTAACCGTGAATTATTACACATTATTCTTTATTAATTATACTACACTTAGTTTTCCTAATTCTTCAATAATTTTTATTTTTATTTTATTATCTATAAAATAAAATTATTTATTTTAACTTTCATAATTTCAATAATTCAACTATTTTAAATCATTCATTAAATTTCATTAAATCGTGACAATAATTAATCTATTGAATTTTAAATTGTCACATTACAATAAATCGTGAAAATTCTGGGCGTTACATTTAGAGTATATGGATAATATGAATTATATAAGTGTAGATATTCAAGGGTAATCATACCTTCTCTGATGGGCGAATGATAATTACTCAAAAAATAACACAAGGATAATGGTCCCCTTTTTCCCTAAAACACTTCACTTTCCTTGAGTTTCCATCATCTTGAGAGAGAGAATTTGTGAAAGTGCTTGGAAAAATTGAAAGATTTACACAACCGATTCGTTGCTTCGGAAATCTTTCCAATGGATGCGGATATGTTGCTCTTATTCTCTTAATTGTTTTGACAAGGATGAACGAAATAGAAATTAATTTTTTCGTTTTAAATTATAGAACTTAGATGATTTAAGTTCTAACAATCCAGATTATATATGTAATGACATAAAATATTTGTACTTTTTACAATAAGATTACATAGAGTTGAACCAAATGAAATTATAGTGTTATAATTATTTTTGTTAAATATGTAACAATTAATTTATGTTTATATATGTTTACTATTAATTGATTATATTTAATAGACTTATATTTTTCTTTAACTAATTCCTTTGATTTACTGAAGTTTTGTAAATATTAAATTATATACATCATATAATTTAGAAATAAATTAAATGAGCAAGTAACAATATTAATCTTGATACTATGAAATCTATTACTTTAAATATTTTTATTTATTAGTTTAAGAATCGAATAATTAATGTATAAATTCATTAATATTATGAAATAATTATTTAATTAATAATTATAAATGATAAAGATATAGAACACGAGGTTCACAAAAATTTAAATTTATATTTTACTACGAATCTATTATAAGATATCAATACATATATTATGATTATATCAATGGACAAATGCTTTAAAAAATTATTTTTATTATTTCAGAGTTCAATTTAGGTACTTGGTGGAGTTATTCTATAATTTATAATTACTTATAATTAATTGATTAAATTACTGGAGCTTAGAATAATAAACAAATTGAGCATATGTTTTAGTTTTCAAAAACAAAATTATAAGACAATATTTTGAAAATAGAATCTCATAATTTATTTATTCAAAATTTTTGGAATTGAGATTAAAAAAATTTGAAATGAGAAATTAGTAAAATATGATTTAATCAAATTTAATTTATATGGAAATTGATAAAATGTTTCCAATTATTCAACTTACCAAATACGAACAGCATAAAGTATACTAGATATTTAAATATTTGATATTTAAGTTCGAATAAATGATCAATTTTCACATAAATCCAATATATTACATATTCTATATTTGATTTTTAAATACAAAACTACAAAATAAAATATTATACAATATATTATTTATTTTAAATTGTGAGACACCATCCAAAAGCAAATTTTTATCTTTCTAATGAGGTGAAAGAAAAGAGTGATTTTCTCCCTAAATTTTTTTATTTTTATTTTTTACAAAATCGTCTCGTGTATTGATATAATACCCCAAATTTTATTAGATAAGTTTTGCTTGGAATAAGTTTAATGGTAGTATACTTGGTATTGTGATATATGAGGCATTGTGGAAGTTTAATATTATAGATGAAGGAGGAGTAATAAATTAAACAACTATGGGACTTTCAAAAAGAAGATTGGTCGATCACTTGAAGGAATGATCGACCAGAAGTGTGCATATTGAAGGAAATGAAGCTCTTTGTAGGTTAGTGGTCATTCAAAATGGATGAGCGGTTTTTCGGCAACATTACAGAGTCAAAATAGGGATATTTTGCAAATGATCAGTGAATGACCGGGTTTTCAAGCAGATTTGTGAAAATTGTGTTTTACGGTTGATCAAAAGGGATTAGCGGTCACTCATGGTCATTATAAATTGTAAGCATTAGAATTACGGTTGATCATGTGAAGGAAGGGGATCGACCAGTTTTCCAAGAAAATGTATAGAGTCTAATATTAGACTGTTTTGCAGTCGATCTTGGGAAGAGGTTAATCGACCAGTAAATTGAAAGGTTGCCAGAAATGAAATGCAGTGTTATGTTTTTATTGGATGCAAGGGTTGATTAGTCATCAATCCCTTGCTGTGAAGATGCCATCACCTGCTTAGGTTAACTGAAGAAAAATTTTGAGTTTATATTAAGAAGGGGAATGTTGGGGAAAAGAGGAAGAAAAACCGGAAGAGCTAGAGAGAGAGAAGAGGTGAGTTCCGTGGAAGAGAGCTGGAGAGAAAAGAAGAAGAGGAGAAGTTGGAGAGAGAAGAAGAGAAGGAAGGAGAATATTGAAGAGAAAATCCTACGGAAGTGGTATCTCTCATCTTCTTCAAAGGAATAGAGGTAAGAAATGAATGAGTGTGTTTTTCCCTTTGGGCTACATCACAAGAAGTAGATTTATTGTTGTTGTTTGTTTAAGAACACGTTTTAATTCTATGTTGTGCTATTGTGATTGATAAACATTGAGTTGACTTGATCATATTGTTGAGTATGAACATATTATTGATATTATGTTTAATAAATGTTGAAGATTTTATATGTCAATGATGTGCTAGAAATATGAAGAGTTGTATGCCATGTATGATCATGCATCATAATTTTCACAAAGTGTTACAAAAATAGATTGTCATGGATATGGTTTTCAAGTAAGGACTGAACATAATGATTATGTTGAGGCTTTGGATGGATTCTTCCCAATTGTGAGGATGTGGGTAAGGCTTTGGATTCTTAACTCATTGATTTAGGCTTTGGGGGATGTAGTCCCAATTGGTTGAGGCTTTGGGCGGGTTTTCCCCCAATGATCGAGACTTTGAGTTAAGTTCCAATGGTAAAATGGAAATAGAAATGTAAAGAAAAGAAACGAAAATAAAAAATGTTTTTATGAAAAGTGCATTACATATTTAATTATGCATTTCATTTCTTACTAAGCATTAGGCTTATAGAATATGTCTTGTGATGTAGGTATGCACTGTAACGAGAAAAGAAGCAATTGATTAATGATTTGCCTGTTGCGAACCTTATGGCTGACTATGTTAAATGAAAATGTAAATTGAACATGTTTTAAATTAAGAATTGTTTTGAATGTTGTAAAGGGTTTAATGAAGAAATTTTATATATAAGATTTCAAGTGTTTACTTATTTCGCTGTACTATTATTTATAAAAAGTCTTCTACTATGCAACATTTTATAAAAGAAAAGTGTTTTGAATCTCGATATTTTTAAGTATATGAAAACCAGGTCGTTATGATTGAAGACACAATTCTATACCAAATAATAGAAGTATTACTATAGTGATTGTTTTATGCCTATGTGTTTAATTGGACAAAGAGATTGACCGAGATGATTATGGTTCGAAGTCCTTGGTGATTAAAAGAGTTGCTTAGTTGAGAAAGCATGATACAATTAGCATTTTATCTTGAAGAGATATGTATGTGTTATTAAATTATTAGATTCATACCACATTTATAATTAATATTGGTTATTTTATAAATAACATGGAAAACAATAAAAAAAAAACGATGGGACATGTGGCAGCGTCAGAGAGCGGGTATCTAAAACAGGGGAGATGCGGGAGTGGGTTAAGGAAGGGGGGCACTTTGTTGTACGGAAAAGTGGCCAAAACGATGGATGCGAGTGGGAAGGGCGCCACTGTTCTGTATATTTCGTCCCACTCAAAGTGGGACCCACCACCACCTGGATATGACACGTGGGCACCCTTAAACTTGCTACTCTGACCATTGAACACTGCAACCATGTCTTCTAGCGCCTCAACTCTAATATCACGTCATGTGCGAGAAATATATTGTGTTTAGCGCTACAATGCCAAATCAACTAGTGTAGAGAGCAAAATCGTGGTATCTAGGTTGACCTACTAAGTACTAATCAAATTTGTGATTAATTTCTTTGTGGGTAATTAACAAAAAAAAAATCATAAATTATGATATTAATGACAAAACAAACTCTAAACTAAAATTTTAAACTATAGAAAATGATACCCATTTACATGAAGACAAACAACCATATTTATATTATAAAAATCACTATTTTATTAATAATAAATTTTATGTGTAAATTTTTCGTATTCTTTTCACTCAAAGTGTCAACTGTTGACCCATTTTTTCAGTTAATTGGTCAAATCAGTAAATTTGAGTGTTACCAAGTAGTAAATAAGTAGAGAAAATTAATTTGTGAGTGATAATTTACTCGGGACAAAGTTTGGTTAACGTTTGGAAATACCAAAAATTTAACAAGGAATGTATTTAATATATAATATATATTAAATAAAAAATTGAATTTTATTAAATAAAATATAAGGAAATGAAGGTTTCCATCATTCCCTTATACTCGGCCACCGCAAAGAGAAAGGAAGGAGACAGGGAGAGAGATCGGAGTGTGAGAGTGAGGATTCGTGCACCGGTTTTGAGTTTTCAACATCGAGAACTCCAACATTTGTGAAGACACTTCTGTAAGTCTTTCCTCCTTTCCATTTTTAAGTTTGAAGTTAGGATAAATATTGATTTTGGATTTGAGATTCAAAACTGGAATTCTTGAATTATTTCTGAAATATATTAGTAAATTAAGAGTTTATACAAGAGTATTGTCTGTTTGAAGGCAAAAAATGAGGGAAATGATTAATTTCCATTGCAAAAATCGTGCTAAAAGGTTACTCTGTTCGACCTATAGTTGTGCCCGATTGACTGCAGAAAAGACTGAGAGTTTTGGCAAAATTTGGACTGATTCAATGTCTACCCTACCAAGTGGCAAGTCCACCGTTGCTTGAATCGGTTGAAGGTCCTTGATTGACTGCAAGTGTAATTTTGTACATTTTTTGGTCAATTTTTTGTTGCCTCAGCGCTACACACCTCAGCGAAGTTTACAGCCATGTGTCATTTCCTTCAGGTTTGGGTTCCTAGTCTTGGTATAAGACTTATTCCTTATTTTTCCTTTGAGTTTGTATAGAGACTCATTATTGTTGGCTCTATTATAGGTTCCAATGACTTCGTGGATTTTGAGCCAATTCCTAAGAATGTTGTTGCTCTCGTCAGTAAGAAAGGTCACCGCAAAGATAGAGATTTTATACTTTTATCGCACTGCATTGCATCATGATTTTCAAATTATTATTTTGTGGGTTGCCATATATGAAAACCTAACAAGACTGTTCGACATCACGTTAGTTTTTATACTATATATATATATATACATGAGTTTTACATGTTTATATTTATGTGCATGGTATTTCATTGATTACTTTCTTACGGATACAGAGGATGAATCCTCTTGATACTTTGGACCATACTTTGGACGGTCACGGTGTCAAAGTATCATGAAACTATCTCGGTACATCTTCTACTGTGTGAAGATGTTTTGTTTGTTTATTGTGTGAAAATGGGTAGTAGGGAAATGATGACGCACTCATTGAGTTTCAAATCCCTAAACGTAATAAGGGTGTATTTGTTTTGAGTTGTGTCATCGCTGACTGATTCGTCGACAACCCCTATGGTGTGCCTTATTCTCCAAATCACCCTCACAATTCTTCCTTCAGGCTCGTGAGATATTACAATCTTTGAACTACTTCTTTTTTATGTGATTGTATCGGAGTGGTCTTTAAGTGACCCTCTTTTTTCATGGATCCTTGTTTTAAACTAGTGAAAATGATGTAGGCTTATTTTACTATGACTGGCTATCTATCGATGTTTTGATGATTGACTTATCGATGGCTATGGGAGCTTGTTTTGATGATAAATAATATTTTTGAAATGATTATAAACTAATGCACGAGTACAATAACCACATTTTTTTCTTCATCATTGTTTTGATTTGAAAAGATAAAATCAGTTTTATATGCATTGTATTTAGTATAACCTGTCTGTTGAGTTAGCTACTCACCCCAATGATCTCATATTTCCTAGGTAAATGTAAGGGTAGCCAAGAGTAGCTGTTGAGCGGTGGATTTCACGATTCCCCTTTAATTTCTTTTGAGTGATATTTGTACTGATGATGACTTCTCTGAATTTGGGTATGTATAACAATATCATTATGATGATTAGACTTTGAGTTTGATGCACAATGTTTAATTTATTTATGCTATTATTTTTCATGATCACTATGTAGACCTAGATCCATCTTGTGTAGGCTATGACTTTGATTTGTATTCAAATCTTCTGCTGCAAAACAAGCCTTGGACTGGGTGATGAGGTTCTCTCCGAAGATCGGGTTGTTCGACCCAGCGTTTCTGTTAGACCCGCCTTTGGGTCATGACATATATGATGGATGGCCGCATATACCCATTTACACAGAATCACACGTCCATACTAAAATGAGCGGATGTCTGCTTCTTAGGAAGAACATCCGTTAATCTGTGAACATTAATAGAAATAACGTTCACACTTTCAAATATATAATTTTGTGCATTTTTAATAAGTACGGAAGTCAACACATTATGAGTGAATGTTTTTTCAACTCCATCTATATAAGTTGAAACTTTATAAGACGTCCGCTGAAAGCAAGCAGATTGACCTAGGCGATTTCTGAATGATTTTTAAGCGACCTTTCAAGTTTCAAAATCTCTAGAACCCTAAAATGGCATCAAAGGCTGGAAAAGTCTCTAAGAAGCGTAAAGTTGCTCCTTCGAAGCTTAAGGTCAATCATAAGATGATTCAATTCGTCCTCACCTATCGATACAGGAATACCTTTCACCGATGTTAAAGATGACGTCGTCCAAAGAAAGGTACGACAATGATATCAGACGTCATTTTATTATTATTATCTCTAGGATGATAGAATTCCATGCATTCGCAAACTTAGAAATAGAAGTTATGTTTGAGTGCATTAAACTTGTTGGGTTGTGCAAGATGAGGGGATATTATTGTGAGTGAGTTGTCAAATTATTTTTCGTGAATCTAGAGCTGGGCAATCAACCCTTGGAGCTAACGACGTATATGTTTGGACGACATATTACTATAACTCTCAATGAGTTAAATGAGTTGATTGGATGCTCCATGGAGGAACCAATAGAAATATTTTTTCATAGATCCAAGGATCTAGAGTTCATTAAACAAGGAGAAGGTTTGATATTGCTACAACAGTTGCATCGCAATCTCGACGTTGGATCTTTCTAAAAGCCCAAATCAAAAGACTTACATGCCAAAGCTAAAATTATCCAACACATGATAACCCACACAATTCTGCCTCGTAATGGATATAGAGAGCATGTCAGCTACATGGATATCTATGTAATGGAGAAGCTATACAATGGAAAAAGATTCAACCTTGGATATTGTAATACCCCGATACCATTCTCCTTGTATACGCGATGTAATCAAATTTTGGAGATAATTATATATGACATTGCGTATCAATATTTGTTATTATGACGAGTATTTATGGAAATAATATTATGCGGTAAAAGTTTAGAAGCAAAATGAAGAAGAAAAGGTCATCCAAAATCGCTATCTAAAAGGGAAAAATAATGGGTCAAACCAGATTGGTTCAGCTCGGTCCGAAAGATTAAGTTTGGCTCGGTTTTCTTTAATTAAAAAAGGGAATGAGAATTATGGGGGGATTTGTGGAATAATAAGAAGATGTTGATTTAATTAATTAAATCATTTTGTTGGTATAAATTAAAAAAAAAATTGAATTGAACCGTTTCACTAAGTGAACCGGTTGAGAAGAAAACAAGAAATGGCCTCTTCCCGGGCGACGAACCAGATGAGAGGGAGAGAAAGAGAGGGAGATCCGAGGGAGAATCGAAGGCAAGCTTCCTCGCCGGCAAGCTCGGGCGCGCGGGCTCAGGCGGCGCTGTCCGGCACTGGCTCCGGCGTCGAGCGAGCGGCGAAGTGCGAACGGACGGCAAGACAGCATCGCTGCTAGGGCTCGCGTCGAGCTCCTTCAGGCGTTGTGTTTTCGGCGACAAAATTAGGTACGTTTGTCAAAATTTCTCCTTTGTTGCGTTTCTGTTGAATTGTCGTCGGCTGGAGGCGTCATTCGTCGGTGATTCACGATCACTGATGGTATTCCCCACGCTGGCCATGTGAGTACGGACACAAACAGCGAGCCAGCTGTGTCCGAACCAAGTTTGGACGGTTCGGACCATAGCGTTGTCGGCAACACAGACAACTCCTTAACTCGTCCAGCCTGGGATCACACTCCAAGGTAAGGTTTGTATGACATTATGAACTGTTGTCTGCTGGAGTGATGAATTGGTTAATAAATTGGAGGCAGTGGTATGGCAAAGAGGGGCATTTTCCTTCGTGGGTTGCAAAAACAGAGAAGAAAAAGGTTTAGAGTTATAAGGAGAGTGTCTGGAAAGTGGTCTGGAAATTGGTGCAGCAGGTCATCTCCAACGAAATTGGGTAAAGAATTTGGGAGTTTTGGCCGTCAAAGCCCTACCCACAAGTATTCCGTTTTGTTCTCTGTAATTTCCTTTACTACAGATATATATATATTGACCTTGCTAGTTAGAAATTAATGGTACTGCTTCTTGTTAGTGGATACTCTCCTTACTGGTGTGAACTGAGGAAGTGGATAAGGATTTTCTTTTTGAATAAAACCATAATTCTGTTATGGGAAATTGTTGTATTCTGTTCTATGAAATGTCTTTAGTTTTGTTGCCATATGCTAATTGTTCCCTTGACTGTCAAGTGTTGAAATACCTAAATTGGAATTGTGTGTTGCTCACATCAATTGTTAATCTAATAGATTCAGTTTATAATGCTGTTATTTCGTGGTTCTGGTTAGAAACCTTCTGGTTTTATTTAATATCATTTTATTTATCAAGTTTCCTGCTGTATCGAATTGTTGAGCATGTTTTCGTTGACTATTCCTTAAGCATATCTTCATGAAACGTTGTATTTAGTTTTGCTCTCGTTATTAACTCGTTAGTATGCTCGTTAATTTTCGTCAATTCTGAAGCATATTCATAGGATTTATTTGTTGTTTAGTTCGCTGTTATATTGTCGTTAATTTCCGTCAATTTCAAAGCATGTTCATATGACTTAATTGTTGTTTAGTGGCTGTTATATTGTCGTTAACTTCCGTCAATTTCAAAGCTTGTTCATATGACTTAATTGTTGTTTAGTGGCTGTTATATTATCGTTAAATTCAGTCAATTTCAAAGCATGTTTGTGTGTTAACGAGCTGAATTTTATGAACTTGAAGGGTGGCTTTAGAAATCAACAGCGTTATACGCGTCCTTCATATGTCAAGAATCCATCTGGAAATGATTCTGAAAATAGTGACTGCAAGATTGAGAAGAAGCCTACTCCAGTTCCTTCATCTTCATTTGGTCACAACAATCAAGAGTCACAGGTAGGGCAGAAACCTAGCTTGAGAAGTCCTGCAAGATCTGCTAAAAATGATGATGATTCAGACGAAAGAATTTGCAGATCATCATAAGAACAGCAAAAAATATCCTATTCGAGGTTACATTCGTTGTTATGTACTGTTACTCTCTAGCCAATTTGAAGCATTGCTTCCTTGTCTAATTTAGAATGTTGAACATGCCTAGATTAATGAGTATATTGTGCAAGTTACTTGTAGAATGAACTTATATAACTATCTGGATTAAGATTAGTTAGCACTTACTTAACATGTTTCATTAATATGTTATATTCTTGTCAATTTGTGAACGTTAAGCATGTCTAACGCCTTGAGCATCTAAATGTCAGGATAAAGCATTTAAGAGCATGTGTAGTGTTCATTTCTGTTGTGTTATTAGTCGTTTCTTCTACTGTCATATCAATTGTTTAAGAAGCAGGTTCCAATGTTCTGTTTTTGACATTGTTGCTGCTAGAGATATAATTGTAAAAGTTGCATGTTTCGCTATTTTGTTTTCAATACTCGTACTGTTGTAGGTTAACCGTTTAAAATGCGTGCTCGCTATTCTTCTTTGATAATTGCTACTGTTTATTGTCGTTCAAAGCATGCTTTGTTGCTTTATTCGTTGATCGTACGCTGCTATGTGTTAATTTATTTTGCTTCATATTGCCTACATACTGTCAATGTATGTGATACAAATTTTAAGTTATGCCCCTTTTATTATCGATTGTCAATTCCTTAAATTGTTATCAATCACTTTCCATAGATGTGCTATTTAATTTGAAAGTGTCATCACACATCATGTTAATAAAAACAAGTAGGGAGTGCCACTTTGGGGTGGTACCCACATGCATTGGAAGGGAAAAATAATAAGAAGGAAAGAGAATAAAAGAAAAAAGGAGTTGGAGGGCGGATGGGTAGTGGGTCTAGTCTACAACTAGCCGAAACCCCTCCCTCATAAGGTACGGGAGTCCTAGTTGCAAGTAAAAGGTTAAATTCGATCACTATTCCATCACAAAGGAAATCCTCCAATCTCTAGCTCGAAGTACGAGTAAAGAACGAACGAACGAATGAATGAAATAGAAAGGTTGGTTTGGGTGGCCCCCATTCCACAATGGACTAAAGAGAGACATAACATAAGTATGACCCCATTTCCTTACTGGGCTATTGGCTCACGTCCTTACTTGTGGTTTAGGTAATGAGATAATAATACCAAGAGCAGATAAGAAGGTCCTTCCCGTAGAGCCTAG
This sequence comes from Begonia loranthoides, assembly GCA_022433065.1. Lineage (NCBI taxonomy): Eukaryota > Viridiplantae > Streptophyta > Magnoliopsida > Cucurbitales > Begoniaceae > Begonia > Begonia loranthoides. The sequence goes on along the minus strand of CM039480.1, from coordinate 2,068,617 downwards.
GGCGTATCCGGATGAAACACGACCAGAGTAGAGTGTGGCCAAAGAAAGAAAGAGAATGTATGTTTTTGTGAGAAATTAAGGGTAAAAACTGGTTTTGTAAGATACTAAGTATTTTCCTTAACTCTATTTTTAATATGTGACATTTTAAACCCTGAAATTTTATTTTCCTTAACTCTATTTTTAATATGTGACATTTCCGCTATATCTTTAATATTGATTTAACGATCTTAGTCTTTGACTATTTAAATGAATTTTTAACGAAATTGCGTAACGATCAGGATTTTGAGAAAGGGCACTCTGATATCATTTCCAATGAGATTTAAATCGTTTTGCAAAAGTTTTAAAATTTAACAGGATTTTCAAGGAAAGTTAAAAATCTGGGTCGTTACTGTCACGACCCGGAGGGGGCCGGACAGAAACGCCGGGCCAAACGACCAGGTCTTCGTAGAAGACACAGTCGCTCAGCCCAAGGCTAGTTAAATTGCTGCGGAAGACTTGTATATATACCCAGCCGTGACCCACTTATGATGGATCACAGTCCATATAGTGATTGCGAGAATGATCAATAATTGCATAAATATAAACTCAAATGTCCAAACATACTGTGCATCCATGTCCATACATCCAGAATTCTAAATCATAAAATATTACAGAAACTATTTTTTCTTACCAGTAGAAAATGTAATTAAACCAAAGGAAGCAAAACAAGTCAACTACAATCCAAAGTTAGAACTCCACTGGTCTAATGTGTCCACGCTCTAGGTATTCCTATCTCTACCTGGGAAAAATATAGTCGAAGGGGGTGAGTGACTAGCTCAATAGAAAACTTATACTCACCGCCAAGCGTAGGAGAAAACTTGTCTTGCCTTTTCTTTATCAAAACCTTGATTCTTTTTAGGGGCTATGCATTTTTATTAAAACGTTTTCAAAATCATTTCCATCCTTTTTAAAGAAAACCAGCCTCAAAGGGCCCCGACAAGATATCGTAGAAATATTGCTGTATACATAGACAGCTATACTCAAAATTACTCTCGTCGGTTTCACACTGAAAATCATCACCAATGAAAAAGGAGGTCACTCATGGACTCCTCCGGTCAATCGTACAGAGTAAAGCAACGACGGTTCGTAGACCTAGCTCGTCACCCCGGGTTTTGTGACGAGCCAATGCTCAACGCCGACCCAACCCGTATCGTCACCCAAGTCCTGCCAACGAGCCAAAGCTCAGAGCCGACATAACTCAAATCACGTCCCAAGTTTGCCGATGAGCCAAAGCTCAGCACCAACATACTCGGATGGAGATAAACCCTAGTTCTGCCGACGAGCCAAAGCTTAGCGCTGACACAACTCAAATCACCTCTTTGAGTTTACCGACGAGCATAGCTCAGCGCCGATAAACTCAATCTCAAGTTTGCCGACGAGCATAGCTCAGCACCAACAAACTTGAAGAAAATCCCGAGTTTGCTGACGAGCATAGCTCAGTGCCAACAAACTCAAATCGAGATAAACTCTAGTCTTGCCAACGAGCCAAAGCTCAGCGCCGACACAACTCGAATCACCTCGTTGAGTTTACCGACAAGCCAAAGCTCAGCGCTGATAAACTCAAGCTTAAATTTGCCGAAGAGCATAGCTCAGCGCTGACAAACTTGAATAAAGTACACCCTGGCCAGGTTTAGGGATTCGAACCCAAGGAAGCGTCATCACCTTCCCAATCCAATTATTATCAGATATTGCATATAAGCATTCGTCTCTTCATAGCACAAGACGTACCGGGGATGCCTCATGATATTTTAACGCCGAGACCATCCAGAGTCCCAAGAGGATTCATCGCCCTAAAACAGATATCACATACCAAGAAAACTATGCATGGAATCTAAACGTATAAAACTCGTGTACATAGATATAATAAAATCAGACTTGCTGCCGAACAATCCCCATTGATTTTTATGCATATGTGGTAAACCACAAAATATTAGTTTTTGAAAAAGATAGATGGTATGGGATATGCAAAGCAAGTAGGTATAAAACGCCTACCTGGTTGGTGGTCCTTCCTCATATACGAAGGAGCAATTACCTCAGGTACCGGCTCGAAGTCCACAACTCACCCGAGCCTACAATATGTCAAACATAGGGAAAAACCTCTTAAATGAAATCCTGAAGGATGTGTGGAAAATCCTATACCGTATGTAATCTCAACGTCTACCAACATCCCAGTTATTATCACTACCACAGTCTACAAATTAGACCTCTGTGGAATATAATTCTCAGGACAGTTCCTACATGACAACACTAAGACAAAATCCACAACAGTTTCATCATTTTAACTGAACCTCAAAACATTCCTCAACTTATTTATCATTCACAATAGCATAACCAAATTACTTACAATCGAGAGAGTATCAAGTCCTCATAATTTTTCCATGATCATAAAATTAAATACCGCAAGCCAACCACAAGCCCTTAACATGACAGAAATAGCAACGTCCAATTGACGGGTTATTACCCTCAACATTGTCCAACATGCAGAACCCAAACAAAACAATAGAGCATGAATAATACAGCGTATTCGGCCCATCCTCAAGCACAAATAACAGAACTATAAGTTCTAAACATTCTCAATGTTAAACCCAGGTCTTTATTATGTAAAACAGTGACAATCAGGGTATAATCCTCAACATTTTTCCTCTGAACAGCAGAAACACAAACAATGACCAATACATTATCTTTGAATACCTTTTTCAGTAAATCGGTGAGTTTCCAAATGACAATACCAAAATGGAAATTATCCAGAACCCAATCAACCCCACGGATGCACATAACCATAGCAGATAAGCAATCTATCCAACAGCAAGAAATCAAAATAGAAATCTCCAGTGAAACCAAAATGGAACAGAACCGACATTTTCTTTTCTTCCAAAACAGGTAACAAAACAGAGGCATTTAAATCCAAGCAGAACAGAAACAAAACAGAAATCACAGCCTAGCATTCGACATTTCCTTACCGAAATTGGAGTGTGGTGGAGGAAAAATCCCTCAGACGAAGCTCCACAGCCACGGCTTCACCATTTCCCAGCATTCGTTTAGAGGAAAAATCGGCAGCGTTCGTTCACTCGCCTGCCGTCGGCTCTCGCTCGGATAGAGTCGCTCGCTGCTCACCTCTGCATGAAGCTCGCGGGTCGTCGTGTCTTCTCTCACGAATCGTCTCTCGGCAGAAGGCTCTCTTACGATTTCTCTCCCTCTCAATTTGTCTCTGGCGGCTGAAGGAGAACAGGGCAAAATGCAGAAACCCTATTGCTTGTTCTCTTTAATTCCTGTCGACAACCTATTCTCTCTTTCTATAATTCCAGCCGCTGCCCTTCCTTCTTTTAATATTTTATCGGGAAAATGACAAATCAACCATCGTGGTTTGCGATCAATGACAAGTCAACCACTGTGGTATGTTTTGTAACAAGTTAACCACCCATGTATGGTAAAATGACAAATCCACCATTGCTGTCCGTTAAAAAGCTGATGGGCCCCGCAATTTTTGGCCTGTACGCCGCGGCGTGCAGTCAAAGCGGGTTCGGTTCTCGGGTATTTGTGAGAAGAACCGAAAGATACTTAAAAACCATCTATAGTCTCGGGAGGCAAGACGCAAGAGCTGAAGGAACCCTAGAAGCTTTGGTCTTCAGAACCAGGAACCGAGATCTGGAGAGACGAAGTCGAGGCTCGACACTACGACTAGGACTGCGAAGCGGCGAGAAGTTTGTGCGATTGCGATTTACGAAGCTTGTGAAGGTGACGGAGATTGCGTTTGGACCGAGACCAACGGCGACTGCGTTGTGAAGGCGACGGCGACTGTGAAGCTGTTGCGACGACTTTCAATTGCGTTTTGCGAAGCTGCGACGACGATTTTCAACTGCAACGACGACGAAGGCGATTGCCAAATCTGGAACAGAGGTCCGAGACAAACATTACTCCCTTGATTTCAATTTATTTTGATTTATGATATTTGAAATCTATTTTTTGATCTGTGATGAATCTGTTTTTGATATTTGAAATTTGTTGTTGATTTGTGATGAATCTGTTTTTTTATATTTAAAATCTTTTTTTTTGTGATGAATCTGTTAGGGTTGCCGATTGTTTAGGGATGCTAGTGTGATGAATCTAGTTTTTCATGTTTTAGTGATGAATCTGTTAGATGTCTGCCCAATATTTTTCAACTGGCAGGGTGGGGAACCGAGAATCGATGGTTCCGGACCTGGAACCGAGGTAGGTTCCGAGTTCGGTTCTGGTTCTCATCGGTTCCGGGCTGAATCTGTAATGACATGTGGTACAATGCTTTTGTTTTTGCTCTCAAAACGTGAAAGCTGCATAGTGGGCAGCAACAACAAACAACATTCTGATTAGGAATCTCTTTGCATTCAATTTTTTGTCGTCATTTCCTTGTTATTTTGTTTGTTACTTGTGGTTTGTTAGTTGTTTTTAGTTTTGTTATAGATGACTAGACAATCGGTAAAGGAGAAATGGTTAAGAAAAAGGGTTAAGTCTAATAAATTATTGTTGGATGTTGTTCAATTGTCGTTTTACGCTTTTAGAATTTGAATTGTTGATTCTGTTTTATTGATGGTTTTTGGTGGTTTGTTGATTTCTGTTGTTTTATTATTTTCAATTTTTGTTTCATTGCATTTTTTATTATCCAAGAGACGCTATGAGGAAATACTGTTATGCTAACTTAGGCATGTTGTGTGGGTTATTATACTGTAGGTTAGCGAATTACTCTCAACGATCATAATGCTATCCCGGACTAAGAAATTGATCTCGAAGCGTGGGAAGGCAATGGTGGACGCAGTTGAACCCGTTCAAACCGCGACGTTGGAAGTCGAGGCAGTGCAAGATGTTCAACCCGCGACGGCGGTGGAAGAAACCGCCGAGCCTGAAGAAGGAGAAGGCGAATGCTCATTGGTCCAGTTCCAACCCGTTAAAGCGGGTTCAAGGTCCAAACTATATTGGAACGCGAATTGCAAAAGACGGTATTTAGAAGATATACAAAACTGTAAAATTATTGTGTCAAAAATAGTAGATTTGGACTCATTCGCAGGAATGGGAATTGATTGTATGCTTGAATCTGCTGGATTAGCCGGGTTGTGCCGGATGGGGGGCAGTTACTGCGAGTCAGTTATACAATTGTTTTATGCAAATTTGAGAATGTCCACCCAACCATTAGAGGTGCAGATGCATGTTTTTGGAAGAGCGTTGAGGTTCACTTCCAACGATGTAAACATTATGCTTGGATGTGTACTGGAGGAACCAAGCGATGAATATTATCATATGGCTCAGGAGCCACCATTCGTCAAACAAGGATGTGGGTTAGCGGTGATTAGATTGTTGCACCGGGATCCCGAGGTTGCCGAGTACAGCAAGCCAAAGGGCAAGAAGTTGAATGTCTTAGCCCGATTGATCCACCTGATCATGACATACACAATTTTGCCTCAGAATGGGCATTGAGACCTTGTTACCAGCATGGATCTCTATATGCTGGAGAAGGTGTTCACGGGAAAAAAGGTGGACATCGGATATATCATCGTGAGCCACATGCAAGAGGTGCTCAACAACTCGGCGAAGTCCCTGCCGTACAACTGGCTCATCCAGAGTATCGTTGAGTAGTTTGGGGTCCCCATCCTGCAGAAGGAGCCGAGAATTGAAGAGTCGGTCAATGACATTTACAACAATTCATTATAGGACCGAATGGGTATCACCCAAACCGGAGGAGAATGGTTCCGCAAGTCCAAGAAGCAAGTAGCACATCCACCCCGCTCAGAGCCTAGGCATTCAGTCCCTTTGCATGAACAGCCGCCTCCTCCTTAGTCATCTCACTTTAGTTCGATGCCTGATGAGATGTTCGCCTGGATGAGTAGGATAGAGGAGCTCCATCATATGTCCATGACTCAAATGCACAAAATGGAAGAGCAGCTGCAAATGCAACAAGTCCAAATACAAGAAGCGGCCAAGCTCGCAAAAGATAGGTGGGGCATAGCACAACAATGGTATATGCAAGCAGCCGAGTGGCATCGTGAGATGGTGGCAGCCCTTCAGACAGGTCAGAGGCAAACAACCCATTCAGCAACCGCGTCATTCTCCTCTGATGCACCAAATGCGACATTCTGATTGTAAGTTCATTTCGTTGAACGAGAATTCCACTCTTTACTTTATTTTTGTTTCATGTAATGACGTGTTTTTAATTGGCAGAAACCCTGTCGGAATCCACCAACGTACTCCTCCAGCCATGCCTCTCGAGCCACCACCCCTTAAAACTGTGCGCGTGGTACGTCTTTCATTTCAGTATATATGTGTGTTCATTCATGTTTACGCTGACCGTTTTTTGACATTTTTGTTGCAGGCTCATGATTTGATGAGTAAGTTCAAGGATTATGTCCAGGGAAATATTCGAAAGAACATAGAGACATGCGTAATTCTTGGGGGAAAGCTGACCGACAATGATTACGTCTTCAGTGAGATCATCTTCCCAGCTCAGCACGGAACGTCAGATACAGTGAGAGGCCTTCGTTGTGTGTTAGTGTATAAGCTTTTATCTTAGTACTCATCCAAACTTATATGCAGTGCTATGCGGCGGAAGGCGCAGACGCAGAAGTTTTCCTTTATCAACAGCAACCCGGTCTACTCCCTGTTGGATGGATTCACGTAAGTAATCATCTCGCTTCTCCAGGTTGTTGTTAATGTTTACTGAGATCATATAATGCGTTGTTTACATTGCAGTCACACCCGAAACATGATTGTTTTATGTCGTCCGTTGACCTGCACACGCAATACGCGTACCAGAAATTGATGCCAGAATCAATCTCCATTATCGTAGCTCCCACTGACAAACAGTGGTCAGAAGTTTCCCTTGTGTACATTCTTAATATTGCTTTCCACGTAATTAACCGCCAATTGTTCCCTTTGCATTACAGGTCGTTCGGCGTCTTCCGGTGTACCCCTGCGGGGATGGAGGTGATAGGACAATGCACAATTAAGGAACAATTCCAAGAGCACGAACCTCCAACCTTTCAGTATGAGGGTCCGTTGTTCGCTCGAGCAGATAGAGTATTTCTTGACCCACACTTATCGTTTTTGATCAAGGATTTGCGCACGACACCGACCAGGAAGAAGAAGGCGTAGTTTAGTTCAATGATTTACGTTGTAGTTTGTGTTTAGTTGAATTTGTGTACATTTACATTATAATGTATGTGTAGTTGCCAGTGATATGTTGTTTGGATGTTATGTGTAGTTTACATTTAGTGGATGAATGATATGTTTGGAGGGTACTGGAACTGCTTGCGATTATTTTTTGTGCAGGATGTACGAGAATAGCTTTGAGGGAGTAAAGAAACAAGGCATATTATGTTAAAATTTTTTAAAAATTAGCAAGTCGGTCAAATGATAAGTTGTAACGCCCCTTTAATTGAAAAGAGAAAGAGTGCAGTGGCTGCATATTATTTGACACCTAGGGGACATATATTACCCGAAGCATCCTCACTATCTTTTTGCATATATTCTCCTACATCTTTACATCATTAAGATAGGGTTGTTATGTAATGACCCGGATTTCTTAATCGTTTTAAAAATACATTAACTTACTAACACAAAGCCTTTAATTTGCAAAACTTCTTTTTATATCAGAAAAATACAACTTTACATCAATGTCATTTGACTGTCATCTACATTTGTTGCAAGAAAAAACAATTGTATCACAGCAGGTTAAGGTCCACATTTGTGTACGTTTGTGTGGGAGGACCTTCCGCATCAGACTCCTGCAGATCACATTGAAAAGGAAATGAGCATATTTGAAATAACAATTGAAGGCATAACGTGATACTGCGCTGACCTGCGTCTCATGAACTCTATCAGGAACTGACTGAGATACTCGAGAAGGAATTGTCTCGGGGACTAGGGAAGGAATTGTCTTGGGAGCTGTCTCGGGGACTCTGAACCCCATAAATGTGTCATCCGACCTTCCTCTGCCGCCTCTGCCTCTGCCTCTGCCTCTCCCTCTGTTGCCTCTGCCAGCCCCTGTACTGGACTTGCCTCCCCCTTCGCACATGTGGGCATTGTGCCCCACACCCCCACACTAGCCACAAGTGACGTTCAAATGTCTTCTAGTTAGCGCTGTCTGGCTTGGGGCCTCGTCCACATCCTGTATTCTACGTACGCGCAGCCTTCCTAGAAGCCTTTTAAATGGCGGTGGGGTAATTGGATTAAGATTCATCATAGGAGGCCACTCGATTGGTCCATTAAGGGGGCGGAGAAAGTGGGAGTACATTACCATGTATGTTTCCCGGTGATAGCACCAATGCACAAAATCCTTAGGAGATCTCCTCATAAAGTGAATGCACGGGATTGCATGGACACAGGGATGTCGGTCAACTCCCACTGATAACATGTACAAGTACACCTGTCCAAATCGATAGAGTACATGTCGGTACCGTTGTTGACCTCAAACTGGGCAGCTCCTGCAAACTGGGGACTCCAATTTCGACTGGCAAGTTGGACTTTGGCAAGCCGTTTGCTGATCATTGGACACAACAGATCGATAGAGCGAGCCATTTTTTCATTTTTTTTCACGATCCTACCCATGATGCCCTTTCGAATGATCTCGAACATACTTAGAATTGATTTGTCCCGGGCGGGTAGGATGCAGGCATTGAAGGACTCGCTGAGGTTGTTGAGGCTTATGTCGCACTTTGGGATAGAAGAGAAGGCATGTTTGGCCCAGCATGTCACCTCTATTCCACGTAAATAGTCATGGGCCGTCGGGTCAAAGACACATAACTTGGCCATCTCTTTCTCAAATTGCCTCACTGTTGTGGCTCTTGATGCAGCCCACATTACATCCTTCAACAACCTGCCTTTAAATTGTTTTTGAAAATTGGCATACAGGTGTCGGATGCAAAACCGTTGGTCTGCTTGCCATGCCACCTCTCTCACAGCTGACACTAGTCCCTACAAAGATTAATAATATGAGACAGACATTGGTAAAAAATGCATAACATAAACACATAATGCAAAAGCAGTGAACAACACCTTTTGTCGATCAGAAATAATTGTCCATCCATAGCCAGATGGGGTGTTTAGATCGTCCAGCAACAATTCTAGAAACCACCTCCATGAAGCCTTATTTTCTGCTTCAACGACTGCTACAGCAATCGGATACATACTATCATTCCCGTCGATGGTGACACCAGTAAGCAGTTGCCCCAGAGTCGCTCTCTTTGAGTGGCAGCCATCTAAACAAATAACAGGTCTACCACAATTCAGCACTGCCTTTTTGCATGCATCCAAGCACATGTACATCCTTTTAAATACACTCATATCAAGGTCAACACGCAGTGAACTTCCGGGATTCGACCTCCGAATCTCCTCAGCATAGGACCATATGAGCTTGTATTGCTCATTGCCATCCCCTTCGTTAATTTTCTTGGCCGCATTTCTTGCCCTTCTAGCAAGGCTGGATGTGATGTTGACGTTGAAGTCCTTCCTGACAGTCTCAATTATGGAAGATATGTCCAGTCGGCCTGACTTTTAAATCTGTCTAAGTAATGCGTTGCCACCCATTTGGCTGTGGCATGGCGGCTTTCCATCTTTCTGGAGCATGTGTGAACGTCGTTGTAGATCTTTATTTGAAACGTCATTTCATTTTGCATTTGTGAGGCGTGCAGCTACCACATGCACCCTTCTTGACAGGCAGCTCTCAATCGATGCACATCACTGTGGGTGAATTTTATCCCGTACCCATTCTTCATTGCATAATCAACAATTTCTTCTCTAATTTTATTCAACGAACTATACTTTTTGCCAAGGCCCATACCAGCGAATGTGCACTGTGCTTCTGGTTGGCGTCTCAGCCTACGCTCTGCCATGTCCATCTCTTCATCACTAGTGGATTGGCATGCTGATCGGAGTTCCTCATCGTCCTCTTCGTTTAGATTTGCTGAGACAGAATGCAAAATAATCGCAACTTCATTTCCAAGGCCACGTACCTCGTTCTCATTGGCCAATAATATCTCTGAAGGGCCCACTTGAGCTTCACTGTTAATAACAGATTCTTTAACACTCCAAGACGCCATTTTCTTTCAACAAATTCTTCAACTTTGCCAAAATTCCTTTCTCTACTCGCTTTAGCTCTCGGACTTCTCTAGGGTTAGCTAATCCATAACAAAATGCATGTGAATATCGCAGACCGCTGGGAGTTTGCAGTTATGTATTCTGCTGAATTAACAGAGGGATACCGCGGCGTCCAGGCCAAAAATTGCCTGGACGCCCTAGACGCCGCAGGCCAACATTACCTAGACGCCTTGACTGCACGCCGCGGCGTCCAAGCCAAAATTGCCTGGACGCCGCGGCTTCCAGGCCAAAATTGACTAGACGCCGCGGCGTACAGGCCAAAAATTGCGGGGCCCATCAGCTTTTTAACGGACAGCGATGGTAGATTTGTCATTTTACCATACGTGGATGGTTAACTTGTTAGAAAACATACCACAGTGATTGACTTGTCATTGATTGTAAACTACGAGGGTTGATTTGTCATTTTCCCTATTTTCTCTTTAAGTTTTCCTCTTACTCCAAGATTGTCCTTCTAACCTGGAGCATATTCTTTCCCACATTCCTTTCATTTCACTTCTTTCTTTATTTTAATGCATTCTTTCTTAATTCTTTCTTATTTGTATAAATTTCCTTTTATTCAATTCTCCTCCTTCCCACTTCTTTTATTTCACTTGCCGCCAATGATTTTCCCTTCCTCCATTTTTCTCTCTTTTTACTTTAATCACTTAAATCTTTATTTTATTCATTAACTTTATCTATGTATCACATAACACATCTACAATTTCTGACTTCAATCCCAATTTATTCCGAACACCAAATAACATTTCTCTAACCAAAATAATTCACTAATTTTATTTCCAACTTTCGACTTATTCTGAACATCACCCAACGATATTTATCGATCTAATTTAATTCTCCAATTTCGTTTCTTAAATAAATTTTCCGTTTGAAATTTTCTAAATTTCATTAGTTTGATTAATTAACCAAAATTTCATACTTGGTCGCTACGCGACAATTCAAATCAACTTTTCAACATTAAGACCAAATATTAACGTGAAAAATTTACACGTGAAATTTACTCTTGAAAATTCTCAGGTTTCATAGTTACAGATATGTGATAATGAATCTCATGCATGACTTCCTGAACAGCCAAAGGAAGAACCTCCCCTATAACTGGGTTATCTAAAAGATTGATGATAGTAGCGGCCTAGCACTCCCTGCTAACGAGAAAAAAATTAATGAGAAGACACTTGATGTCTACAATAAAGTGACCTTGGTTCGGATGAGGATGGCCAAAATCAGATGGAAGTGGATATTCAAGTGTAACATCCCATTTTACGTTTATTTTTTTGTTAGCCACATAAAAAATTTTATTTTTAAATTTATTTAAAAACATGTGAAAGGAAAAACAGAGTGAACAAAAGCAGAAGTCAATAATGATTTCAAAACATACGTTCACCACATTAACAAAACATTCATAGTTAACAAAATATTTACCACATTTAAAATCATTTAAAGTTCTTGAAATACTTTAACACACTTTGTTTCATTTAGTGAGCCATAATCCCCAAGGTCAACACACGCCAGGTAACGAAAGCGCTCATCGTGTCATGCTTCTTCCACGTGCACTTCATTGGAATCACAATCATCACCTACATCACAAGGTTTATGAGTCTAACGCTCAGTAACGGATATAATGAAATACAATGGTCAATGTATGCTTATGTAGTCATTCTTAGAAAAAAACCTATCTTTCCTAACTTTTAGTTTACGTTTCACTTGTTAGTACAAACATTGGGGATTTTTGGTACAAAAGAAAAAATATATCCTATGGTCCATGTTGAGCTTAATCGTCACTCAATCCCGACATGAGACGAGCTGTATCCATTAGGGGTGTTACCACCTAAGACCGTCACTAATTTTCCGAACCCCTACACGCCCATTTACGTTTATTCCATTTGTTTCATTTAAAATGCAATGCATATATATGCCAACCTTATCATATCATTTCCAATCATGATGTATGTCATTGATGCATTTCCAACAATACATAAACCTCAATAGAATATATCAGAAATGAACATATCCTTATAGGCAACTAAACAGAATATGAAACTTGAATTAACATACATTAAAAAAATGGAAACAAAGAGTAACCAACAGAGAGTATATTTATTAACCATTTTACATTTAAACTACAACTTATGTTGTTGCATGTATATCAACCATCAAATGAAAATCAGGGAACAATACACCTAGCAGTAACAAATAGAGGCAATATTTTCAATATTTTTATGAAGCAGTAACAACACAGAACAAGCCACAACTTAAGTCTCCTGTAAGGTCTTTCAAGGCAGTAAATAACATAGAGATTAACATTTCCTCAACAGAATATGAACCTTCAATATTAACTTACAATTAGTGAGTGAAATAACTAACAGAGTCGGCATAACATAACTTCCCCAAACATTGTCCAGTTAGCATAGTGGTAACCAATTTCAATAGATTGTCATCTCATTCATGTTCCTTAAATCGTAAATGAAATGGGCATTATAACCATAATCACCCATCATTTTTCTCAAGCCATCAATTAAGCAAGGACAATTTAGAGATTAAAATACATTTGACAGAGCATAGTTATTACGGAGCTGAACCTAATTCAACAACTTACCGAAGCAGTAATTCAACGGAGACAATATTCCTTAACAATTTCATCAACTCTATTATGAACAGAGAGCAATTTCAACTATCAACCATTATTCTCATCCTATATTATCACTGTAGTAAACTCATTTCAGTAAACAAACAACGTATTTCCTAAATCATATGATGTATGTTAATGCATCATTTATAAATATACTCTTAGTGTAATTAAATTGTACGGTAGTTTTCTTGTACAATAGATTTTATATTCATCCAGGTATATATATACCTCTGGTGCACTGTAAAAACTTCGAGCTTTCCAATTATAGAATACAAACAAGATACAGACAAAACCTCTCTCCCTACATTTCTCAACTTGGTATCAGAGCCGCCGCCATGACCTCCTCGAGCACGGCCATTCCTTCCTCCCCTTCTGCCTCTTCCCTTCCTCCCTTTCCTGTAGTATACCAGACATTAACTATCAAGTTAGATTCATCAAATTACCTCATCTGGAAAGTCCAAATCCTCAATGTTGTCATGGCAAATGGCATAGACAACATCTTAGATGGAACCTATCCAGCCCCTCCTTAATTTATTGACTCCCTAACCCTTCAACCAAATCCATAATTTCATCTCTGGCAAAGGTATAATTGACTAGTAATGAGCTGGATTTTTTCTTCCCTCCCAGATAATATCCTCCCCCAAATTATCTGCTACAAAACCACTGTCGATATTTGGAGCACTCTTGACCGGATGTATGCATCCTCCTCCATGGCTCGAATAACCGATCTACAAACTCAGCTTCACAGCATCTCCAAAGACGGTCTCTCTGCCTCAGCCTACATTCAAAAAATCACAACGTTATGCAACACTCTTGAAGCTATCGGTGAACCTGTCACCTACAAAGACCATGTCATCTACTTGCTCGGCGGGCTAGGCAGCGACTACAATCCCTTCGTCACCTCCATCACTGGTTAGCGGCCGATAAGCCTTCTCCTCAGCTATGACTTCCGATTGGAGAAGCAGAACTCCGTCGTGCAGCTACCCTCCCAGATCTCCCTTCAAGCCAACGCTGCCTTCGGCCATTATCGATCTCCACGGTCGCCTGCTCCACGCCCTAATTCCAGCTTCCAGGGTATTCTCGGCCATCCTCATCCGACTCATAGCCCATGGTGCCAGCCTCGACCCAGAACCCCATTTAAGCCCAGATGCCAAATCTGTAACAAATTGGGCCATACGGCCCTGGTCTGTTACCACAGATAGAATCCTTCCTATATATCCAGCCCACCTAACCCACCCTCTTTTGCCTCCCGCCCACCCAACCAGCATTTACCCAACCCACATCCCTTTGTACCTTGCCCACCTAACCTGCATCACTCCCAGCCTTCTCCTCAAGCGTACACCGCTGGCCTTCACCCTTCTTCTAGCTACTCGCCTCTGCCTCATGCTCCCTCACCCTCTTCATCCTGGCTCCTCAACAGCGGCGCCACTCATCATTTCACTCCGTCTGCCTCTACCATGACAGACTCTTCTCCTTATCTGGGCTTGGCGCACGTTGTCACAGCGAGTGGTAAGACTCTCTCTATTTCTAGTGTTGGCCGAACTGTGATCCCCACAACTTCCTCTTCTTTACAACTTAATTCCGTACTTCACACTCCCATAATCACTCAAAATCTGCTCAGTATTCATAAACTGTTTCTTGATAATCCAGTGTTTGTTGAATTTTACTCCCATTCTTTTTTTGTCAAGGATCGGACCTCCCACTAGATTCTTCTTCGAGGCTCCCTCAGTGACAGGCTCTACAAAATTGTTCAACCATATCAAGCTTTTTCCTTGTCCACGAGCATCAATCCATCCAGCAGCTCCAACGTTCCTTCATCAGTTCTATGGCATCTCCGTTTAGGACATCCATGTTTTTATAATCTGTTTTCTTTTTTAAACCTCTGTAATATCCCTTTTTTAGAGTCTGGGACTTCTAAACTTTGTAACTCTTGTCAATTAGCTAAAAGTCATCATTTGCCTTTTCCACTGTCAATTTCCCATTCAGCGTCTCCCTTTGATTTAGTTCACTTTGATTTTTGGGGACCCTCAGCGGTTCAATCTATTATTGGAGCATGTTACTTTGTTTTGTTATCGATGATTGCACTCATTTCATTTGGATTTACTGTTTAAAAATGAAAGACCAGGTTCGTTCCACCTTTTTGGAATTCATATCTCTCATTCAAAATCAATTTAGCACTTCCATCAAATGTTTGCAATCCGATTAGGGTGGGGAATTCCAATCCCTCTCCAAAATATTAAAATCAAGGAGTATCCATCACCGGATTTCTTGTCCATACACTCCTAACCAAAACGATCACGTTGAGCGCAAAAATCGTCATGTCGTTGAAACTGGTTTAGCGTTGATGTTCCATTCATCCGTGCCTCAACGTTTTTGGCCATATGGTTTCAATACCGCTGTCACTCTAATCAATTACATGCCTATGCGGATTCTACATTTCAAATCTCCTTTTGAGTGCTTGTATGGCGCAATACCGCCCTATCATTCTCTTCATGTGTTCGGCTGTCTATGTTATCCCTTTCTTTGGCCATTCAATACAAACAAGCTTCAACCTCGGTCCTCGCCTTGGACTTTCCTCGGTTATAGCTCTCATCATAAGGGGTACATATGTTTAAATCCTACGTACAACCGTGTTTATATCACTCGACACGTCGTTTTTAATGAGAGCTCATTCCCATTTTCCACTCTCCCCCCATCCCCTTCCCCACCTACTGCCATCTCCATACCCGTATACAATCTCCCCCTCCCTTCTTTACCTATACACTCCTCCACCACATCATCCTCATCTCTCCCTGTTTCACCACCCCCATGTCCTTCACCCCTAGTTCTCCCATCTTCCCCCTCACCCCTGCATTTCTCACCCTTCCTGCCTCTTATCAGATTCCCAACCCAATTAACCTCGATCCCATGAAAACTAGATCAAAAGCTGGTATTTTCAAATCAAAATCTTCCACAGCAAATACCCTTACACCCTCCACTCCCTCCACATTCCTCCTAGCTTCTAAATGATCGTTATGGTTTGCTGCCGTGCAAGCCGAAATTGATGCTTTGCATAAAAATCGAACTTGGACGCTCGTTCCACTTCCTAGGGGTGCTACTCTCATCAACTGTAAGTGGCTTTTCTGACTCAAACTGACCAGTACTGGCTCCATTGATCGTTATAAGGCACGTTTAGTTGCCAAATGATACGACCAAACTAAGGGTGTTGATTACAATGAGACTTTTAGTCCGGTTGTCAAGCCAACTACTATTCGAATTGCTCTATCATTGGCTTTTTCTCTCAGGTGGACTACTAGACAGCTTGACATCAACAATGCTTTTCTCAATGGCGACTTATCGAAAACGGTTTATATGCAACAACCTCTTGGGTTTGTAAGTCTCTCTCATCCTTCTTACGTGTGCCTTTTACATAAATCTTTATATGGATTAAAGTAATCACCATGTGCGTGGTACACCAAATTGTACACTGCTCTCCTCCTTTGGGGTTTTAAAGTGTCACAGTCGGATACATCGCTCTTCATCTTTCGTAAGACATCCTCTATTATTCTAATGCTAGTTTACATTGATGATATTATAGTCACAGACAACTCTACTTCACTCATTGACGATCTAATTGTATACCTCAACTCCAAAATTGTGGTCCGTGATATGGGTTCACTTCACTACTTCCTTGGTGTTTCGGTGACCACTGCAGCTAACCGTTTGATGTTACATCAGTCCACCTACATCTCCGACTTGCTCCTCAAGACCAATATGAGTTCAAGCACACCGGTACCAACTCCTATGGTTTCAGGCCCTATTCTCTCCAAGCATTCGGGCACTCCTCTATTTGATGGCTCCCAATATCGTAGTATTGTGGGTGCTTTGCAATACTGCTGCATTACACGTCCCGACATTGCCTTTGCCGTGAATAAAGTTTGTCAGTTTATGCATGCTCCTACTGATGTTCATTGGACTGCTGTTAAACGCATTCTTCGATATCTTCGGGGGACTACAAATCTTGGTATATCCTTCTCCGCTGCATCTAATTTTGATCTACGCTGCTTCACTGATGCAGATTGGGCCTCTTGCCCCGATGATGGTAGAAGCACTAGTGCTTTTTGCACATTTTTAGGTTTAAATCTTATTTCATGGTCCTCTGCAAAACAAAAAGTTGTCTCTCGTTCAAACACCAAGTCAGAATATCGCAGTATTGCCAATGGTGCCTCAGAACTACTTTGGATCCAACTCTTTTACGTGAGCTAGGTATAACCTCTTCGGCTAACCCCATCATTTACAGTGACAATCTAAGTGCTACCTACTTGGCTTCAAACCCCGTGTTTCATTCAAAATCCAAGCACGTTGAGATTGACTACCACTTTGTGAGAGAGAAAGTTCAAAATAAATCATTGTCCGTTCTTTTCACACCATCTGACAATCAATTAGCGGATGCTTTCACAAAACCTCTAGCGTTGAGCAAATTTCATCATGCCCAGGCCTAGTTTTTATAGTGCACCAGGGGTATATGTATACCTAGATGAATATAAAATCTACCGTATAAGAAAACTACCGTACAATTTAATTACACTAAGAGTATATTTATAAATGATGCATTAACATCCCCCCGCAAGCTCAAGGACGTTGGACGAGAAGCTTGGACTGAAAAGTTCAATGATGCATCTGCTAAGAGTAGGAGAAGCTTGGACCGAACCCGGAACCGACCTCGGTTCCGGTTCCGGTATCGGTTCCCATCGGTTATGGGTTCGGTACCGACTTCTCAGAACCAAGAACCGACTATTCAGTTCCAAACGGTCCGAAACCGAACCCAAAACCCGAATTGCCCAGCCCTAGTAAAAACTTCGAGCTTTCCAATTACATAATACAAACAAGATACAAACAAAACCTCTCTCTCTCTCTCTCCCTACATTTCTCAACTACGTAGGCCACCGTTGGCAAAGTACGCACCCCCTATCTATGAGCAAGCTCTTCCTAACTTTATTTTAAAAATACAGAAAAGAGAAAAACTAACCAAGAAAAACCAACTCCTATCACTAACAAACTAAATACAGCTAGCTTAATAAGGAGGGAGAATAAGATAGCGTGAGAGGGTTTGGCGAGGAATGCCGTCCCTTTTTTCCATTTCCTCTCTCGCCCACCGAAGCTCTAGTTGTCTGCTCTTTATATCGCCGCTCTTATCTCGTTTCACTTTACCGTTAAGGTGTTTTTCACCGGTGGATTCGCTGTTTTTCTGAGGTGGGTTATGCTTTCTGGTCGTTCCTTTTTGTTTACTCGGTTTGGTGGGGGGTAAGATTCAGTTCTATTGGTCGTGGGTTTGGTGTGTTATGGATTTCTTAATGGGTTTCTTTGTGGATCTTCTTCTCTTATTTTTCACCGTGGGTTTTGCTGTTTTCTGAGTTACTTTTAGGGTTCTTGGCTTGGATCTACCGTGATTTTTGAGGGTTTGGTTTGTTTTTATTTTTCTGGCATTTCCTACAGTTAATAGAAGTTTTGTTTCTCCTCTGTTTTTTGGGTTTCTAATGTTGTGGATCTTATTGCTTTCATCGACTTGAAGTGACTGTATTTCTGGCTACCCGTCCTATTTTTAGAATGGTTATCTTTCTTGAAACCGTGATTATCATTTTGATTTTATCTGCAGGACCTTCTTGCTGGTGAATCTCGTTATAAGTCCCCTCTGTGCAAGATGTTGACTACATGTTTTTATTTTTTATTTTTTTATATCAGCTTATTTCTTAGTACTGGATCGATTGGCGTCTTTTGTTTGTTTTGCCTTTCAAAGTAGTAGTAACATATGTGGGAGTCTGGCGCTAACTTATTCTATTGTTCAATCATTTTCTGGTATAGAATTTCTTGGATTTCCTTGGTGTGTTTCACAGATAAGTGTTTGCAGATGGTGTTATTGTTATCTGTCTGTTATTACTGATTCTCTCTGGGATGGAGCTCTTTTATTGATTATGTATTGTTAGAATTGATTGTTGTATCTATTTTTGCCTGCTTATTAATTAGATGACGGATGGCTTTGTTTGCAAACTCTGAAACCTGAAAGTGATACCTATTATCTCTGAGACTTTATTTCTGTGTAGATATCATGGTGAGGAAAAAGAGAGGTGAGGGTGAGAGCTCGGAGGCTAAGGAAGCAAGTGGTGGTGGAAGCCGAGGTGTTGCTCAGCAGCAAGGCGAAAGGGGTGGGCGACCTCATCAGCAACAACGAGGAAGAGGTTGGGGTCCTCAAGGTGGTCTAGGAGGCCCCCATGGTGGTGGTGGAGGCCGAGGCCGTGGAATGCCTCAACAGCAATGGCAACAGCAACAACAACAACAACAACAACAACAACGACAACAACAGGATGAATATCAAGGAAGAGGCAGGGGAGGACCACCTCTGCAGGGTAGTGGTCATGGTGGCTATGGTGGTGGTGGTGGTGGTGGTGGTGGTGGGGGCTATGGTGGAGAATTGCCTCCTGCAGGTGGGCCGTTCAGACCACCTGTCTCCGAGCTGCACCAAGCTTCCTCGGCTCCATATCATGTTGGGGTGACTCAGCCCACACCAGGTGGGGGTGGTCCTTCTTCTAGTCTGCCTGAAACATCACAGATGGAGCAACAGTTTGAGCAGTTATCCGTTCAGCAGGAAGCTGCTTCTAGTCAAGCAATTCAGCCAATGCCACCTTCCAGCAAATCAATGAGGTTCCCACTTCGCCCTGGAAAGGGTAGCACTGGTAAAATGTGCATTGTGAGGGCTAATCACTTTTTTGCTGAACTTCCCAACAAAGATCTTCATCAGTATGATGTGGGTTCTCTTTTCTACTGGCTTTTGATCTTAAAATATATCTAAAATGTTCATGATTTGATGTGTGTTTTGTTATCAGGTTACAATTACCCCAGAGCTGACTGCACGAGGTGTTAATCGTGCTATAATGAATCAGTTAGTGAGATCTTACAGGGAGTCTCACCTTGGTAAGAGGCTTCCGGTCTATGATGGTAGGAAAAGTCTGTATACTGCAGGTCCTCTTCCATTTCAATCAAAGGAATTTCAAATCACTCTCTTGGATGAAGATGATGGATCAGGCTCTCAAAGGTTTGTTTGAATTTGAAGCAAATGTTACTTAGCTGCACTTTTTCATAATCTTAATCTCTTGGGTGTGTGCAGGAGGGAGAGGAATTTTAAGGTTGTGATCAAATTTGCTGCACGAGCTGACCTACATCATTTAGGGCTCTTTTTGGAAGGCAGACAGGCAGACGCCCCTCAGGAAGCCCTTCAAGTTCTGGACATTGTCCTTCGCGAACTGCCTACCACGAGGTATTATTTTCTGCAGGCTGTTTGGTTTAAGTTGGAGTTCCTGTATTGACATTATTTTTACCGGATGCAAAGATATTGTCCTGTTGCACGATCATTTTATGCTCCTGGTCTGGGAAGGCGTCAGCAGCTGGGCGAGGGATTGGAAAGTTGGCGTGGCTTTTATCAAAGTATTCGACCAACGCAAATGGGACTGTCTCTTAATATTGGTATGACTTGTTTCTATTATTTTAATGTGTTTCTGTTTTGTTGGTTATTTTACTGTACTGATGTGCTTACTTTTATATGAATCTTTGCAGATATGTCTTCTACTGCTTTTATTGAGCCATTGCCAGTCATTGATTTTGTTACACAACTTCTGAATCGAGATGTGTCATCTCGGACACTGTCCGATGCTGATCGTGTGAAGGTGGGTGTTTGCTTTCTTTCACCTGTCTGATGTGGCAGGAGTCTTTTCTTTCTTGTTTTAAATTTGTGGACAATGACTCTGAGGGGAGGTTTAGTTTTGAATGTCAAATGTGTCTTTGGCTTTGTTTATGTACTTGTGGGTATACAGATAAAGAAAGCTTTACGAGGTGTCAAGGTTGAAGTCACACACCGAGGTAACATGCGAAGAAAGTATCGTATTTCTGGTCTAACATCGCAGGCAACTAGAGAACTTACGTAAGTTCTGCTATTCGCTATATAGCCATTTAATTGTAACCAAATGTGTGATTGGAATTTATTTGTTCTATCTAGAATCTGCTACTAGTGTAGATCCATTTGATCAATTGTTTCTTCTTTGGTAAATTTATACATGTTTTCTTGATTGCAAAGGTAATTTGGATATCTGACTATTTTTTTAATATACCTGTTATAGTTTCCCAATTGATGAGATGGGTACAATGAAATCTGTTGTCGAGTATTTTTGTGAAACCTATGGTTTCGTAATTCATCATACTCATTGGCCTTGTCTACAAGTTGGAAACCAGCAGAGACCTAATTATTTACCAATGGAGGTATTTTATTTGAAAAATCACTACAGATATTATTATTGTTTGCAGCCTGTCAATCTTTTCGTGGGGTTGTTATAAATTTCAGGTATGCAAGATTGTTGAGGGCCAGAGGTACTCAAAGAAACTGAACAATAAACAGATATCAGCATTGTTGAAAGTCACCTGCCAGCGTCCTCAGGAAAGGGAGAAAGATATAATGCAGGTATGCTTATTAAAATTATGGATGGCGCTGTCTCCATGAATTATGTCCTATTATTTATAAGTTTGTTTCATTATAAGAATTGCATTCATATTTGTTGCTGTTGTTGCATGTGAGTTTTGTGCCTGGTTCTTGAAAGATTCAGTTTCTACAAATATTCTTTTGTAGGGAATATTCTTGTTATTTTTACTGCACTTTGGGAGCTATCATTAGACAATATTTAGTACTTTCAATTTATATTTGATTAGGCTTGCCCTTAAAATTTTCTCGCATCTATCTCAACCTAGCTATGAGTATCTGCTAAATGTAAGGTCATTTTGAAGAATGAGTTTCACTACTATTATTTTCTTTACTTTTTGTTTCCTTTTTCATTTTTTCCTTCATGTCTCTCTCATGGTTTACTTGAGGCTTCAATCTTTAGAGCTGTTAAGGGTGCTTGTTGTGCATTTTTAATTATTAATCAACTGGCCTCCATATGACATTTTTATTTTTTAGTTGGGAAACGAAACCAATATGATAATTCCTTCAACTTTGTACATGTAATTTTCTCCATCGATATCTTTTACCCAACCGCCATTGTAGAAGGGCATTGGTTTGTGAAAATTGACTTAATGAGGGGGTACTATTGACAATTCATTTAACCGTGTTTCTTGCTTGATGTTTCTGCTAATTTGCAGACTGTTAGGCATAATGCATATCATAATGATCCGTATGCAAAGGAGTTTGGGATTAAGATCAGTGAACAGCTTGCTTCTGTTGAAGCCCGTATCCTTCCTGCACCTTGGGTAACATATCTGTAGTTTCTTTTAATTATCGTTTGGGATTTAAGTTTTGCTTTGTATCTGGTAGGTCTATAACCTTAATGAATGTCTTTTGGTATTAATTGTTGTTCCCAGCTCAAATACCATGACACAGGAAAGGAAAAAGATTGTTTGCCGGAAGTGGGGCAATGGAACATGATGAATAAGGTATGCTTAATTTAGAGATCTTATAACTGTGCATGTTAATTTGATCAATGTCTTGTGATTTGTGGTCGTTTGTGTTACTGTTTTATCCGTACATGCAGGGAGTGATTATAAATTTTCCCTGTAAACATTTTATGGGTAAATGGAACATTAGATCTCGAAGTTTGGGGTATCTGGAACTGATACCTCAAGTTTCAGGGGTTAGTGGACACCTCACTGTTATAATGTCTGTTAGTGCATACACTTGCATTCCACGCGTGTGAGGAGAAATAAACTTCTAGCCTTAAATTGGGAAAATCATCCAAAGAAAATACACTAAATTTCTGACGGCATTGCTGTCGTGGAAATTTCTAGTGGCAATGATGAGATCTTGAAAAGTGAATCCTTCCTTTGGAAGAAAATAGATGTTCGAAACGGAAGATTGAACCTCCTTGTGGGGCAGAGAAGCAGCCGTTTTGGGTGGATGCCTCATAATATACAAAAGAATTGCAATAAGAAAGAGAAACTCCTACAACAACAGCAATGGTGGTGATGATTTTGCCTCGAGGTGTATTGATGCTTTTAAAAGGAGGAATGACGGAGAAGATGAGTTTCTGATGCAGTCACCCAGAGGCCCACCGCAAAGTTCCTTGTTACTGATAAAACTCTTAATGTCCATGTTCAGAAACAGTAGTTTGGAAGGTGTTGGCCTGGAAAGGTCATTGTAGGAGAAATTGCAATCCATTAAGCTTGAAAGTTTGCAGAATGCGCTCAGAACTTCACTGGTCAAATTATTGTTATTAAGCAGAAGAAATACCAGCAGATTAAGATTTCTAAGCTGCGTTGGTGTTCTCCCAGTAAGCTTATTAAAACTTAGATTCATCTAAATTTGCAAGCCCAAAAGGAAACCCAACTCCATAGGTATATATCACTGGAGAGTGAGTTCCCGCTGATCTTCAATTCTGTCAAATATGATAAACTTCCCAACTCTACGGGTATGCTTCCGAACAATTGGTTATCTGAGAGCTTGAGAATCTCGAGATGAAGAAGAGATCCAAGTTCAGCTGGCAAAGCATTTACAAAGTTATTCCCACAAAGATCCAGGCGTTGGAGCATTTTGCAGTGAATGATTTCCGGCAGAATCCGACCGGTAAGCTGGCATGAGGAAGCATTAAACGTCATTAATTGGGAGAGATTTTCGTTTTCCTTGGGCAATTCAGATGAGAAGTAATTATTTTCCCGACTTAGGGCTGGAAGTGTATTTCTGTGTGAGTTAACAGGCATTATGACATTGAGGTGTCTTTCATGAACCCAAATCTGAGGTCTAATTTGCCATTTACCCCATATTTTAGATGAAAGGTGTCTTTGAGGTTTAAGGGATCAGTTGCACATACCCCAAACTACGAGGTCTAATTTGCCATTTACCCACATTTTATATAAAACAAAAATACTATTTCTTGGAAAGATTTATTTAATGGTGTTTTGTTTATTAAATATTGTGATGAGAAATTGGAACCAATTTGAAATGCCATTTGATTGATCTTCTTTCTTGTATATCATTTTCTTCATTAATATTGATTTTACACTGGAACCTTATTATGATGGTTCTTCACATCTCCTATCACCTGCCTTTCTTTTTTGTGTTTTCTTGTTTCCTTTTGTGATGTGATGAATGTTTTTCATATGGCTATTTTTTGGCAGAAAATGGTTAATGGTGGTACAGTTAACAACTGGATGTGCATTAATTTTTCTCGTCCTGTACAAGACAATGCTGCCCAAGAATTCTGCAGGGCACTCGCTCAAATGTGTAATATATCTGGAATGGTAAGAGGATTATGTTTCATTCTATATATGTTGTGAGATAATGTCTGACTTATGATGCATCCACCAATTGTTTGTAGGCTTACAATCCAGAACCAGTACTTCCTGTAATTAGTGCTCGTCCTGATCAAGTGGAGAAGATTCTTAAAACCCGGTATCATGATGCAATGACAAAACTTCGGCCACAACGCAAAGAACTCGATTTGCTTATTGTTATTCTTCCAGATGAAAATGGGTCCCTATATGGTGTGTGATGTACAATATGGTATTGAGTATAGTTTGGGCCATAAACTCTTATCTGGGTCTTAATTAATTTTATATCCATTCCAGGTGATTTGAAGCGAATTTGTGAGACCGATCTTGGTCTTGTTTCACAATGCTGTTTGACAAAGCATGTGTTCAAGATGAGTAAACAATATTTAGCTAATGTGGCTTTGAAGATTAATGTGAAAGTTGGGGGAAGGAATACAGTACTTGTCGATGCTGTTTTAAGGCAGATTCCTTTGGTTAGCGATATTCCTACTATCATTTTTGGTGCTGACGTTACTCATCCTCCTCCAGGGGAGGATTCTAGCCCCTCCATTGCTGCTGTATGTTTCTATCTGCTTTTGGAGACCCACTAAAAAATAAGGAAAATTATTTTCTTATGGGGTGACTTGACTTTCAAACCTAGGTTGTGGCTTCCCAAGATTGGCCTGAAGTTACCAAGTATGCTGGTTTGGTTTCTGCCCAGGCACACAGACAAGAGCTCATTCAAGATCTGTTTAAACAATGGCAAGATCCAGTAAGAGGAACAGTATCTGGAGGAATGATCAAGTATGCCTTTCTTTTGTGTGCATTTAATGTTGACTGTTTTTATTTATCTTTTCTAACCATTTTATTTTTGTATTTCTTGATAAAGGGAACTCCTCATATCATTCCGAAGAGCTACTGGACACAAACCTCAACGAATAATCTTTTACAGGTTTGAAGTTTTATTTTTCTATCTTCTTCCTGCATTACCAATGTTATCTACCGTTTACTGAGTTATTCTTTTTGCAAAAAAAAAAAAAACTATTTTGCAGGGATGGAGTGAGCGAGGGACAGTTCTATCAGGTTTTGCTGCATGAACTTGATGCTATTCGGGAGGTAGACATGTACTCTAACTCGTTTATGGGGATTTTCTGAATTTTTGTTGTCTTTATATTTTGCTTTTACTTAAGTTGTCTTTTTTCCATGGCTTCATTTCAGGCATGTAATTCTTTAGAACCCAATTATCAGCCTCGGGTTACATTTGTTGTAGTTCAGAAGCGGCACCACACTCGATTATTTGCTAACAACCATCGTGATTACAATACAGTTGACCGGAGTGGCAACATATTACCTGGTAAGATTTTGGGCTGCATTTTCATGCCTTTTTGGTTGATGGTTTTTTTTTTTCCTCAAAATGTAGTCGTTCTGCAATTACAGGTACGGTTGTGGACTCTAAAATTTGTCATCCTACTGAATTTGACTTCTACCTATGCAGCCATGCCGGAATACATGTATTCTTTCTTTCTTGTCTGCTATTGTTTTTTTATTTTTAATTTTCATGTGAGAAAATGTAATTGTTAATGATGTTTTTTGACCGGGGTCTTACAGGGTACTAGCCGCCCAACTCACTACCATGTTCTATGGGATGAGAACAAGTTCACAGCTGATGGGTTGCAATCTCTGACCAATAACCTTTGCTACACGTAAGTTCACAATCCTGCCACTGCCCAGAAAATGCTCTTCTACTGATTCCTGAATTATTGGAGAGGTTTACTAAAATTGGGATTTAATTTATGTAGATATGCTAGGTGTACACGATCTGTGTCCATTGGTGAGCCTTTTGATTCATAATTCTCTTTTTTGGCTAATTTTTGTAGTGGATTTCCTTTTTGAAGTACGTATGATACTTGACGAAACAATTTTGATGTTTTTGACAGTTCCGCCTGCATACTATGCCCATCTTGCTGCATTTAGAGCTCGATTCTACATGGAGCCAGAGACGTCGGATAGTGGGTCAATGACGAGTGGAGCTGCAGCCGGACGGGGTGGCATGGGTGCTCGTGGCTCTCCCCCACCGGGGGCAACTGCAGTGAGGCCTTTGCCTGCGCTGAAGGAGAATGTTAAACGAGTTATGTTTTACTGCTAGGAGGTTTTAGTTCTTCCTAGTCTTTGGAGTTTGATCTGAACTTCATTGCTGGATTTATTTGTGTGTGTTGGGAGACGGATATTTTGAGTTTGGGGCAGTTTATTATGATGTGTTGAACACATGTGAACTTGTTGGTAATTTTATGGTAAAATCTTGGACATTTAATCCGCTTGACGTAGCAATGGAAACCTTGTGTGTATTCCTTGTGGTTTGTGCTTGTTCAAAAAAGTATCAACAGACAATCTCGATCCAATATTTGTTCCTTAGTTGACATTTTTGAAGAATATCAACTTAGAGTTGGGGGGGTTAGAGGATAAGCATGGTTGTTTAGACAAGGAGTGTGGTTCATTCGCTTTTTAATTAGTTTAGACCATGATTTCAATTGTGACCAAAAGTTCCAACTTATTGTTATTATTATTTCCTCCTAGTTTGTATGTATTGTTTGTCACTATCTCGTTTTCACGGTTTAGGCTTTGGAATTGGTCGCGTTTGCTTTCTTTCTTATCCGTCAATTAGGAAGTTTGTATTTGCCGAGTTCTCGTGCATGATCGTGGATTCACCCGTAGTTTGAAAGGAAAGGTAGGTTGCCCGTGTAGGAAATTTGCAAATGTACGTTCATCTTCAACCCTCATTTCAAAAGTATTACTACATTAATTAATGAGTAACATGTTGTGCATGATTTACACACAGGAACAAGTTACACGTCCAACGTAAGTGTTACTTTGTTGTTGAAAATGACAAGTACACTCCTCGTGGTGGGAGAAAACAGGAGAAGAAAGGAATGAAAAAAGAGGAATGCAAACGTCAAGTGATTTCACAAATTCCTTTCCTTTTCCCCCTCCCATGAGTGTTGCCAAAGAATCTCCTCCTCCTCCTCTCTTATGCCATTATTTGTGTCCCCCCTCTACCCTTAGAAACTCAGCCTATTTAAACAAACATTGCACATACAAGAAATGCAAAAAAGCTCCTTTTCTGCCTCAAAATAGTTTGCAAACTCCTGATATTTTAAGAGCTGAAATGGCCTCTTTCAAAGCTTTGAAGCTCTCCCATTCAATGTCGGACAACACGGTGGACGAGACGAAGAAAAGCCGGTTTCATTTGAAGAAATGTTTTGCAAGGTACCATTTCGCTTGGGCATTGTTAGATAGAGAAGTTTATCATAAAAAAGAAAGTGCTAAAATCAAAAAATGATACTCCAAAACAAAAAAAGGATAATGAGACACTCAGATTTACAGTGGAAAAACCCTTTTGAAAGAGAAAATCCAGTATGAAAACCAAATTACAACTGTAATTTTTTTTACTCAAATATAACAAAACTTCAAAAGAAATTCATAATGTAAGTCCAACCGTTCGACCCAAAAAGAAATTAGATGATAAGAGAAAGCCTAATGACTGTTTTAACAGGTTTTGCCAACATGGGAAGAGGTTGATGAAACGCAATCACTTAATGCAAGTGGTGGAGAAAACCGTCCAAGATAGTCATGAAAGGAAAATGGTTTTGGAAGGAGTTCTTGGATATATCCTCAGTTGCACTCAGGTCTCTCTCTCCTCCTCTCTCTCTCTCTCTCTAAAAAGATTTAGGAACATGGGTTTTGACATGAGAACATGCAGGAAGCAGCTGTTGTTCCACCACATGTGGCTCTTGCGGTGAGGCCGAATCCCGGGTTTTGGGAGTTCATAATTGTGAATGCAGATACCTTGGAGTCAAATGATCTCTCCACTTCAGACTACTTGAAATTCAAAGAAATGATCTTTGATGAAAATTGGTATGACTTTTCCTAGTCCTTAAAGAAAAATCGAAACATTTTAAGCGCGATTCGACGTGCAGGTCAAAGGATGCAAACGCCCTCGAAATAGATTTTGGAGCCATCGATTTCTCTACTCCGCTCTTGACTCTCCCGTCCTCCATCGGTAATGGACTCGGCTTCACATCAAAGCTCATTACTTCGAGGTTGAGTACAAGCTCTGAAGACGCCAACATTCTTGTCGACTATCTGCTTTCTCTTAACCATCAAGGAGAGGTAGTCCATTCTCCGTCCAGAAATATATAAATGATTAAATTAGTGACGATTCTTTAACCTTAATAAATTTCCGATCGAGTTGTAATTTCAAATTTGCTCAAAAAATTCGCAGAAGCTGATGATCAATGAGACACTGGACAATGTTTCCAAACTTGAAGAAGCTTTGATTGCTGCTGAAGTTTATGTCTCTGCACTCCCTAAAAACAGATCATATCATGAATTTGAGAAAAGGTAAAAGATTTATAGCTGGTTCTCATTTTCATATTAAAACTTAGAGTCGATAATTTGGACGTTACCATTAATTTATCCGTTAAATCTTATTTTTAACATTTTTGGTGATTTCTAACTCGATTCGAACTATGCTGGTCTCTCAACAAAATTTAAAATCAGTAGAGAAGAGATTGACAAAATTCAAAATCGGGTTCGAAACTGGTAAGTAATTAGACATGATATACACGTATTGAATTTAATAAATACATTGTTAGGGTTCAGTGTGACCCAGATTCTAATTGAGTCAGGTCGGTTTGGCCCACATTTGAGGTTTCCTAATTTCTGCAGGATTTTGGTTTCCAATTACAGTATGACTAGAGTTTCCTTTATTCTTATAAATATATGATTGAGCCGCAAAGCTTGTTGTACCGATTTCTATTAGTGATTTTTCCTTTACCCGTGATTTTTTCCCATCTTGGGTTTTCTACATAAATTCAGTGTCTAGTATTTTCTCTTTTTTCTTTTTCAAATCTCGTTCGTTATTTCAACATACTTTAACAAGAATGTCCGAGCTTACTATGGTCGAAAGGTGAAGATATTGTTGGTAAAAAA
The DNA here is from genome assembly GCA_022433065.1 of Begonia loranthoides. Taxonomy (NCBI): domain Eukaryota; kingdom Viridiplantae; phylum Streptophyta; class Magnoliopsida; order Cucurbitales; family Begoniaceae; genus Begonia; species Begonia loranthoides. The sequence continues at coordinate 2,039,588 of CM039480.1, read as the reverse complement.
AAAAAAAAAAAATTTATTATGCAATTAAGATAAATTCGTGTTTTTCTCATTTTATTTTATTTTATTTTTGTAAAATAAGGCTAAAAGAATTGGGATTTGAGAAGGGATGGGGGAAAAGCGCAGAAAAAGTGATCGAGACGATGAGAAGTCTTTCAGAGATTCTTCAAGCGCCTGATCCATTAAAAATGGAGTCTTTCTTTGGCAAACTTCCTTGTATTTTCAACATTGTGATCTTCTCTCCACACGGTTACTTCGGTCAGTCGGACGTGCTCGGACTTCCCGACACAGGCGGCCAGGTAAGAAACTGAGTCAGAAAAAACGAAGTGACTTGGACAAATCTTTTCTGTCGATAACATCGGACCAATCAGTCGAATATTGAGTAATACGTAATCGATAAACAAACTACTTGAAAAATGAAAATGGCTCTTCTGCTCAGATGGATTGATAGGTTTTTCTTGCTTGAGGAAACAGGTAGTTTACATTCTAGATCAAGTGAAAGCTTTGGAGGATGAGTTGCTCCTCAGAATGAAGCAGCAAGGCCTCAGTGTGAAGCCTCGGATTCTTGTGGTAAGTGAAATAACAACCAAAATCAACATAATTCGAATACGATTTAACGTGTTTTTCGATTCGTAATAACTTTACTGTATATTTTTAGGTTACACGATTAATACCGGATGCTCGAGGGACGAAGTGTAATCAGGAAATGGAGCCTATAAACAACACAAATCATTCTCATATCCTTAGAGTTCCATTCATGACAGAAAACGGTGTTCTTTGCCATTGGATTTCTCGATTCGACGTTTACCCGTACCTCGAAAGATTTACGCAGGCATATATATTTACTTACTTCCCATCCAGAATAATTCTCTTAAAAAATAAATCGATAAGAGCTCACAGATGGAGTTTTTCTTTTTTGTATTTCTAGGATGCAACTGCTAAGATTTTGGAGCTGATGGGGGGAAAACCAGACCTTGTGATCGGCAATTACACAGATGGAAACTTGGTGGCCTCTTTAATGGCTAGGAAGCTTGGAATAACTCAGGTCTAGAACTTGTTTTAATATGGATTTAAGGATAGAAAATAAATAACTAAATTGATGGAAAGCAGGGGACTATAGCACATGCATTAGAAAAAACAAAATATGAAGATTCAGATGCAAAGTGGAAGCAGTTGGATCTAAAGTACCACTTTTCGTGTCAATTTACGGCCGATTTGATCTCGATGAACAGTGCTGATTTCATCATAACGAGCACATATCAAGAAATTGCGGGAAGGTAAGTCGAATTTTCTCTCCCACACATTTATGGTAAAATGAGGCCATTTCTCGTGAAAACTAATGGGGATCGGCTATATTTTTTGGCAGCAAGGATCGGCTGGGTCAGTATGAAAGCCACTCGGCTTTTACGATGCCTGGACTTTCTCGAGTTGTCTCTGGAATAAGTGTGTTTCATCCGAAGTTCAACATTGCTTCTCCGGGTGCTGACCAATCTATCTACTTTCCGCACACTGAAAAATTGAGACGGCATATGAATTTTGCCGTTGAAATTGTGGAATTGCTTTATAGCAAGGAGGAAAATAGCCAACACATGTAATGCTATCTCCTATTTTCTTGGGAAGATGTCTATCTTTCCATAATTTCGTCAGAAGTTTTGAGGTTGAATTATGTGTTTCTTTCAGTGGTTTCTTGGAAGATTGGAAAAAACCTATACTTTTTTCGATGGCGCGACTTGACATGGTGAAGAACATCACGGGATTGACTGAGTGGTTTGGGAAGAACAAGAGGCTGAGGAGCTTGGCAAATCTCGTGATTGTAGCGGGGTTTTTTGACCTAGCTGATTCGAAAGATAAAGAAGAAATAACTGAGATAAAGAAGATGCATTTTTTGATTAAGAAATACGGACTCAAGGGGCAGATCAGGTGGATTGCGGCTCAAACGGATCGCCTCCGAAATGGAGAGCTTTACCGTTGGATCGCTGACACGAAGGGAGCTTTTGTGCAGCCTGCCAAGTACGAGGCTTTCGGCCTAACCGTGATCGAGGCTTTGAGCTGTGGATTGCCAACTTTTGCGACAAACCAAGGTGGCCCGGCCGAGATAATCGTAGATGGGATCTCTGGCTTCCATATCGACCCAAATGATGGTGATAAATCAAGTAAAACAATGGTCGATTTCTTTGAAAAATGCAAGGGAGATGGTGAATATTGGAACAAGATATCGAAAAGGGGGCTCGATCGCATAAACGAATGGTATGTGTGATGATATTTGAAGCTGGTTTTTCAATCAATTCTTCTTACTTATTTTATGTGATTTTGTTATGGGTGAAGCTATACATGGAAGATTTATGCAAACAAGGTCTTGAACATGGGTTCTATGTATGGATTTTGGAGGCATCTCACCAATGACCAGAGGCTTGCCAAGCAAACATACATCCAAATGCTTTATAGCCTTCTCTTCAAAAATTTGGTAAGTTTTTTGTTCGAAAGATCAAGAAAGGAGATATATTTTGTCAGTGTGAGAGAGAGAGAGAGAGAGAGAGAGAGCATCATTTTGTATAGGGGTTATGGTCCAGTTTTTCTCACCTCTAACTTGGTTGTATCATAGCCAATCTAATAGGCATAACTGCCTTGTAGGTTCATTTATCCATGCACTTTTTCTCTAATTTCTAATCTAATTCAGTCTACAGAAGAAAAGGGCACAATTTTGAACATTTCTCTGGCAGGTGAAGAACATGGAGCAGCCATTGAGGGGGAAAACAGAGAAGCCAGAAGCTTCAGAGTCAGAGGAAAGGCAAGAAAAAGAAGCAAACTCAATACAGAAGAAATGGGAAGGAGAGGCACAAGAAAGAGAAGAAAGCTCAAAGCAAAAGCAATGCCCATGGGGTTGGTGCTGCGGCTTACTTCTTATCTTTCTTCTATCTCGCTCTTTCATCCTCCTCAAACCTGTTCCCATTCCTCATTCTCTGGAAGAAGATCAGATAATCTAATTACATTCAATCTATTCATCAAATTCAAAATTCATCATGTAATCTCGTCGGTCCAATTTGACCTGTTATTGATGGGTAAATCTCAAACTAACGAACGACACATCATAAGGTCGCTTTCTATTCTATGATCTATCAAACGAAGGCAAACTAGATAACACAAGTGACCTGGATGTGGAGTGATTGCTTGGAGGGACCACCCAATTTTGTTGCAAATACACGGCCATGAGCAGCTTTGTGGATATAATACTGAGCTTTTTGGCCATGTAACCCCCGTAATTTCTTACCACAAAACATATAGTTTGAAATACTTTTTTCTTCGGATGTTCAAAACTTCTTAAAAATGCGTATGATTATTTCAAGAAAATCTTTTTCTTTAAAATGCGTAGCAGAAGACTTTATTTTCTTTTCAAATGAAGTTCATAAAATAATAAACACAATTTTTTAAAAAAATCTTATTTATAAAATTTGAAATTCCTGTTTACGTACACTTTTCTTCAAAACTTTAACCCGTATGATCGGTCTTGCGATAATAACACAAGTCGTCTGCTCGGAGATACTTCCTCAACTGCATAATCCCTTTTTGATATTTCTTTCTTTCATGTTATTGTCTTGTTCATACCTATATTACAAGATTTAACTATGAGCCTAATGCTCAGTAAGAGATATAATAATGATATGCTCGTGTTATGCAATTTAATAAAAACATGTAGTTTTTGTTTCAATCTTTCTATACTTTCACTTACCCATTTAGGCGCTAGAGGTATCACCGTACAAGGGAGAGTGACATCTACTGACCCATTTAAGGCACCCATCTCGAACTCTATACTCTTACAACGTCTATTTACGTTTATTTTCTGTTCATTTTTAGTTTATCAATTATAAACATAAGCATGAAAACATTTTCGTATTCTTTCTTGAAAATCATGATGCATGAAATATGCATGTGAACAATACAATGCACATCATTCTCTAAAAATCCTATATCACAATATCGCATTACATTTCTTCATTGTATATAAATCATTAAACAACCAACATTTTGTTCTTTTTAAAGATCAATACTATTATCGTATATCTCCTAACATAATAATTATGTGCTAGTATACAAACAATCAAATCATATCATAATACTATCCTCATATAGCATAACATATCAAACAATGTCACAATCATATCCTAGCATCTTGTGATGTAGGCTAAATAGACAAAAAAATACACAATATCTCTTACCTTGTAGTATTCGTATAGTTACAACAATTTTACTCAATTATGTCATTGACTTAAAGTAGCTTCAGTTGAAAGAGAGAAAACCATAGCCCTTGAAGAACTTCCTCCTTCCAAATGAATTCTCACAGTTGAAGCTTTACCTTAACACAGGGGTGATTTCTTATATAATCTTCCAACTCCAAGCATGAAGTGTCATCTACTTCAACATTTAAATGTGGAGTAATCAAATTTCTACTCTCTTAAATCATGACATCTAACCTCATTTCAAGCAACCTTTCGTATTCCCGATCGACCGCTAATTAGCTCTGGTTGACTGTTTCTTTATATTTCAAAAGAAAACCTAAACCGGACCTTCCGCTGCAAACATATAACCTTTCGCGGAAAGTCATTATACATTGGTTGAGGATGACTGCAACCTCATATCTAGTCTATGACATTTCCTCCTGAGGCTAAAGCATTACAACTTTCTTTTATTTGGTCAACCGCAAATCTATTCGAGACACTTTATCTAAAATCCAAAACTTGTGTCAGACGTCCATTCCAGAGATTGTTTTTCACTTGTAGACATCCGCTACTTCCATACCTTTCTGCAAATAACCACAATTGCCTTGCACTGGTAAACACAACTCAGAGCCTAGTCGACCGCAAATGCACCCGAGAATAAATCAACTAAGTCCTTATGTATCTAACCTCCATCCCTATTATATCATCAATTAATCCTTAACAATCAATACCATTAAAAATCATAAATCAACCTGCACAAATAAACATCCATTAAACATAGTCCTAACACAATTAATACGATAAAATTCCGGGTGTTACATGCCATGACACAAAGCATTCTAGCAATAATTGCAAGAGGCAGTGTAGCTTCCAACCAAATCCAAGCCATCTTCAATTGCAAGTAAATCATGGGTGATGATGATTTTGTTTCCTATCTCATTGCTTCAAGAAAGAGTGAGAGTTGCGCATGCTTTTCGACAGTGTCTGGTTTGGTTATAATTATTTAAATTAAAAACAAGGGAACTTAACAAAATAACCACTGAACTATCTGACGTGCCAATGGAAGCTCTGGAATGCTCTGTTACCAAATGACGCACTTATAGTACGGTTTAGAAACGATGCAGAAGCCTATGGTTTGGAGTTTCATAGATTTTTTGGGAAAACTTCAACAACAACAAAAATAACTCTAATGGATGAATTTCAGCACGCTATTTTGACACAATCTCAAGGGATAAGTGATGAAGAAACCCTTCAAATTTAGCAAGAAAATTCTAAGACGATTGAGATATGGTCAAAACGGTGTAGGTTGATAAAAAACTGTGAAAAATCACAACTTTCTATTCCAAGGTGATCTCCAACAAAGAAAAGTCGCCAACTTGATAATTTGGAAGATTACACAACTTCATAATAAGTCTGATCCACGTTCCAACATGAAAAAAAAATGAAGTAAGGGAAAAAAAAATAAACAGAAACGGGTGAAATATGGAAACTCGCTCTAGTTCTAACCCGAAAAAAAGGTTAGATGAAGATTCTACTAAACCGCCGCATTCAAGCTCACCACTATTGAATGATAAGGTAAACAATTCTGAGAGGCAACCAGTAAGAACCCACTAGAGGGAAACCTCTAATTTTAATAATCCAAACTCCCTCTAAACAAAATGATAATTCTAAACTAAATAGGAAACCCTAATGGCAAAATTGTAAATAATTCAAAGTTCTGAAATAAATGATTAAAAATAAAATAAAAATAAAATAGTGAGCTAGGGTGGGGCATGTGGCACATCATTCTCTCAGGGTTGAAAAAAATTTGATTTCAAATCCTATTGCTCCCTCCATTTGTGCCATATATGAAAATAGGGATGCTAAGAAATTTGAAACTTTTTGTGACTGAAATAGTGTAACAATTGAAGTGACTTGAATTCCCTTTTTTGGTGTAGTATCAAGTGCTCCAACTCAACAAAAATTAATTGTGATATACTGCAAGGACTTTGTAAGAATCCACTACTCAATTCTGTTGATAAGAGTAAACCCTTCAAAAAGCTTTTTAGAATCATGCTAACAAGCTCCACTGAATTTTCATGATGCTTTGGTTGATCCTTCTGTGCTTCAATCTTTTTTCAAAGTCTTATCAAAACTAATGACTCTCTCTTAGCCAATGCTGGAGGCATAATGCATGACGTATTCTCCATTTCGTTAAACATGTGTGAAGATGAACTGATGATTTCCAAATTTACTATTGGGTTTGGCAAGACAACCTTTTCTTCACTTTCTTCTTCATGAATGAGTGTCAAGGAAGCATCTTTAACCTCATTACAAATAGCCACGATTGTTTCTTCACTCGTAAGAACTTCCTCCACAGTACATGATTCTTGAGAGTTTGATTCTATTGTGAACAGTGGTCCTTCATGGGGATAAATAATTTCAACTTCTATCTCTTCCTCTTTCATTGACTCTCCTTTTTATAGGTCATAAATACTCCCACTCTTGTTTGATAAATCCCCCCCAAAACTAGCAAGCTAAAACATGGTTTTAAGAGGTTTTGCATTGTCCACTAATCTTTTGACACCCAAGGGATTTGGTGAGATACTTACATCATAGGGTTCAAAACTTCGTCTCCTTTGTCCCTTCAAAGGTGGATGCACTCCTAACTCTTCTAATAAGAAATTTGACAATTGCTGAGTGATCTTATTTACTTGCTCAACAAGTGAACTAAATTGAGCCTATGTAACATGTCCATTAGTTGCACTATATTGATGAGTCATTGCAAATTTAAATTTCTAATAAAAACAATATAATTCTATAGAAAATAACCTTAAGCTTTGATACTAAATGACATGCCAACGGAAGCTCTAGAATTCTTTGATATCAAATGACGCGCTAATAGTAGGGTTCAGAAACGATGCGAAAGCCCATGGTTAGAAGTTTTGTAGATTTTTTGGAAAAACTTCAACAACAACGAAAATAACTCTAATGGATGAATTTCAGCCCGATTTGTTGACACAATATCAAGGAATAAGTGGTGAAGAAACCCTAAAAATTTAGCAAGAAAATTCCAAGGGACGATTGAGATATGGTCAAAACAGTGCATGTTGATAAAAAACTGCAAAAAATCACAGCTTTCTATTCCAAGGTGATCTCTAATGAAGAAAAGTTCCCAACTTCATAATTTGAAAGATTTCATAACTTCACAATAAGTTTGATCCATGTTTCAACATGAAAAAAATACAATGAAATAAGGGAATAAAAAGAAATAAACAGAAAAAGGTGAAATATGGAAACTCACTCTTGTTCTAACCTGAAAAAAATGTTAGATGAAAATTCAACTAAATCGCTACACTTTAAACTTACCACTCTTGAATGATAAAGTAAACTATTTCGAAATGAAACCCTAAAGAATCCACTAGAGAGATACCTCTAATTTTCATTTTAATAATCAAAACTCCCTCTAAACAAAACCTTACTTCTAGACTAAACAAGGAACTTTAATGGCAAAATTGTAAATAATCAAAGTATTGAAATAAATGATTAAAACTAAGATAAAATAAAATAATAAGCTAAGGCAGGGTCATGGCATATCACTAGGGGCCAGTAGCAAGATAGTCACTAAAAATTTTTCACTAACAAATAAAACACTGAACTATGAAAATAAATAGAGCAAATATCACTGTCACGTTTTCCATAAAAATTTTCAATTTCTTTTGCAACAGACCTGTACATGAAGTATGACTTACTTTCCACAGCAGAAAAATAAATGGAGCAAATATCACTGTCACGTTTTCCATAAAAAATTTCAATTTCTTTTGCAACAGACCTGTACATAAAGTAGGACTTACTTTCCACAACACAAAATATTCATCTGTTGTGGAAAATAAGTCCAAACCCAAGGACTTTCCTCAGCAGAAGGATAGATTTCGTTGCAGAACGTATGCTTCCGAGGGAAAACGTGCCTTCTGCTGCGAAAGTAAGTCCTAGTCCATGGAAGTCCCTCAATACTAAACAATGACGTTAAGTGATCTTTAACACCATCTATATAAGTGATAAGGATGTCCTCTACAAAAGCAAGTGACATCCTTAAATCCCTGAATACCATCCACGAGCGAAAAATATCAGAAATGGAGGTGGAACTTATTTTGGCATTCCAAGTTGATGATCAACGTGTGTTTGATCACGAACCTGTTATAAAGGTGCATTTGATCTTGACATATCTAGACGATGAGCTTTGTTCATTATGTGAATCAGATGATGATGATTGAACGAAAGGGGAAAGAGTGCGATATTATAGAGAGGGGGAGTTCTTTGAATTTGGCTCAACATGTTTCATTGTTGAAACATCTATTGGAGCCTATTGTTATTGTAATACCTGAAATTTCTAGGTCACATTAAGCTTAGACTAATGATAGAATAATCCTGAACTATATTGGAGATTACGGAGTGACGTTATTATTGAAAATTAATTTAGGAAACGGAATTGAAGAATTTAAATTGGATTGGTAATCATTGTCAAGCGATGTTCGGAATAAGTTGGGCGTTGGAAGTGGGTCGATTAATATATATATATATATACATGTTTCATTGTTGAAACATCTATTGGAGTCTATTGTTACTGTAATACCTGAAATTTCTAGGTCGCATTAAGCTTAGACTAAGGATAGAGTAATCATGAACTATATTGGAGATTATGGAGTGACGTTATTATTGAAAATTAATTTAGGAAACGAAATTGAAGAATTTAAATTGGATTGGTAATCATTGTCAAGTAATGTTCGGAATAAGTCGGGAGTTGGAAGTGTGTCGATTGATATATAATATATATATAATTGTAATGCCCCATATTCGTAAAACCGTTTTTATTTAAAATGTGGAATAAAATTTTTGCTTAATTTATTCAAAACATGAAAACACATCAGAGTTTATTTAAGCGGAAGTAGTTATAAAACATAGTTTAAAAACCCAATATTATATACATTTATTCAATCCACAATACCCAACACGCTCTGAGCCATAACCAAATCAGGTCGAACTCGGTTGATAACTCAAGGGATCATCCTGAAATATCTCATCATCAGCTCGTATATTAAAGTCATCATCACCTACATCACGGGAACAAACAATGAGCCTAAGGCCCAGCAAGAATCAGAATCGAATGCGAATGCTATGCATGTCATACGATGTAATTACAAAAAAGAACCGTATTTTTTCTGTTAAGCCAGAGTGTCAGATACTTCTAGTGGTCATGTGGCTAAACCGTCACTCCGATGAGGAGTGAAATCCATTAGGGGTGTCCTCGCCATGTCCGTCACCGATCACTTTTGTTAAAAACATTGGAGATTTAGTACAAGAAATGGATGAGCCCTAGATTCCATGTAGCCAAACCGTACCTCACCGCTCCCTACGTGGGAGTAGGTACTCTATTAGGGGTGTCACCACCAATGAAAAGTCATAAATCTCTCGAATCCCCACATGCCTATTTACATATATTAGGCATGTCATACAAGGTGAACGGTTTTATAAGCCCTAATGATGATGCATAAATATCATATCATAGATCACAGAATATCATCAGAATATAACAAGCGTAATTTGTTAGTTATGCATTTTAACAACAATCCTTTTAGTTAGTTTTTGTGACAAACCATGTTTCACAATAATATTTAAAACAACAGAAAATAACAACTAACCCGTGATGTAGGACCTCCTCTGGTCAACTATACTCAGATTCTTACCTTGGTTAAAGTCTCCTTCGTGTTCTCCTTTGTTGACGTTATCACTTTCACAATAACATTTACTAATTAAAATCCATTATCTATTATTTTGTACATTTTATAAATTGTAGATAGTACCCATCATAATATTCCCAAGAAAGACTGGAAGTTCTTGACAGATCACTTAGAACCAATCTCTTTAGACAGAATATTCGTTCCAAATAAATTCCTAGGACACATTGGTGGGTCATAACGAATCCTCTTAAATACCAGTCTCTTTAGACAGAACTTATTTGCACAGTATAATTATACCACTATAATTAAATGTGATAATAATAATATTATATTTTTATTTCTAAGTAACATGGCGATAATAACGCTATTATATTTTAATTTAGCATTTCTAATTTACTTTGATGATAATAACGCTAATAGATTTAATTCAATATTTCTAAAATAATATAACGATAATATAACTAATAACTAAATAACTTAAGAAGGGTCGAGAATCATTACCGAAGTTTCTAGACTGACCACGTAATTTCCTTCCTTCAAAAACTCCATTTATGACCAAAGTGATGAATTTGCCCCTGAACTATACTACTCCGAAATTCCCACAAACTTTCACTCTTTCTTCACCCTTTCTCCTTCTCAACACTCCCTCACTTTCTCTCTAACTCTTCTCTTCAAATTGGTGTAAATTGAATGAAGATTTGAAACCTATTTATAGGCATGAATGAAGATTAATGGATGATTGAGATGTCTCTACTTTGCAATAGTTAGGTAAGGCTATGGATGGTTGAGATGCTTCCACCTTGCAATAGTTAGGTAAGGATATTGATGGATGGTTGTGAGATGCTTCCACCTTGCAATAGTTAGGCAAATTTAATGATGGATGGTTGTGAGATGATGCTTCCACCTTGCAATAGTTAGGCAAAGTTATTGATGGATGGTTGTGAGATGCTTCTACCTTGCAATAGTTAGGTAAGACTATTGATGGATGATTGAGATGCTTCCACCTTGCTATAGTTAGGCACAATAGTGATTTCCTTATTTATTATATTTATTCAATTTCCTTTTATATTTTTAATCTCCATTTAACTATTTATTGTATTAATTTATTATACTATATTATACTTATCTTACATTAATCGTCCTAATTTGTACTCTCGGTTTATTCCAAATATTTCTTGAATTCGTACTAAATAAGTTCCCGATTTTTACTTAACTCCGATATGAGAAATTCAGTTAATACCACTAAATTAATTCATTTACGATATTTTTGAGTCCAAGAAAAATTTGGGGTATTACACACACATATATATTAATTAAGTGAGTGAAATTAGAGTTGGAATAAATGAAATAAAGAAGTATTAAGAAATGAAGGAAGTAAATTAAAATATGGGGAATTAGTTAAATAAAAGAGATGAATTAAATTAAAATATGGGGGATTAATTAAATAAAGGAGATGAATGAAATTAGAATAAATAAAGAAAAGAGTGGATTAAAATAAAAGGAGATAATTGTGGGTTAAACCGGTTTTCTACCGGTCTATTTTTGAAAGAAAAAGAGGGGGAATTTAAGAAAAGGCTCGCGGCCAAATTGAAGAGGAAGAAAACATCTCCTTCGGCCAAGACTTTGCAAATGGTGAGCAGCGTGGGAGAGTCGACTCTAGTGGCCGAAGTCGTCTTTGTGAAGGAGAAGCGTGATTCCGGGTGAGCGAGGAACAAGATGGCTAAGGTGGAGCGCGACTGTGGGTGTGCGTGGAACCCGCGGTGCTGTGTTTCCTGTTACATTCTGAGAATGGGGAACGAAGCTCCCACGAGCTGGAGTTTTGTAGCGCCAAACTGAGGCAAAGTTTGGCGTGGTTAGAAGGGAGCTCCTGGCAGGCAACGTCTTCTTCGGCGACTGTGCGAGGTAAGTTCCCCTATAGTTTGGCTTCTCGGTCTCCACTGTCGAGAATTAAGAATTGGTTGGCTTTGTCTTTGGATGATGAATTTAGCTTTGATAGTGGGTTTTGTTTTGGATTGATCTTTGGCTAGTTTTTTATGAGAAGCAGTGGCAAAAAATTAGCAGAGGTGTTTTGGAAGTAAAAATGGCAATGGCGAAGAAGCAACGAGAGCAGATGGGATGCTGCATGTGAAGGGTCGAGCCACTACTCGATCGGTTCCATTTGGTTTGTCCAGACTGTGATGAATTGTGTAGATCTCGATGCTGGATTTCTTTTGCTCCTCTGCGTGTCCTTCCTTGCTGCGGTGGCTGAGTAGGATGAAGGTTAGGTGAGATTTTATGGGATTGTGGAGAGCTTATATACTACGCCTCTGTGATGAGGAAATGGAAAGGCAGAGAGGGAGAGAGACTCTCTGGTGAATGCATGGAGCCGAGGGTGTTCTATAGGCAGAGAAGAGAAAATCCAGGAGGAGGGAAAAGAGAGAGACAGAGAAGTGAGAAGAGAGGAAGTTCTCTTTGCAGAGAAGTCAGAAGCCGAGGAGGTCCCTGCTTGTCTCAGGTGTTCTTCAAGGTAAGGAGAATTCCTTTGCTGCTGTTATGGGTTTTATGGGATTTTCCTTTGTTTCATTCACTGCTTGAATACATATATTGCTGAAGATAATGCTCTGTCGATTAAGTTCATTCTCTTGTTCATTTATTGCTTGATATGAAATTCTGAGAAAATATGCTTTGTTAGTTGTTGTTGAATAACTGCTGCTGTGTAGAATATTCTATTGGCTTAAGTTTCTGTTGGTTATTATCAAGTGGAACATACTGTGGGGATTGCTGCCCGTGACTTGTGAATATGTTGGTCATTGCTGTGTGATGGATCATGTTTCTAAATGTTGTCAAATTTGGAATAAACTATTAAGTTGGTTTATGTTGAGAATCGAACGCGAAACGGAAAAAGAAAACTGCGGAAACAGCGACACCAAGATTTACGTGGAAAACCCTAACGGGATAAAACCACGGGCAGAGGAGAAATCACTATGAATGAAATCAAGGTACAATGAGTTTTGCGACTCAAGCATCAATATATAGAGAAACTAAATAACCCTAATATTGGATATGGGCCCAACCTGGCCCAACTAGAATTCGGGTCACCCCAAATTCTAACAATCTCCACCTTGACACGAATTCCACCTGAGAGATCCAATGCAGGCTTCACGGCCCACCCCAAAACGAATTCAGAACACTGAACTCTGACAATCTCCACCTTCAAAGAAATTCCAATGTAAGGCAAACTGCAAAACTCCAACGAAAAATAACCTCCTCTTCCACAAAGGCCCTTGCTGGGCCAACTCAATATCTGGTACGGATCAAGTTTAAGCCCCGCTTAAACTTGAGAGACACACTCGGAGAGAAATCACATATGCTCCATTGTACCACCGAATTATCAGAGATGTCGCAACGAACTGCATGTGAATATGTTGAATCTATACTCTCGAACACACTCAATGCGTAACCCACAGTAGATGTTTCACTATATCGCCGTGAAGCTTTACCCTTTTCCTTGGTTCTGCTTTTGACGATACCTCTCTGACGTGAAACTGTAACTGAAATTGGTGACGATGTGGTGACTGCATCATGCTGAACATCTGTAATAGGCTGACGTATCGGCTCTGATGTGGATTCAGAACCCAACTTGAACTTCACCTGAGAACCTGACTTCCTCTGAGTCTTCTCCAACAAACCTTTTGAAGGTGAATTCACAAACTCTGTAGCCTGATTACCCATCATCGTAGAACCCTGTAACACGTACAAATTTGCAGAGCTTCTGTGTCCCTTTAACTTGACGAGAGCACCCCTACTGATCTTTATACCTCCACCTAAAGCGCTGTACTTGTACCCTTTCAAATCCAGAGTACTCAACGAGATCATGTTCTTCTTTAACTCGGGAACATGTCACACGCTACCCAGTGTCCTCACAACTCCATCAAACGTCCTGATTCTGATGGTACCAATACCAGCTATCTTGCAAGGTGTGTTATTGCCCATTAACACAGCACCTCCTGAAACGGTCTCATATGTCGTAAACCAATCCCGATTGTAGCACATATGAAACGAACACGCTGAATCCAGAATCCACTCATTGTTTGGCTTTGAGTTTCCCTCTGACACTATTAGAAGATCTCCATCACTATAGTCTTCATCTTGTGCGACAACTACTACACCGGACGTCATCGGTTGTTTTCCCTTCTCAACTCTCTTTAACTCATTCTGCAATTTACGGCACTCAGCTTTGATGTGCCCTCTTCCATGACAGAAGTAACAGGTTCTATCTCGGTTCCTTGACTTTGATCGGCCCTTCGAACTTTGAACATTAACACTGCCTTTGTTGTTTGAATCTCTTGTTCTACCCTGAACGACGAATCCCTCACCTCGAGATTCGGATTCCTTAACAAGCTGCTTCATCTTTTCCTTTGACAACAAAGAACCATAAACCTCTTCCAGAGTTAGACTGTCCATACTGTACAAGATCGTATCTCTGAAAGAACCATATGAGGCAGGCAATGAGCATAACAGAATCAACCCCAAATCCTCCTCATCGTACTTGCATCCCATAGTCTCCAAGTCCGAAACTAACTCCTTGAATGCAGCCAAGTGCTCTGTAATAGAGGCTCCTTCCAATAATTGATGAGAATATAACCGCTGCTTCAAATGCAGCTTACTCGTTAGGGTTTTCTTCATACATAACTGCTCCAATCTGAACCATAAATCAGCGGCAGACTTCTCGTTCAAAACATCCTGCAAAATCTGATTTGACAAATGCAGACGTATCATCGACCTTTCGAATTTTCTCCTCTTCACTCCATAACGTGGGCATTTTATCGAGCCCTAATAACGCGTTGTCTAAATCCATCTGTGCGAGAACATCTCGCATCTTCACCTGCCATAACTGAAATCTTGTATTCAGATCTAACAACGGAATACCGAATTTCATTGAACTCATCGCTCCCAAAAATTTCAGAAATTTTCCCACAATTTCTGAACTCAAAATATCAGCCCCACAAATTTTAGACTCCCAAATAATTCCACCAAAATCCAATATCTCCACCAAAAATAAGATATTTTGAAAAATTAAATCACAGTTGAAATTTTTCTACCCTGTTCAATGCGGGTTATCTGCGGGTGGAACGGACGACAGTTCGTCGATGGGTCTGGACGAACTCCTTGCCGACGGACGGCAGCAGTGGGTCTCTCGGTGCGGGAGGCTAATTCGCGACGGTGACTGATCGGCGTATGAACAGAAGACAAACGACGTCGCTTCTCTGTTCTTCGCGTGCGACGGCTGGGCGTCGGCTTCTGGTCGTGGCATGCGACGGACGGCAGCGGGCAGAAGGGCAAGCTGCTTCTTCTTTCTTCTCGGCGACAGACGCGGAGGGTGGCAAGCAGCTTCTTCTTCGGCAGATAACAGAGGCGACGCACCAGGGAAGGAAAAATCCAATTTTTCCTTCCTTTTTTTTTCTTTTCCAACAATTTACAATTTTTCTCACAAAAATTGTAAACCTAATTTGGTTCGATGAGTACGTAACTCTTACTTCGCTCTGATATCAATTGTTGAAAATTGATATAGAGAATCTTTGACATGGGCTCTGATACCAATTGTTGATAATCGAACGCAAAACGAAAAAAGAAAACTGCGGAAACAGGGACACCAAGATTTACGTGGAAAACCCTAACGGGAAAAAACCACGGGCAGAGGAGAAATCACTATGAATGAAATCAAGGTACAATGAGTTTTGCGACTCAAGCATCAATATATAGAGAAACTAAATAACCCTAATATTGGATATGGGCCCAACCCGGCCCAACTAGAATTCGGGTCACCCCAAACTCTAACAGTTTATGTTGATGAAGTTGTTTCGTTTATGAACTCTCTGGGACTAGTAAGAAGTTGGAAATGTGTTCTGTTGGTTCTAATGGGTTGATAATCTGCTAGAGGTTTGTGCTTAAATGCTTGCTGTGATTTATGGATTTTAGGCTAAAGATTTAAAGAGAAATTGGAGAATGTTTATATTCTGTTTATGTTAAGTTATATGTTGAATGAAAGGTTTTGAGGTATGTATGGACAATTTCGGATAATTGAGAAATATGGAATAAAATTATAATGTGTAGGCATATTGTCATAGGGTTGAGAATTTGTTAGTTGATTAATTGTTATGGATTTATGAAGGTATTTGAAAGGAAGAATGATAAGTTGCTGAAACGCTTTGCGGATGCCATGTGAGTGATATTGTATGTGTTTTATTGAAAGACCTACATCGCAAGAGTTAGGTTTGTTTGATGACTGTGTTTCCTAGTTTATGTTTAGTTATGATTATGTCATTGTTCGAGAATATTACTGTCCATTGATGATGTATTGTTGCATGATGCTGTGTTTATTAAAAATAAGTTCTTTTAATGATACGTTTATTAGATTTTAAATGATATTGATAATGATCATGCTTGAGGATTATAGAATGTTTATAATGATCATGTTTCAAGGATTTTACTGATGATACAGATATTGTATGCATTCACGAGCATCATGCATCATGATTTTTAAAACAATACGAAAATAGTTTTTCATGTATGGTTTTAGAAATGGTTTAATGGATGCTCACACATACTAAGTATACGGTGTTCTCGAGGGTTGATCACCCAAAGCGAACAACCATCATTTAGGCCATAGGAATATCTATTTTATCATTGAAAGTGAAACAAATAATAAATGAAACGAAAACAGAATCAAATGGTAACATAGCCTTGAGGGATGAAGGGGGCTAGAGCCCTGCATCCCAAAGAGGACATGAAATGTAATGAAACAGGTTTTTGTGGTTTGGTAGGTAAAGCCAGACACAAAAACAAAAGAAACATAAATAGACGTTTTTGTGGTTTGGTAGGTAAAGCCCAACATAGAAACATGATGCATTGGACGGACTGGTCAACGGTTAGCAGGCTTTCGGACTATGCCATTTGTTGCTACACTGAGGGCGTGGGAGTCGAGAGCAAGGAAAATGAAAAAGAGACTAAAACATAAAAGATAAAGAAAAACGAAAACATAAACTATATATGGATTTTAAAAGTTGCATGACACGTGCATTGTATAATTTAATTATATCACTTATTGAGCGTTAGGCTCATTAGTTAAGTCTTGTGATGTACGTATGCGTACGAGAATAAGAGAATATTTTAAGTAGTTGATGAAGGATTTACACGCGCGGGTCTTGTGGCTGGCTAGGCTAAAGAGATTTAAAAGAAAATGATTTGTAAAAAGTTTTGTAAAGTTCTTTAATTGTAAAAGAAAGGAATTTTATTTATTTCTTTTGCTATTTGTAAAAAAGTTTTATGAAAGAAAAATCTTTTGTTGTTTTTATAAAAGAAAAGAAAAGTTTTAAATTTTACACGTTTTCAAATGTAAGAAAAACTGGGTCACTACAGTTACCCTTATAGACTTGCAACAATAACCTCAACTCATCTCTAGGCTTCTCGAGCTTTGCCAAAAACATGGAAAGCAAGTAGATTTCTAGTATTGGAAGAGCGATAACAATAGCATCGCAAGTATATATGTGTTGGACTTTCATATAAGTTTGTAAATTAATTGTAAATTAAGTTTTGGATAGTTTTTCTTTATATGGATGGATGTATTGTATTGAGAATGTCTATAAGCATGTGATATTATGTCAATGAAACCGTCAGTTGAGCTGTGAATTGAAACTATAAGTCATGAGTTATGAATTAATTTTAAAATTATGTCATTTGAGTGAAGAAATAGAAATAGAAAGCTATATCAATTCAACATTAACACATAACTTGAGAGAAGAGAGAGAGAGAGGAGAGAAATTGTAAACTGTAAGCTCTATTCGCTGTGGAAAATACTCTTTCCACTGCAAAAAATATTCTTTTCGTAGCAGAAATGTGTCTTCCGCTAAGAAAAAAAAGTTATTGGATTAGGACTTACTTTCCATAGTGGAAGGAAAGTTTCCATTAAAGAACAAAGTTTTCCGCAGCCAATACTTGCCTTCCGCTACAGAACTTCCTTTATGTGGTAGAAGGCAAGTCCTTCGATTAGGACTTACTTTCCGCTACACAAGACAAGTATCTACTGTAGAAATGACCCTTTTTGTAGTGGAAGATACGTTTCTACTACAGAAAATGCTTAGTTCGTGGTGGAAAGGTGCCTTTCATAGTGGAAAATTCTATAATCCTGTATGTAACCCAACACCACTAAGGCTTGTCTTAGCAAATCGTAGATATTTCCGAGAGCCAAAGTGAATTGTATCAAGGCAAATTTGAAGCATTCTTAATTGTTGCTCACTAATGACGTCGAGAGAAGAAAACAACGATTAGGAATCCATTAACTACGGATTGGAGGTGGAGTTGATGTCGACAATTTCGGTCCATGAGCTGTATGCATTCAAAAAAGAATATGCTATGGAGGTGCAGTTGATGTCCACAACCAGAATGTTCTTTCGCGAGTATGTGTTTTGGGAAGAAGTTTAGTTTGTTGAATGAAATTAGAGAAGAAATTGTGGATTATGCGTTGAAGAATGGACATGAGATAAAGTTCATGTATAGTGACTCTCATTGGTTGAGAGACGCATGCCAAGAAAGATGCACTTGGAGGATGCATACTTCGAAAATGCAAGGTGAACTTACGTTTCAAATAAAGATCTATAACAACGTTCACACTTGCTGACGAAAGACGAAAAACTGTCATGCCTCTATCAAATGGCTGACAATTTAATACTTTGATAGATTCAAAAGTCAGGCTTATTGGGATGTTTCTTCCATAATTGAGACAGTTGGGAAGGATTTTAATGTGAACATTATACTTAGCCTTGCTAGAAGGGCAAAAAATGAAACTCAAAAACTGAACAAAGGGGATGCTAATGAACAATAAAAGCTTATATGGTCATACGAGGTGGAGATTTGGTGATCTAATCCTGGCAGCTCGCTGCTTGTTCAATTAGATAGGATTGATCTTTCGCACAATCCAACATTTAAGAGGATGTACATGTGTTTAGCTAAATGTAAGAGGGAGTTGTTGGACTGTGGTAGACCTATCATTTACTTGGACGGCTATCACTTGAAGGGATCGTGTCTAGGCCAGTTGCTCATAGTAGTTGACATTGACACGAATGATGAAATTTATCCGATTACAATAGTAGTGGTTGAAATAGAATGCATGGACTCTTGGGGCTGCTGTTTGCAATTGTTGCTTATGGATTTAGATAGTTATTCTGGCAGAGGGTGGACAATCATTTCTAATTGGCAAAAGGTATAGTGGATTGCTTTTGTAATGCATTTTTATGTTATGCATTGTATATGAACGTTTGTCTCAGCCTAATCATATTTGTAGGGGTTGGTGTCAACTATTGGTAAGTTTGTAGAGTCAGCGGATTATCGTTTTTGCTTCAAACACTTGTATGTCATCTTTAAAAAACAATTTAAAGACAAGTTATACAAGGACGTGATGTGGAATGCATCTAGGGCCACAACAACAGCATCATTTGAGAGAGAGATGCATAAATTGTATTTAGCAAACACGGTGGCACACACATAGCTACGAGGGATAGATCTGAGATTTTGGTCGAAACATGCTTTCAATTTGATCTCAAAGTGTGACATATGCCTGACCAATTTGAGTGAGTCCTTCAATGCCTGTATCTACTAGCCCGGGACAAACTGATTCTAACTATGTTCAAAATGAAAAGAAAGGGCATTATGTCGAGGATAGTTAAGAAAGATGAAAAGATAACTGAGTCGACGGACCTTTTGTGTCCTTAGATCAAGAAGAGGCTTGCCAAAATATAACTTGACTCTTAAATTAGAGTATGGTAATGAACAATACGTAGTTGATTTGGACAAGCATACTAGTACCTGTTACCAGTGGGAGTTGACTGGAATCTCATGAGTGCATGAAATCCTGTGTACGCATTTTAGGAGGAGATTAGTTGAGGAATTTATGTATAAATGGTACCACTAGGAAACATACATTAGGATGTACTTGTACTTTTTCCAACTGGTCAGTGGACAACTCATGTCACCTGTAATAGGCCAGGACCCAATTATGCCACCGCCAATCAAGAGATGTCTGGGAAGGCCTCTAAAATAAAGAGATAGGGATGTTGACGAGTCACATAGTCGAACAATCCTGAATAGGAGAATGTCAACATGACATGCAGTTGGTGTCGGGGTGTGAGCCACAATACCCGCACTTGTCCAGGTGGAGGCCCAGACACGAGAGAGGCAAGTGGTAGCGGCAAGTCCAAAGGCAGAAGTTGCAGAGGTAGGAGAGAAAGCTTGTAAGACACATTTATGAGTTTTACCACTATTGCCGAGACACAAGTGAGTACATTGTTATGCTTTCAAACATTATTTTAATTATATGCACGTTTTATAACGCAGAATTGCATTCATTATGTAGGAGTCCGCCACCCTAGGTCCATATCCTTAACTAGGCTTAATGGTACTATTTTGTTTATGTTTTTAATAACTTAATTCTACTCAATAATACAAATGTCTTATTTGTATTATTATGAAGACAAACCTAAGTTGACTGACTAGTTGTGGTGATTGATTCTCGTAACTTTATATATCTTTGCATGTTTGTTGTATGGACATCAAAGGATTGCTCATGGAAATTTGAGGGAGTCCCTTGGACGTCCATACAGCAAACATGTAGGACATATAAAGTTACGAGAATCACCACACTTCCAGTCAACCAACTGAGGGTCTTAATGCAACTGAAATGATTGGGCATTATCTCTTTGATACCATATTCTATTATACTTAATAAATCAGTGAATGTAATTAACTTACTCAATAGATGGAATGAATGCAATGGATGGATGTAAATGAACTTGTTTACTGATGAATGCAATGGATGGATGTATTGTATTGAGAACATCTATAAATAGATGTTATTATGTCAATGAAGCCGTCATATGAGTTATGATTTGGAACTGTAAGTCATGACTTGTAAATTGACTTTAGAATTATGTCATTTGAGTGAAGAAATAGAAAAAAGAAAGCTATATTAATTCAACCTTTACATATAACTTGAAAGGAGAGAGAGAGAGAGAGAGAGAGAGAGAGAGAGAGAGAGAGAGAGAGAGAGAGAGAGAGAGAGAGAGAGAGAGAGAGAGAGAGAGGAAGCTCACATGACACATTTATAACTTTCACAACTGCTGGGATGCAGGTGAGCACGTTATTATATTTATGTTTTCAAGGGTTATTTTAACAAGGGTAAATTTATTAGCAATATGTTTCAATTATTATGTAGAAGTCTGGCACATAAGGTCCACATATAAGAGAGACAATTGCAAAGGACGAGTTGTTTTAATTTCCATGTTGGTCCTGACTATGTTGTAATACATATTTTCTTCATTTTAACTTGTTGCAATGAACATATTATCCTTTGTTATACACTCTTACTATATTCATCTCTCCCTCTCTTTCTCTTTGAATATTTAAGTTCAGATTAGATATTCTCTTTTCCTCTCTCATCTCTCTCTTTCTAAATGCACACAGAACATCAATACTAATCCACCATTTGTATATGAACTTTAGTATACAATTAATTAATATCCTTACACATCAACCACCTACGTCAACGCCTTGCTGCGAGATTTCTTCCATAAATCGACAACCCCGAATGTGCAAGTCGGGTCCATGCATATGTGAGAACCTTTGTTGTAGAGGGGAGACCCATTATGTAGCTCTGTGTGAGGGTGGAATTTGGTCTCCCTACAACTTTGGAGCAACCTTAAATCCCCAATGTAGAAATAAATATGTCGTGCGGACTGAAATGGAAAGGGTAAAATCAGCACATAAGTGGTAAGTAATATGAATCTACACAAGTGAAAAGATATACCTCTCTTTATCTATTGGCACTATGCCAATTGTAATTGTTTTTGGCAGCAAGGTCTAGTATGAGTAATCAGTGTGAAGATCAACAGATGACAGAAAACACAATTGTGATGGGTGTGTCTAAAAAGTAAACCATGCGTTAGAATTATTCAAACATAAAGTCCAACAAAATCAAGAACTTTACTTACGTGAATCCACCGTAACGTAATAAGTGATCTTTCTATTATAACAAAGAAGTATTCTTCTTTGTTCAATATATTCCACTGCATACAAAGAACACAAGGATGAGTAATAAAATAAAATCTTACGAACTACTTAATTTAATAAAACGTAATTCTCCCTGTGTTTTCTGTTGCTTCTTGCTTTAGGATGATGAGAGTAGTGATATGGTACCCATCGTCTCTCTGAAAATGAAAACAGTAAGCAAAATATCCTAAGTATAATGTCCAAAACATGTAATGCCATAAAATGAAATAGTTTTCTACCATAACCCCTGCAAGAATACTGCATGTCTCTAGGTTTTTATTCATCTTTTCACGAACCAATCTGAAGAAAGTATTCATCAGGTCTATTAGCTGAAAGGAATATTTTCAAACTATAAGACTAATGAGACATAAATAATTACAAACACGTGGATACTAAATCAAAGACCTATCACGTGCAAAGTTTGAAGTGGAGGTTGTATTCCATCTGACACTTTTGTCAATGGAGGAATGGAAGCCATTATCTGCTACACGTTCGCAAGCATAGTAGGAGGAGAAGGTTGGTGTGTGATGGCAAGAGCACTGCACATTTGAGACACGTTATTATATCTCATAAAAATAAACTAAAAAGAATAATTAGTATATATAAATTTTGCGTATAAACTAAAAAACTTACAGGTATTCTAAGAGTTTGGTTGCTAGAGAGGGTCTTGGAGAGGATGCTAGAGGGGTTGCTGGAGGGTATGCTTAAGAAGTGCTGGAGGGGTCACTCGAGAGGCTACTAGAGAGGATGCTAGAGGGATTGCTCGATCATGCACACAGCTCCTCATTCGCGCCTCCATTCATTGCAGTTGGTCCTCCATTCTTTATAGATGCTCCTCCGCTTGCTCCTTCCATTCTTTGTAAGTGCTCCGCTTGTTGCTCCTCCATTAGTTCCATTTGGCTCTCCAAGCAGCTGATGGTTTGGTTGAACATCTCCTCAGCTATTGACGTAAAGTGAGATGACTAAGGAAGGGGCGAAGATATGAGCTATAAAGTATCATCCTCCATGGGCTGCATAGGCAATAATGGAGACTGTCCTGCTAAGGTGGATGGACATTATCCCACTAAGGTGGATGGACGTTGTCCTACCGAGGTGGATGGAGGTTGTCTGGCTGAGGGGCCTGGAGGTTGGGCAACCTTGGATCGAGTCTTTGAGGCGAACTTGGATGGAGACTTGGATATCCATTCCTCTCCGACTTTGTTGATCGTCATATGGTCCACTTTCAATTTATTGTAGACTTCGCCAAGCTTTCCTTCCTCATCCGAGACTGGTACCCCGTTATGCTCAACAATCTTCTAAATGAGCCAATTATATGGCAAACTCTTGGTTGGCTTGTTGAGGAAGTTATACATGTGACTCAAAATCACATACCCGATGTTAGAATATTGTGCACCATGATATCATGGTCCACTCCTACTTTGGCATAAGTCATTAGACTTTGACTTCTTGAACGCTTCAATCTCACGATCGTAGTGCAACTGACAAAGCACTACCAAACCTTCTTCTCATCTTATGAAATCTGGATCCCGAGATATGTGGTAATATTGCTCACTTGGTTTCTCTGTTGATCATCTAAGCAACAAGTTAATATCTTGGGAATCAACCTTAATTCCTGTCCAAACATGTAAGTCCAGATCTTTAATGGTTGGGTGGATAGTTTCAAATTAGCATAAGATAGCTTAACAATCCACTCATAGTAACTTTCACTCAATTTGCACAAACTTCCTAATCCAGCACTCTCAACCATGTCTTCAATTCCCATATCAGATAATGAATCAAAATCTAGTCTTCTAGATACAATAATCAAAACTATTTAATATCATCTTTGTACCTATCATTCGCTCCGCAGTCCTAAAGATTGTGAGTGTAAACTATTCGATATAGGTTGGAAATAGACCAATTGAGATACTAGATGTGCTTGAGGTTGAGGTTGAGGTTGAGGTTATGCTTCAGGTTAAGGTTGTGCTTCATCATCGGGTTGTGCATTGTGTTGAAATTGAGCGTGAATGAACTCAAATTTTGGTTGAGGTTGAGGTTGAGACTAAGGGGGAGTAGCTTTATGCTTGAGAGTCAATTTGGTAGTTTTGGTAGAATCCATTAGATTGGATGAGATAGTGAAGGTTAGGGTTTGGAGTTCATTGAGAAAATCACTCTAAGAGTAGTGTGCTCTATCTGGAGCGAAAGGTGAATTTATATACTAAGGCAACAGAAGACAATGACTTACTTTCCGCTACGGAAAGTATTCATTCCATTGTGAAAAGTTTTCATTCCACAGTGGAAACTACTCTTTCTGCTCGGATTAGGTTCGCCATGGATGAAGACTTACTTTTTGTAGTAGAAGAAATATTCTTTGCTATGGAAAAGTAAGCCCTACTTCATGTACGGGTCCGTTGCGAAAAGTGAACCAGTCCACTATGGAAAGAAATTGAAATTTTTAATAGAAAATATGACAACGATGTTTGCTCTGTTTAATCTTCATAGTTCAATGTTTTATTTGTTGGAAAAATTGTTTAGTGGTTGTATTATCACTAACTCTAGTTCAATGGTTGTTTTGTTAATTTTCCTTAAAACCAATGTTCAAAAAAAAAATCAAACCAAATCAAACCAATATTTTCCCCCAATGACCAAACCACACCAAATCAAAACCTCTAAACTTCATTTCAGTTAAATTTAAAATAAGAGTTTAGAGACTACACGTTGATGATATAACATTTTTTTTATTGATAGTATCGATAATTAATTAATCTTTTTGTGGCGTAATTCAACTCTATTAATGGTTAGGAAAAATGACAAATCAACCATCATACTTTGTGATTAATAACAAGTCAACCACAAAAGTATTTTTGCTAACAACTTAACCACTGTACTATAAAAAATGGACGGAGATTCATTAAAAAGCGTTGTCATTCCCCTGCAGAACGTTATCTTTCCACCCCGAAAAATTGTCTTTCTACGGCGGAAATTGAAACGTTCCGCCGCGGAACAACAAATTATAAACATTTTATTTCGAAATATAACGTTTCAAGGCGAAAAGTGTAACGATCCGTTGCGAAATGAAATCAATATGTTTAACGGTAAACATGACAGTGATGTTTGCGGTGACTTTTGCAATAGTTTAGTGATTAAGTTGTTGACAAAAATATTTTAGTATTTGACTTATCATTAATTATAAAATACGATGATTGATTTATCAATTTTTTCAAAGACGATCTTGTCAATGGAATATCTTTTTTTTTATCATAAATGCACAATTATGACGACTAATATTCTGTGTTGTTACAACAACAAGAATGTGTGATTTCAATCCCAACAAAAAAATTCAGCAAAAAAGGATATTTGAACCATTGACTGTGAATTCCTGAATGATTATTGCAGTTGACAACCAAACTGAGTTTCCTACTCATTTAATCATATAATATAATATGAAGTAGATTATGATTGACCCTTATTTTACCTTTGGTAGTGATTAAAACCAAAAACATCAGAAAAATCAGCACACACACAGCCTCATTATAAGCAGATGAAGACTCCTGAAAGAACACTTAATTGTTCTAACCTATGACATTCATACTTGCGTTTTGACGTGATATCAATAACAGGCACAACCCGCAACAACCAAACAGAAGAAGATGAAGTAAACTTGTATATTTTGAATGGATCATGACAAGGAATCTTCAAAATAAGAAGGGATAGTATGGTTTTGCTTGCAATTAAAAAAAAATCAGCAGGGAGCAAGAAATATTAAAGAAATCAAAATTGAGCATAGCTCTTTCATAAGAAAGTTATTATTTGGAGTTTGCAAGTCTACTGAGTGCATAACCTGCATAATGAAACAAATCAAACGGCTCTAACACAAGAAACCCTATTAAAGAAATATAAATGTGCTTCAAAAGAGAATATTGGATGTCTGAGTAATGTTACATTTACTCTCTATTCTTATTTTCAANGAACATTAAAGGAAGTAAATAATGAATCATGAAAATAATACAGAATCAAGTATCTGAACAATCTACAATGAATTATAGCATGCTTGATCGTACAGAACATAAAAATAAAGGAAATAGAAGTCGAAACATGCTATTAATTAATCTGCTAGTTTTACATGCTCAAGTAGAATTATCATTTAGGCAGTTGTCCTAATTAATTTGCATGCTCAATAAGATAAGATAAATATTCTAATTTGTCATCCTAGTTAGTTTACATTCTCAAGAAATATTTACATCCTAGGTAGTTTACATGCTCAAGAAATATTTACATTTATTACTCTAGTTAGGTATTCTAGTTACTTAGTGTGCTCATGAAGATAAAATTAATATTCTGATTAGTTAACCTAATTGTTTTACATAGTCATAAAAGATTTCCATTATTAGTTATCCTAGTAAATTAACATACTCAATAGTTGATTATATACTTTTATCCTAGATAACTAAACATGCTTGGGTTTAATAGAAAAATAACATGCTAAGGACAAGTAATCATAAGCACGGTTATCAGCAACACCAAGAAGACAAGAACAAAATAACATAGAACATCTAATCACATAGTCAACGAAGTTCTCAATTCGTTTGTGTTCAGTTCATTCCTCTTTCCTCTTTTCCATTCTTTGCTAATAAAGTAAAGCATTTCCATTAATTTCAATTAAAGTAAAGCAGGGTAAAGGAAATTGCAGCAAGAGACAACATAACCATATTAAAGAAAATTACCGTAACCAAGTAATATACAGAATATTAGCAAGGGAATATTTAACATGCAATTATTAGTCTAGTTAGTGATCCTATTTAATTACTCTAAGTGATTACATGCTCAAGTAGTCAATTACGTGCTCAATTCTGGTTAATTAAACGTGCTTAAGAATTTAGACATGCTAGCAAATTAAACATGCTCTTAATTAAACATTCTACGATCATCAAACTAGTTAATTGTATATACTTAGGTCTAGTTTAATTACTCTAGTTAGTTAATCATTCTAATTAATTAACATGCATCAAGACTTAATCAAATTATTAAACATGCTCGACTTGTAAATCAATTGTTGTCTTACTTAATTAATGTGCTCAATGAAGTGATTAACAACTATTAATTAGTTGACTATGTCGTTAATTAAACATGCTTTTGTAAATTAAATATGCTAATTAGATAACCTATGTGATGAACATATTATTAAACATGCTTCAAGGACTTATTATAGGATTAACATGCTCGAATTGATAGGTTTGATTAACTAAGAAAAACCATCTAACTATCGTAGAGATATTAAAGAGGTTGAATAACAAAACAACGTATATGGTATGAGCAATATATTAACTGGAAATAAGGCAGAAAATTCATATAGTGGTATAAAATCAAAGGAACCCTTCGGTCATTTGTCATTCATTAGCTCATTTATCGTTTGTTAGGCCTTCTTCACAACATTATCTATATCAAGGCAATAAGGAAGCACCATAACAAAGTCACAGGAAATTTAGCAACAAAGTATCATCCAAGGAATATTTATGAGGTATAAATCAAAGAGCAGTTCAATAAGGAAAATGTCTATGAAATAGAACTAACAATAAAGGCAGTATCTACACAACATAACATTGGAAATTTAAGCAAATCACACACCCATACTTGTGGTGTAGAGCCTCCACTAGCCAAGACACCCATATTTCCTTACCTCGAAGCGTTAACGCATTAGCACTTATTCATTATTCTTCCTCATTTTTTGTACCTTCACAAATTGGTAACATTTATCATTAATAATTACGACTTATGTCTATCCCTAATTACATAGCAAATTCTAAGAATCCCTTAATACCTAAACAAAACATAACATCTAACATAGAAGAAAATCCCAAACTATCAGCTGAGCACATATCCGTAGCAAAATTAACTTCAATTATGTAACCGCTTCCATCAATCACAATTTAACAACCATTAATCAAACCACCGAGTAACACTCCTCCTCAACCAATGCTTTACAGATTATTATCATGCTTTACAATCCAACCATTCCTAATAGGATAACTCCTATTGTAACTAGTCTGACTTAAGCTCATGACTTCATTATAAGCTTCAACAACAGACATAATCAAACTTTATTAACAACCCAATAAATCATAGATTTCACAGAACATAACTGAACCAACAACAGATTCAGGTTCATCAACTAAGGCAACAACACTATCCACTCTTCATTATTATATTTTCCACAACTAAAAAACAACAAAGCAATATCCAGTTATTGTCCAAATAAAACCCAAGATGCAGAACTCAACAGAGGCATTATTCATCCATATTATCTAGAAATTCCAAGTCTAAGCCTTAACAGAAATCATAAATCCATAAACAGAGACCAAAACATCTGAGAAGGGAACCTTACCAGCGGACACTGCCATTACTGCATCTTCACAGCTCGGTCTTCCCTTCCAGGGAGTTCCTTCCTCTCTACTCGGCTCACTCGAACACCACCCTCCAGCCGTTCCCCTCCCACTGAAAATCCCTTTGCCTCCCATTTCTCCTCTCTGTCTCTATATTCTCTGCTTTGCATTGCTCACATCTCTAGCCAACAAACACTCTGCCTCCTGGAATGGTAGAGTGTTGCACTCCGCATGCCTGACAGCCGCTGCAAATTTCTCAGATCGTTCCCCACGCTGCACTACAGAGTGCAAACCATGGCAGAAGACCGGTTCAGATTGAACCGTAAGCTGAACCAACCACTGCCCAGTGAACTGAAGCCAGGACCGTTGCCCCTTGCACCCGTTAACCCAAACACGCCGGTGCAGCCCCCCCTCGTTGTTGCCAAGCGTCACGTCGGTTTCAGCCTCACCGTCGCCGTCCTGTCATCCCTCGACCCGACGCTTCGTTGATTCAACTAGCGAAGCCCGATGCCCCATCGCCGTCTTGTGAGCGAAACCCGAGCCCTAGCCTAGGATGTCGCCAATCGCACGCCAGCCGGAACGGACCCTCGCTCGCGATCTCCCTTCTCTCACCTCTCTCTGGTTTGCTCTCTATATTTCGAGATTTCAGAACACCAATGGCCAGACTAGATCCGACCCCCTCTTTTCATTTAGTTTCCAGACCAACCCATTAGACAAAGTGAACTGGTTCGGCTGAACTGGTTCAACCATTTACTTCTCCATTTAATCCCTTTTATTTTCCTTTCATTTTCTTCCTTTTAATTCTTCTCAATTTAATTAATCCCCACTTTCATAAATTAATATTACACATATTTTTATATATTGAATATACGTACCGTATATTAGACGACTCAAATTCCAACTCACAACTTATTCCAAATATCGATTAACAATTATTACGGGTCCAATTTAAATTTCCCAATTCCATTTCCCTAAATTAATTCACATCAATTAAATCTTAATTATCATCCGATAAATCCCCTAATTATAATCTATCGGTTATGTCACTGGTAATACCCCGATAATTATCCCGTTAATCCAAATATTCCTAATTACTTTCCAATTATCCTTATTAAATTCAAATATAAAAAGTTGGGGTATTACAAACTCCATCAGATTCATGCATTCATATTTGTATATATTATGACCAAAAAAAATTTCATCTTTCTATAATTCTTAGTCAATGCCTAACCATTCGTGTTCAAATAAAATATCATAATACAAATAATAAAATAAGGTTGAAGAAAATAAATTAAATAATACCTTTTGTGATGTAGGGCCGATGACCGAAATCTTGAAAAATCTAGTGTCTTTACTTACCTAAATTCTGAGAAAATGAGGTTTTGGAGATTTCCAAGCTTTTGAATAATCTTGCATGTCTAAGTAATTCTAGGGTTAAAATCTTCTTTAAGCCTAAAGAAATATTCTTTGAATGAATTTGGGTGGAAATTTTTTACTAATAAAATCTTGGGTTGTATAGAATCAAATTTGGCTAAACTTTGATGGTTCAAAGGCAATTGTTTGATTGGAGTGAGTCTAGTTCAAGAAGGTATGGTTTAGTTGCACTAAGTTGGTTTGGTTCGGCTAGACCAATTCAATTTGGCTGGACCGGTTCCGTTTGGCCAAGGCGTCAAACTTGATTTCTCCTTCTTCTTCTTCGCACAAGAGTGGAAAATAAATCATACAGTAGATGTGAATCACTTACGGGAGACTGATAGTGGCACTAAAAAATTGTCAAAAATGGTCTCATGAGAACGAGTTATCAGTTTTCTAGAGGGAAATCCTTGTTGCCTCACAATAGGGATTTGGCCAAGAGCTTGATCAATGCTTTGTTAGTGATTTTTCTGAAGGGGCTAGGTGGCGAGAAGTTGGAACAATATTGTAGTGCAGTTGAGGTGAGTTTCTCCTTCACATATCAACTCAATTTATAGTGAAAAGTCTTAATTTCTTTCATTTTTTTTAAATTACGAATCAGCTTCGAATTGAGGCGAGGTTCGTTATCAATTTAAGAAAATTGTATTGATTTGAGAGTGATTTATTTCCTTAGGAATAATCTCTGTATTTAGGGTTGATTGATTTCCCTAAATTAGGATTTTGGAAGTAATTTCTTTGATTTAGTGCTTGATTGGTTTTAAATCGGTAATATTGATTGATTTGGGAAGGAAATTTGTTATGTTACAATCTCTCCTCCATAAAAGAACTCCTCCATAAAAGAATTTCATCCTGGAAATTTAAATTGTTTCATGAATAAATCTAGGTAGACCTTTTTTATTTCCTCTTCTTTAACATGTTGCTTCCTATACATTCCGATTTCCTCATAGTACTCTTACAAGTAAAATCTTTTTATTTCTCAATTCTTTTTCTTCTGAATCTAGAATTTGAATTGACATTTGTTCATATTACAAGTCAGGGTTGATCACAAAGTCGAGGGATCTCATTGATAGAATATGTGTAGGGTCTTGAACATAGTTCTTTAACATCGAGTTGTGAAACATGTTGTGCACATGTTTGAGTGATTTAGATAGATTCAACTTATATGCAACTTCTTTGACTTTTTCCAAAATTGTAAATGAGCTTACAATCTTGGACTTAGCTTGCGTTTCTTACCAAACTGCATCACATCTCTTATCGGAGAAATATTCAAAAATACTTGATCTCCTACTCTAAACTTTAATTTTCTCCTTCTTCGATTGACATAGCTTTTCTGTCTATTCTTAGATATAAGAATCCATTTTCGAAGAAAGCAACAATCTCAGTAGTTTGTCTCAAAATATTAGATCCAACAAGTATTCTATCTCCATTTTCATCCCAATGTAGTAAAGATATGCACTTTTTGCCATATATGCTTCACAAGGTGTCATCATAGTCGAAGCTTGGTAACTATTGTTATACGCGAGCTCCATAAGTGGTAGGTTTTTACTCTGGTTACCTTGGAAATCAATGGCCCAAACCCTCAACATATCCTCCAGGGTTTTAATAGTTCTTTCTAATTGTCCATTCGTCTGAGGTTGAAAAGGTTTACTGAAGTTTAATTGCGTGCCCATTGGTTTTTTCATACTTCTCCAAAACTTTGAGATGAAACAAGTACCTCGATCCGATATTATAGAGACTAGCATACCATATAGTATGATGATTGCTTGGATATAAAGTTGTGCATACTAATCCATAGTATAAGTAGGTCTTTTGGGGAGAAAGTGCACCAATTTGGTTAGTCGATCCAAATAGAGTCATGTCCTTTAACAATTTTGGAAGTCACACAACAAAATGCGTAGTTATATGCTCCCATTTCCATTAAGACACCATTAGTGGTTATAATGTGCCAGCAGGTCGTTGATGTTCCTCTTTGACTTGCTTATAAGCAAGACATCTCTCAACATATTTGACTACATCCAATTTTAGCTTACACCACCAATAATGCAACTTCAAATCTCAATACATTTTGATTGCACCAGGGTGTATCAAGTATGGAGATGAATGTGCCTCCTCTAATATGACTTTCTTCAAACTGGCATCATTAGGTATACACCATCTCTTTTTAATCTTGATAAATCCATCTTCTGACATGAAAAATTTAGACTTTATCTCAACTTCCAATTGATCTCTTATCCTAACGATGAATGCATCGCCATGCTAATTATCTTTAATTTGCTTGAACAAGCTGGGTTGTAGCACTATTGCTGATAATTTATCAAGTAATTTGAATGGCACAATCTCCAAATTGAACTTCTGCATTTCTTCAGCTAACTAACTTGGAATGAGCTGCAAGGATGAAACATGTTATAGAGCTCTCCTCCTCAGTGCGTCGGCTACCACATTGGCTTTACTAAGGTGGTAAATGATTTTGCAGTCATAGTTTTTCACCAATTTCGGCTTTCTGCGCTGCTTTATATTTTGGTCTTCTGAATCAAAAAGTACTTCAACCTCTTATAGTCAGTATAGATTTCACATCTTTCTCCATATAAATAATGTCTTTAGATTTTTAGTGCAAACCACTACTGCAAGTTCCAAATCATGAGTTGGATAGTTTTTCTCCTGATCCTTCAATTGTCTGAAGGCAAAGGGCACAACTTTGCCCTCATACTTGAGAACACATCCAAGTGTATGCTTTGAGGCATCACTGTATATCACATACTTTCTTGTTTCTAACAGTATAGTAAGAATTGATGCCGAAATCAATCTCTTTTTTAACTTTTGAAAGCTATGCTCACACTCATCATTCTATAAATCTTTGACACCCTTCTTGGTTAGCCTCGTGAGTGGGGTGGCTAATTTTAAAAATCCTTTTACAAATCTCCTATAGTAGCCCACAAAACTTAGGAAGATCTGCACTTCAGCTGCATTTTTAGGTTGCGACCACTTACTAACTACTTTAAATTTCCCTGGGTCCACTGATACACCTTCTTTTCAAATTATGTGGCCAAGAAAAACTACTTTTTCTATCCAGAATTCACACTTGGATAACTTCGTATACAACTTCTTGCGTCTCATGGTTGATAGAACAACTCTTAGAAGATTTTCATGAGCTTCTTTACTCTTTGAGTACATGAGGATATCATCAATAAATCCGATCACAAAATTATCTAAGAATGCTTTGAAGACTCG
Organism: Begonia loranthoides; assembly: GCA_022433065.1. Lineage (NCBI taxonomy): Eukaryota > Viridiplantae > Streptophyta > Magnoliopsida > Cucurbitales > Begoniaceae > Begonia > Begonia loranthoides. The sequence continues at coordinate 2,006,582 of CM039480.1, read as the reverse complement.
ATTCATTAAGTCCATAAATGTGGCTGGTGCATTACTCAATCCAAATGGCATTATCCCAAACTCATAATGGCCATATCTGGTTCGAAATGTTGTCTTGAACACATCCTCTTCCTTGATTCTTAGCTGGTGATAGCTAGATCTGAGATCTATCTTTGAAAAAATCACCACTCCCTTTAATTGATCAAATAAATAGTCAATCCTTGGAAGTAGATACTTCTTCTTTATAGTTACTCTATTAAGTTCTTGATAGTCGATGCACAACCTTAAAGATTCATTCCTCTTCTTCTTCATGAATAACATTGGTGCTGCCCATGGCAAAAAACTCAGTTGAATAAATCCATTTTCTAGAAACTCCTCAATTTGAGCCTTTAACTTTTTTAGTTTGGTAGGTGCTATTCTATATGGGGCTTTTAGAGATTGGCGTTGTTCCAGGTAGAATATTTATGCTGAATTCCATGTCTCTAATTGGTGGCAAGTGTGTTAAGTCATCTGGAAAAAAATTTAGAAATTTACGAACTACTAGCACCCTATCTAATGTCATTGTCTCCTCAGTTTGAGCACATATAGCACTTGCTAAGAACCCCAAGCATCCAAAACTTAATAATATTTGAACTCACATAGCTTATATTACTAGAGTTCTCAAGCCTTTAGTGTCGCCAAGGAATATGAATGGTTCTTCTCTAGACAAAATAAAAATCTCACCATCTTCTTGCGTCACTCAATTGTAGCATGACGCTTAGTTAGCGATTCCATTATGAGAATAACATCATAATCTTGCATTGCTAAGATGATCAATTCAGCCTTGAGTTCTTTACCTCTAATAAGGATATGACACCATCAAATAAAGAATTGGTAGAAGGGCAAAGTTGTAGCTATGCCTCCTTACGATTAAAAGACTTTTAGAAAAACTATCCAACTCATGATTTGGAACTTTCAGCATTGGTTTACTTGCTAAAAATCAAGAGACATTATTTATATGGAGAAAAATGTGAAATCTATACCGACCATGAGAGTTTGAAGTACTTTTTGACTCAAAAGGACCTAAATTTAAGGCATTGCAGATGGCTGGAACTAGTGAAGGACTATGATTGCGAAATCATTTACCACCTTGGTAAAGCCAACGTCGTAGTCGACACATTGAGTAGGAGAGCATTATCACATGTTCCATCTCTATGACTCATTCCGAGAATGTTAGCTGAAGAAATACAAAAGTTAAATTTGGAGATTGTGACTTTCTAACTACTTGATAGATTATCAGCAATGACGCTAAAACTAAGCTGGCTTAAGCAAAATAAAGATAAACAGTGTGGCGATGTATTCATCGTTAATATAAGAGATCAATTAGAAGCTGGGATAGAGTCTGAATTTTCCATGTTAGAAAATGAAATTATCAAGTTTAAAAAGAGGTGGTGTATACCTAATGATCCTAGTTTTAAGAAAGTCATATTAGAGGAGGCACATTCAACCATACTCAATACAACCTGGTGCAACTAAAATATATCAAGATTTGAAGCAACATTATTGGTGGCGTGGGCTGAAATTGGATGTAGCCCAATTTGTTGAGAGATGTCTTACTTGTTAGCAATTCAAAGCAAAACATCAACAACCTGCTAACACATTACAACAACTAATGGTGCATTAATGGAAATGGGAGCATATAATTATGGATTTCGTGGTGGGACTTCCAAAGACCGTTAAAGGACATGACTCTATTTGGATTGACTAACCAAATCGATGCACTTTCGCCCCATAAGAACCACTTATACTATGGTTTAGTATGCATAGCTTTATATCCAAGAAATCATTAGATTACATGGTATGATGATCTTTATAATATTGGATCGAAATACTCATTTAACCTTGAAGTTCTGGAGAAGAATGCAGAAAAGAATGGACAATCAGTTAAACTTCATTATAGTTTTTCATCCATTAAACAGATGGACGGTCAAAAAGAATGATTCAAACCCTAGAGGATATGTTGAGGGCTTGTGCCATTTATTTTCAAGGTAACTGGAGTAAAAATCTACCACTTTTGGAGTTCGTGTATAAGAATAGTTACCAAGCTTTGATTGTGATGGAACCTTATCAAGCACTATATGGCAAAAAATGCAGGTCTCCTGTGCATTGGGACGAAGTTGGAGATAAAATACTTGCTGGGTGTGATATTTTGAGACAAACTACTGAGATTGTTGCCTTAATTTGAAAATGGATCCTTACGACTCAGAGCAGACGAAAATACTATGTTGATCAAAGAAAGAGAAAATTAGATTTGGAGTAGAAGATCAAGTATTTTTTAAGATTGCTCTGATGCGCGGTGTGATGTAGTTTGTGATAACTTATACTAGAATTAACACTAATAGTCATATTTACCATAATTATTATGTGATTAAGTGATAATAAATCATGAGATGACTTTGAGGAGGAAACTGATCAATCTATTGAAGACACATTTCCAAATGAGCATATTTATTGTTTGATGTGAATTGAAGAGGTTATGGTGGTAAAAAATTCAAACCATTTTAAGATCATTAAATAAACACATAAATGAAATTTAAGGCTTTGGATTGAAGGAATTTGGATGTATGCAATAAAAGTTATGCAAGTTTGAAATTGGATGAGTCTAAAACTGCACTATTTTGGAATTTGTATTTAAATTGGATTTTAAAGTGAGAAATTGGAGAAGCTTATAAAAGAAGAAATTTTTCTAATACAGTATGTGGCTATATGATAAAATTGGACAACCAATAAGGTTGTGTCACGTGTCACCTAGAGGTTAATGACTAAGTGAATGATTAAAGTGTAATTAAGGGATAATTAAAATTAATTAATCATGATTAATTATGATAATCATGGAGATTAGCTTACAACTAATCTAGATTAATTATCTTAAGCAAAGAGTAGTTGATGATAATTAACTATGGTATTTTTATGAATTTCCATAGTTTAAAGGTTAAATGATAAAATTTGAAGGACAAGATAGATAAATGGGTAAATTAACCTCTCTAAGTTATCCTTAAACACACTGAGAAGATGAGTGTTCTTAGAATATGTTGGAAGAAGCAAATTTGTGCTGAACCAGAGAGGATGAAGAGAGAAAAGAAGAGAGATTTAATCTTTGATCCTTCAAGCAAAGTTGATCTATACTTCAAATATAATCTTTTGAGCTAGGAATCAGCTCTAGGAAGTTAAGAAAGAAGGAAATTTCAAAGACACAAGAACTCTAAGTTAAGCGTTTATATAATCTATGTTAAATATCATATAGTTTAGGTTGAAATTGGTGATGAAAAATGTAGATTATTGCATCTATATATGATGTTGGATAATTTTGAGAATAAATGACTTAAAAGAGTGATTGATGATCTTGATTAAGATTGATTGAAGTTATGAATAAAATGGATATTGTTTGATGAGAAAGTATATATAACATCATTGTTACTGAATTAAAATATGTGTTGAATTAATGGAGTAGCGAGCCTTAAACTTTTAGGTTATTTGTTAGTATTTATTGGAGATGATATTGGATGATTTAAACATGGATTGAACATGATTAAATTTTAAATCGATCAAATATGGACATGCATTTCTATGTTTCAATATTCTGAGAGTATTGATTAAATATGGACATGCATTTCTATGTTTCAATATTATGGGAGTATTAATTAAATATCATGATTAAATGTTGGTTAAAATAGTGAGAAAATATCTACATTAATGATTTTGGGTTATTAATATGCTTATGAGTGAATACTGGTTGTTTTGGGACACTGATAATGTGATATTGGTAGGTTTTGAGTTGAATTAATATTGGTAGGTTTTGAGTTGAATTAATATTGGGGAAAATGAGAAATGTTGTTGGGTTTTACCAATTCTTCTCAAATGCTGACATCTGGAATATTATAAGAGAGGAAATGTAATGGAGAACATATATGCAAATGTGTGGGTATCTGTAGATGTGTGCGTATCTACGGATGTGTTGGTGTTATGATTATTTGAGGAAATACATTTGTATATTGCATTAATTGGAAAAAAAATAATAATTGAGGTATATCCATGGAATGGGATGTCCATGGAAGCATTGGTATCCGCAAAAGTGTAGGTATCTATGGAAGCGTAGGTATTTGCTGAAGCGTTGGTGTTTGTAGATGAGAGGAATTCGTAGAATGAGGTGTCCGCAAAAGCATTGGTATCCACAGAAGCGTTGGTGTCCGTAGAAGTGTGGGTGTCCATGGATGCTTGGTTTCGAAAGGACATGTGGCAGCACATGAGTTGTGTCCACAAAATATTAAGTGTGGGATGGATATCTGCAGTGGATATCTGTATGGGATGCATAGGTTTTTGCAACATACGTATAGGTTTCCATAGCAGACGCATAGGTTTCCACAACCAAAAGTGTGGGTATCTGCATAAGCATGGACTGCACGTGGATGTGTGGGGATAGGTGCAAACGTTTAGACCCTATTATTTAAGAATATTTTCTTTATGTTTTAAATTATTTATTTAACCATTGCTTAAGTCCTTTGAGAATCGTTGAGACATGAGTAAAAGGTGGCTAGATAGATGTATGACACCATTTCATGCATCATTTGTGTTTGCTTAATAACAAGATTTACATAGTTCATATTACATGCATTATTAGTATATATGATATGTATTCAATGTATGTATAATGTGAATGCCAAATCATGCATCATGGAAATATATATATGTATAAAAGATATTATTCAGGTGGTATGATTGGTCACAGGGAAACCCAATATACCTCGCCAGACTATGTATTTGCGTGACATATGTAACGTGGGAAATAGAAGGGGAGTGTGACTGTGAGTCCCCCTTGGGTTGAAAAACCCTTGTAATATCCCGAATTTCTATATCAGAATATAAAAATTGATAATTTGAAAATAATTGGATATATTCGAATTAGTCGAATAAATTATTGGGATATTACTAATGACGTAATCAATATGTTATAATGTTTAATTGGAAAATGGATTTTGGGACGAGTTTGGATGGTATTTGGCGTCCTCAACTCTAAACTGTCATAGTGCGGACGTCGCGGATGACAGTAGAACCATCCGCTTTGAATCTGTCCAATTCTAGGACAATTCGGACGCTTGTGGATGACTGCGGACGAGAGAAAAATAGTGTCCGAATGAATCTGTTCTAATTCTGGGAACTTTCGGACGGTAGCGAACGAGAGAAAAATGGTGTCCGAATGAATCTATCCTAAGTCTGGACACATTCGAACGACTGCGGAAGCTAAATGGCGTCCAAAATGCATTTAAGACGGTATGAACGATGGACTGGGGACACATTTTCTCTTTCAAAAACTGGTTTCGGACGATGAGGACAACTGGGGATGACGCACTGCATCCGGAAGGGCAAAATTGGCCGAAAAACCCATTTAAATCTGATGCCTCTCTCTTCCGTAATTCATTTTACTTTCGATTTCTTCAGCGGGAAGGAGCCTTCCATGCGGTAGCTCCTCTGTAAATGAGTAAGGCTATTAATTCTTGGTGTTTTGTTCTTCTCGGGTGTTGGCTGGTGAGTGCTTTCCTTCCCTCTTCCTTTGAGTTTTATGAGTTATGCATTAATTTATAATCTGTTCAAACTTGAAAAATATGTTAGTATTGTGGGTCTTGTTGGAAAAGGGTTGTGCATATGATTTGTCGAATGGTCTTCTGTCGACAGTTCTAAGAAGCTAGAGGTTTGATTGAATTGCGTTTGGATTCTATAAACCATGAAATGTTGGGAATGAATCTGTTTGTTTTATGCTTTAACTCTGTGATGATTATTGGCTTGCAATATGGGAAGAGAAAGTAGTATGGATATAAGTTTGAGTTAAGGTTGTCTATGGCATATTGAATGATTGAAGGTGTTGACAGTCTAAATGATTTGTTGGATAATTTGTTATGTTGGTTGGTCTTGGGTTATGACAATTTGTTTTTGGTTTTCTGTTTGTGAGTTGCTGCAAAATGGATAATGGATGAATAGCTGCTGATGGATGGCCGACATGTTGACAATTTCTAAGGAATGGGATGTACTGTTGTTTTTGGACATACTTCAGGTAATGAAATCATTCCTTGTTTGATGTTGGCCTGAAGTTGTACACTTGAAGATAGTGAATGGATTATTGGATGTTCGCCTACGATGGCTTTTATTTATATGGATATTATATTGGCCTTGGTTTAGATGTCTGTTAATTGTGAAGTTGAATGGTTGCTAGTCAAGTTGTGGTTAGTAGGAGCTGTTAAATAGTGGAGCCTGTGTAATTTTTGTTTGGAATTTATGTTGGCACGAAAAATGATAATGTTAAGCAGTGAGGTGTTGCACTAATGTGTTCAGCTTTAATAAAGATCAAGAAATATGTCATGTAGGTTAGAAATGGGTTTCTATAGTTTTATCGTTTGGATTGATATACTTCGTAGGTCAAAGAATTTATACTTCCGATTATGGATGAGTATGAAAATAATGGTAAAGTCAAATACATTGTACGTCATGGAATTAACTGGTTCTCTACTCTGATGAGGGAAACATGACAAACAACTATTCAATTTTGTAAAGTAAAGTTACATTGATGGAATGAGCAACATTGTGGGTTATTGCTATTCCGTTATTATTGTTAAGGTTTAGGGGATTGTGTTATTAATGCATAGTTGTTATGGTTTTGAAGGTACGAAGAAGAGAAAAGAAACAGAAAGGCGTTATGGATGCCAGATAAGTGATTCTTATTGTGCCTTGGTCTTCGGACCCTACATCGCAAGAATTAGGATTGCATGCTATGTGTTTACTAGATTTAGGTTCTTTGTTTATTATACATTTATTGCATATAGGATTGTATGAATCCTCGTACATATTGTATGACATAATAATCTATGTAAATAGGCGTATGGGGGTTCGAGAAGTTAATGATGTCCCATTGTCATATAGATCCATGTTGGACAGATTAGAAAGAAAATAGGTTAGCGACATGAGATACCAGAGTTCATTGCTTCCTGTTCCAAAATCCCCAACGTTCTCGTAACAAAGGAGTGTATACGACCTGGGTAACCTATGATATATATATTGCTCCTTTGTGGATTGGCCGGGTTACTCATGGTCCCACGGTGTTTGTCATGTATACACTCTTGACTTTAATTGCATTGTATGATCATGCATATCATTTGCACTTCACTTTATCACTTACTGAGCGTTAGACTCATTAGCTTAGGTCTTGTGATGTAGGTACGAACGAGCAACAGATGAACAGGTGAAGGACAATTGAGGAAGGATTTGCAAGGGTGGATCTTGTGGCTGGCTGGGCTAGAAAGTGAAAGGAAAAGTATTTGAAAAAGAGTTTTGTAAATGATTTCTTATTATTAATGTTGTTTTATTCTACTGCATTTTATTTAAAGAATGTTATGGTTCTTGAACGTGAACTGAGAAAAGTGAAAGTAAAGCGATAAGGTTTTAGCAATCGGGTGTTAGCGATTAAAGTAAAGCGATAGGGTTTTAGCGATCGAGTGTTAGCGATCGGGTTTTATGAAGGAAAAAGACACTGACGTTTTTATGAAAAGAAAAGTTTTGAATTTTATACATTTTAAAAATACGGGATGTTACAACCCTAGCCCTCTAGAAGTTTATTTTAGCATAGACACACCTATTGAAAACAATGGCCAGTATGGTGGGGTTTCATGAATGTGTGTGACTTTACATGTGATGGTGTTTGATCATACATATTGATATTTACAAACATGTTAATATGGTACTTGTTAAATAACATCACTATTTAATATAAAATGAAACATTGCTTTGATTTACATTATCATTGCATAAATGTGAAAAAGAGAATCATTGTATGATGAACATATTACATAATCATATGTGCATTGTTGAAGTCCTTTATATATAGGACAAGGGTAAAGAGTACATAGCATGTGAAATTGAGAGTCATGATATCTAGACATGGTCATAATATTATGTGTCTAGGTTTTTTCTTATGTGCATTATAGAGGTTCTTCATTTAGAGGATCATAATAAATATGGTGAAATGAGTATGTTAATTAGAATATTGTGATGTGTGCTATAATTTCTAATGTCATGAGTCTAAGTATATTCATTATATGTATCAAATGGTTCCCTCATATAGAGGAATTATTTAAGATAGACATCAATTGTAAATGTCTAGAGATGGTTTGGGATTTGACATACATAAGAAATGTCCAAATAGATTGGGGTTAAACATGCATTAGAAATGTCTAAATAGTAATAGTGATAGATAAATCAAAATAGAACATGAGACCCATAACATTGAAAATCATGAAGGAATTAAGAAAGTAAATCATAAAGTAAATTATCCATGGAGTATTAATGTGCTTAAAATGGAACAACATACCAGAAATTGAAAATGAGGTACTTATAATAAGATTGTGCTCAAAGAGTAATTGCACACGGGTATGAGAGTTAGATAGGTTACGATTACCTAAATCATAGATCTAACATTTACATAGATGCATTACCACTTCTTACATAAAGAGGTGAAATGTATAGATATGATATCCACAAGAAATATCTAGAGATTTAAGTAATATAATTAATGAGATGTGTGATCTTAAGTGTTAATCAAAGATGAAGGTGGAAATTAAGGTTGTGAGGACTAATCATGTTGGGCTTCGTGCAAGGTTAATTGTAATATTTGTATGGTTTATTGGATCCTTATATTAGAATTTTTACTGAGCCAAAAAGCTCACAATTCCATTTTTTATATTTTTTAGGAACATGTGGAAGCAGATCAAGGACAAAAAGGTAAAGATCGATTGGATTAAAGGGTTTGCATAGCATAGGCTTAGAGTGAGAGTTTGAGTTTTTATTTTGTTGTATTTAGTTTTAGTTCTCCCCCATGTTTGTAAAATAAATTTGGATAAAATTTTGTAAAAAAATAATAGTATGACTTTCATATATGACTTGGTTTTATATTTGTGTGACCCAATTACGCAAATGCATGTAAAATTATGAGCTTCCGCTGGTTTGTGCTTGTTCTCCAGGCAGAGAGTCCTACTCACCATTCTGATTCCTAAGGGGAGCAAGGTTGAGGTTGAGACATAATTTTGTAAGAAAGGCAAACTAAGTCCTAGATTTGTAGGCTCATTTGCAATTTGGAAAGAATCGAAGAAGTTGCATATCAGTTGAACCTACCTGAATCACTAAAACATGTGCACAACGTGTTTCCCATCTCGATATTAAAGAAGTATCTTCCAGATCCTACACATATTCTACCAATGCGATCCCTTGACTTTGTGATTAATCTTGGCAATTTCATATGAAGAAAAGCCAATTCAAATTCTGGATTTAGAAAAAAAAAGAATTAAGAAATAAAAAGGTTTCACTTGTAAGAGTGTTATGGAGAAATCAGAACGTAGAGAAAGTGACCTATGAAAGGGAAGAGCAAATGAGAAAGGTCTACCCAGATTTATTTATTTAACAATTTAAATTTTGTGGATGAAATTCTTTTAAGGAGGGTAGTTTGTAACATATCAATTTTCATTCCCAAATCAATCAATCTTACTAATTTAAAACCAATCAAGCACTAAATCAGAGAAATTACCTCCCAATTCCTAATTTGGGGAAATATATAATACCCGGATAATCTCTTTATGTATAATATACAAAATTTTTACGAATGGATATTTTGATAAATGAAAAAATTCATTTTGAAATGTGTATGGTACACTAGATTTACTACACTGAAAATTAATGAAGAAATATTATTGGATTAATGGGGAATAAATTAAAAAGGGGATGAATTAAATGGAATTAACATAAAAAGGAATAGAATAAATGAAAGGGAAAATAAAAAGAAAAGATTAAATAAAGGGGAGAGGAAATGGCGACATTTGGAGTAGAACATTGAAAACCTTCGGGACCGGTCGTCACTTCGGTCTACTGTTCATGTCGACTAGATTGTCGACCGGAGCAACACATTTTTGCGAAAAATCAGATTTTTCTCCCACGACCAGTTTTCTACTTCTTTGATGATTTCACATAATTCTCCAAAAAATGATAAGGGACTTTCCACGTGGCATGGTCGAAGTGGACCTTCTCCATAGATATGGATGACTGTCCATTAGCTTTTGCTCCTCGTAAACTTCTTCTTGTCTATAAATCGTGGGTAACTGGCAAAGCATTTTGTCATTTTTTGTTACCAAGTGAAGGAGTGTGCAGGGAGTTCTATTTCTTCAGTGAGTTGAGTAAGGAAAAGTGGGAAAAGGAAAGCTTCTGCCTTGGATTTTCCTAGGGGTGGTGCTGCTCCGTGTGGATGTTGTGGTTCGAGGAAGGAACTCGCTATGAAGTAGCTTTTCAGTAGAAGGTAAGAAATAGAATGTGGTAGCCAGTGGAGGTCCTGCATCACGGGACTTTGTTGGTGTTGATTGCTGACTTTGTTTAGGTTTTGATTCTTGCTTTGAATGCTTGTTAGAAATCCAAGACTGTCAATGATAATTGGATGAAATCACTGCATTAGATTTCTTGTTGTGGATCATTATTATGTCGACAAATAAGTTTAGTTAATGTCAATTATGGTCGAACAAAAAACTGATTAATGCAGTTAGTTGTTGTGATTCTTGAGTGATTATGTTCACACAATTTTGATGAATTCTGCCTTGATTATTTCCTGCAAATTGTTAATTAAACGTTGTCAAAGCCATTGTCATTTTCTGTTGGAATGGTTTTTGAATTCTGCTTTAAATACATACTGTCAATGATGCCAATTGCTATTATGCTGTTGTGAAAAGAAATTTAAAATTGACAATGATAGATGGTGAAGAAATTAGATTATAGTTGTGAAAAACACTCCGTGAAATGCTGTTTATTAATGGTTGGTTTCGGTTAACTAAATGCCTTGCGAATTGTAGTTTGCCGTGATGTAGAGAAATGGACAATAAAGAATTAGGTTGAAGTATTGTTTTGCTACTCTCTTTTGAATTTTGCATCGGATGTTATCTTGCTAGTGTGGGCTATTCTCTAGTTTTGTGAACTATTTCTGTTAATTAAATTGCTCTTTGTTAAATAGCATATAAATTACCCATTGTTAGTTAGCATATGACTTGTACTCTACTGAATAAACTATAAATTGGTCTATGTGAAATTATCCTTGGTAATTAAAAGACAAATTGTCCCTTGCTAATTAATATATAAATTGTTCTCTATAATTAAAATATGAAATGCTCATTGTTAATTAATATGTATTGTTTTTTGTTAAATTGCTCTCTGTCATCTAATATGCAAATCATTCTCTAATTAATAGCGTGTGAACTGCTCTTGGTTAATTAACATATAAATTGCCTAATGTTGAATAGCGTATAAATTGTTGTTTGTTGATTAGCATATAAATTGTCATATGTTGAATAGCGTGTAAATTACTCTTTGTTAATTAGCATATGAATAGTCATCTTAATTGTACCTTATAAATTGTTGAGAAAATGCTAGATGATAGAAATTGATTGTTTTAGCTTAAGGATGAACTGTTATATTACTACTTTTATATCATGTTTTCTTTTGTATATTTCGTATATTGTTGTGGACTAAATATGATCTCACATTCATGCATTATCATTAGGACTTATGAAAATGTTGACTTATGCATGACATGTAAATAAAATGAATGAATAAACGTAAATAGGCATGTGAAAGTTCAGGAGATAGGTGGCGATCTTTGGTGGTGACACTCTAGATGGATAGCTCGTTCCATGTAGGGATTGAGTTATGGTTAAGCCACATGAACCAACATATGTATCCCTTCTCTTGTTCCAGAAATCCCTAACCCTTGGACTGAAGAGATTCATGACGGTCGTAGTGACACCCCAGATGGATAGCTCTTTCCACGTAGGAAATGAATTAAAGACAGAACAAATCCCCAACGCTTGGACTGAATAGATCAACAAATGTATCCTTTCTCTGGAAACGAAATGTAAAGTCAGAAAAGATAGGTTCTTTTCTGAGATAGACAACATGAGCATAAGCATTGCATTTAATCCTATTTCTTGTTGAGCTCTAGACTCATTGTTTTATTCTGTGATGCAGATGACTGCAACAGTATTAATGTTTTAGATGTGGAGGAAGAGGCATTACCTATTGAGCTCTTAGGTTATCAGCCAGATTCGACCTGAGGGTTATGGCTCATGTAAAGTAATATTGACTATTTTGAACAGTAATGATGGTGTTTGGGTTTGGTAAATGTTTTGTAAAACCATGGACTTTTGTTTAAAAGTGTTAAAGCCATGTTTTGATATTATTATAAGTTTCCGCTAAATTACTTTTATATGTTTTATCTGCACATGCTTTAAATAAATTAAAGAAAATTTAAAGAAAAATTTTTATATGGCTAAAATTGAAAGTAAGAAAAAAGTTTTAATAATGCAGGGCGTTACAAAATCAATCAACCCTAAATCCAGGGATTATTCCTAAGGAAATAAATCACCCTTTAATCAATATAATTTTCTTATATTAACAACGAACTTAACCTTAATTTGAATTTGATTTGCAATATTTTCAAAAAAGGAATGAAATTAATACTTTTCCCTACAAAATTGAGTTAATATGTGAAACCTCACTGCAATAGTCTTTCAACTCTGGCCATGCAGCCCCTTCCAAAAAACCTCTCACGAAGCATTGATTGAGCTCTCGGCCAAAACCCTATTGCGTAGCAACAAGGATTTCCCTCAAGAAAATTGGCAAACTGTTCTCATGTGACCATTTCTAACAATTTTCTGGTGCATCTATTGGTCTCCCTTCAACGATTCACATCTCCTGCATGATTCAAATTCCACTCTCATGAGAAGAAGAAGCAGAACCAGAGAAAAAGAAGAAAAAGAAAATGGATTTGGAAAACCGGTACTACTAAGCCAACACAAACTGATTTAGCTGCCTCGAACTGAAGCCCAGTGAAACTGAACCGGTCTAGGTAAACCAAAACATCCTAGCCGAACTGAACCAGACCATGTTGAACTAGACTCAATCCAAATTCAAACTAATTTCCCTTGAACCATTAGAGTTTATCCAAATTTGATTCTAATCAACCCATGATTTTAACAATATGAAATTTTTTCCCAATTTCTTTCAAAATATATTTCTTTAGGCTTAAAGAGGATTTTAACCCTAAGAATTATTTAGACAGGGAAGATTATTCAAAGACTTAGTAATCTATAAAACCCCATTCTCTTGGAATTTACGTAAGTAACAACCCTGAATCTTTCAACGTTTTGGCCATCAACCCTACATCACAAAGCGTATTATTTAATTTACTTTCTTCAACCTTATTTTATTATTTATATTATGATGTTTTATTTTGACACGAATGGTTAAACATTGATATAAGATTATAAAAGGATAAAAATTTGTAGGTCCTAATGTATATAAGTATGAATACATGGATCTGATTAAATTGACAAAAGACATGATATATTTATGAGATGACTGACAAAACCTTATGAGGGTAAGAAACTGATGGTTTTCTAAAAGCTTGAATGTCTTGTAAGGTTAGAAAATGAGTTCCAATCAGTTTGTAATTTTTAAACATGAAAATTTGCTAATGTATGCTAACAATTCATTTATACACGTATTTTTACTTACTGAGTTTATCTCACTTTTAGTTTTGTAATGTAGGTGAATATTTATCTGAGGAAGAAATTGCGTTGATCAAGAATATTCTAGACATAGGCGAGCATATAGAGGAAGATATTGTGAGGTCGAAAGAATAGACTTAATTTTCCATTTAGTTTTACTTCGTTTTTAATAAATAAACTTCATTGAAAGTTTTAAACTTTGTTGGATATTGATAAACTCGATCTAATATTTACATTAAACAAGCTTCAAATTATGTTTTGATTTTATTATTATTATTTGATCAATTTTCAACTCTATTTTCATATTTTAACCTCATTGTTTGGTGGATGTGTTTTATTAAATGAAACTATAGTGCCCCAGAGGTTGGGTACTACAATCCCACATCGACTTGGGGGAAGCTTGTGCACTAGGTTATAAGTGGGTGGTGACCATGACCTAGTACAACGCGTTCTGTGGACGGTAGGAAAAGCCCAGCACAAGAACAAAGCCTTGAGGGACAGAGTGGGCCTGGCCCAACATCCCAAAAAGGACAATATTGATATGGGTCTGGTGATTACCCACCTATCATCTATTGGTATTAGAGCAAACCTAAGTCTAGTGTGGCCAACGAGGGCGTTGGGCCTCCAGAGGTGGGGTGATTGTAGTGCCTTAGAGGTTAGGTGCTGTAATCCCACAGGGCACTAGGATATAAGTGGGTGGTGACCATGACCTAGTACAACGCATTTTGTGGATCGGTAGGAAAAGCTGATAGGTGGTTAATCACCAGGCCCAGAACAATATTGTCCTCTTTGGGATGCTGGGCCAGGCCCAATTTGTCCTTCAAGGCTTTGTTCTTGTGTTAGGCTTTTCTTACCGGTCCACAAAAAGTGTTGTACTAGGGCATGGTCACCACCCACTTATATCCTAGATGTCAAACTTCCCCTAAGTCGATGTGGAATTGCAACACCCAACCTTTGGGGCACTACAGAAACTATTTAATGTTTTGATTGAAAATTAGTTAAATACACACTTCTTAATAAATATTGTTAAGACTTCTGCCAAAATAATGATTATGATATTTTCGAGGAATCACAAAATTTTAGTTAGGGTTTATAGCGACTTAATCAAACCTAATTTTTTTAATAGATTTAGGAAAGAAATTATGGGTTTTTAAAATTTGGAAAATAAAATATAAATAAATAAATAAACAAAATTTGGGTCATTATAGTTGGTATGAGAGCACTAGGTTTATGAGATTTTGCAAACTATCTGTATGTTCCTCTGCATCTAGGAGATTAACGATTAGCATATAAGTAGTTCTTTTTAAATTCTCTTATTAAACTATCTTTTATAAATTTGTTAATTATTTTTAGTGCATTAGAACTTAATTACTTGAATAATTTCAAAATATATAAAAATAGATTTTTGAAAGTAGGACAAATCTTTATGATATAGACTTATGGCTAATTGTAGAGGAATTAGTATGGAGTGCGATGATGAGCGTAATGCTATTCTCAACCGAATGATGAACTTGATCAAGAGACAATGTAAACAGATTGAACAATTGATGCATGCAGTCACTACCACGACCCAAGCCCAAGCCTAAGTGGCAAATATGCAAACCCAAATTCCTAATTGGCCTCGACCCACAAATCATGATTATGAAAGATTTCCAAGAGTGGATCCTCTAACTTTTGATTGTAACTTGGCTAATGTGGTAGCTGCTGAGCATTGCATCAAAACCATTGGCAAGATATTTGAGCATGTTAAGATTGTGGAGGAAGAAAAGGTAGCTTGTGTGTTCTCTATGTTTAGAAGAGAGGTATGTTATTGGTGGGATTCAATGAAAGTGATGCATTCAGTCGCATCATGTCATGAGAGCAGTTCCAAGAGCTATTATATGATAAATATTTTGTTGACACCATGATGACTGCAAATATGGAGGAATTCATGGCCCTGAAGCAAACTTGAAGCGTAATTGATTATGTGTACAAGGTCGACCAACTATCTAGTTTTCCCCTCACATGGTTAGTAATGAGGTATTGAAGGTGAAGCAATATGTCCAAGGGCTGAGAGCGAAGATATTCAAGAATGTCAACCTTGTCACTTCAAAGGAAACTCAATTTATGGTTATGGTGGAAAAAACACTAAATGCAGAGATAGGAGAACAAAAAGTTATCAAGACCCAAGAATATAGGAGAAGGTTTAACCATGCAAATCAAGCAAGGAATAAGCCCCCACGATAACAATGGGCTGGATCTAAGCGACCAATAAACCAGATGGCAATCCTACTACTCCCATGTGTCCTACATGAAAGAAGGCTCACACTGGAGAATGTCATGTAAAAGTGCTGACTTGTTTCAAGTGCGATCAAATTGGACATTTCATCAACAATTGCCTTAAGAATGTCAAGGATTATATCAAGGTAGCTGCTAGAGTCTTTGCCATAACCAAAGAGGAAGCTAAAGGGAACTCATCTGCTATGACAAGTTCACTTCTAATTTCAAGTATATGTTCTTACGTATTAATTGATTTTGGGAGCAACCCTCTCCTTTATATTCCTTATACATTCTAAGAAATTAGAGAAGATGGTAGAACCTCTAGAACATAAGTTGGGAGTAGCTACACTTTCGAGCAATGTAAATCAATCTCTTTTTTAACTCTTGGAAGATTTGGTCACACTCTTCAGTCCATAAATATTTGACACTATTCCTGGTTAGCCTCATGAGTGGGGTGGCTTATTTCAAAAATCCTTTTACAAATCTCTATGGTAGCCCGTAATATGACGACCCAGTTTTTATAACCTTTTAAAATACATGAAATTTAAAATTTTTGTAAGATAACTAAAATCTTTTATAATCAGAGTGCCAAAATCGAGCGTTAAAATCCATTCATTACATTTGTTATGAAAATCATTTATTAAAACATTAGCATAAGCAATAATAATTTATTTTAAACATAGCGGAAGCGAAAATATTTTAATGAAAACACGCTAAGTAAATCGCTACTTTTACAAAACACTTTACTCGTCTTTAGCCTGACCAGCTACAAGCTCCGCCCATGTAAACCTTTCATCGACTGCTTTGTATTATGTTCATCATTCTTCTCGTGCATACACATGTACCTACACCACAAGTAAACTGTAAGCCCAAAGGCTTAGTAAGGAAAGAGAATATGCAATATGATTATGTCTCTCTTTAGTTCACTTGGAATGGGTTCGCCTAAAACCAATCTTTTCATTACATTTCATTCATTCGTTCATTACTCGTACATCGAGTTGGAAGTTGAAGGAACATGTACTAGATGGAATAGTTTGATCGGCTTCTAACCCTATGTGGGCTAGATCCGAACTAGCCATCTGCCCTTCAACCCCCAATTGCATCATTCATCATCGTTCATTTCATTTTCCTCACTCATGCATGTGAGTACCACCCCGAGGGCACTCCATACTTGTTTCTATTAACATGATGCATGTTGACATAACATAAAAGAATAATGAATTAAGATGCACAACAAATATAGGAGGCAATAAACGGCAATCATAACACAATCAAAGATAGGCACAGATAATAATAGAGAGCAACGTACCACATGCTTAATTCTACTAAATTTAACAATTGAAATATAGCAGGATGATTAAACTATTAACGTGCAAATTATCTAAGTGAATTAAACATGCTTAACATACGAATTATGGGAACGAACTGAATAGTCGATTCATGGAAGTATTCTTAACAATCAACTATTTAACGTACTAATTAAATGACTAAAAGAAGCATGCTACAATCAGTTTACAACTAATTATGTGCTGATTAATTTAGCTAATCATGCTCGAGTTACTTAAAGGAGTTCAAATGAGAAATTACATTCTAATTGATTGATCATGTTTTTATTCAATTTGATTTAACATGCTACGATTAATGGCTTAGTTAATTAGACATGCTAAGAGTTTTATTTAATTTGACATGTTCAGTTTAGTTAATTACGCTAAACATGCTCATATAGTTCTTATTCTACTAATCTACACATGCTTAATTAATGAAATTGAAATAAACATTAGCAACTAACAAACTACAGTGAATAATACGGTGAATTGTACAAGAAACTAAAGAAAGTAGATATAATGAATTGTACCAAAATGGAAATGAAGTTCTCTATTCATTATTGGTCATGCGTGCATATCATTCCATCATTCATTTCATCATTTTATCCTACAACTTAACGTCTTCATTCATCTAAATCTAATAGATTTAACAATTAATCTAAATATAATAGATTTAACAATTAAACTAACAGTAAAGAATTTAACAATTGATAAAGGGAATATTATAGTGATCTAACAATCAATAATTTACCACACTCACACACACTACTTGTGGTGTGGGGCCTCCACATGGCCACGACACACACAATTCCTTACCTCAAATCTTTAATGTACATTAGCATTTAGTTGTTGTTCATCTTCTCTTCTTCTTTTCAATACCTTCATAATCAAAATATTTACGTATTAAACATCACAACCTATTAATTTCATTCTTTTTCCTATCCTTAATTACATAGAAATTTTAGGGATTCATTACCGTTTAAAACAAAACTTATCCTATCCTAATAAGTTAATCCAATTACCAATATGCATTTATCTAATGAATGACTCAATTCAAAACAACATAGCACTGACCATAGCAATTCCATCTCTCATCCATTTTTCTTTAGTCCATAAGCATCAGTTTAACATTTCCTCCACTGCCTCCACTATGTTCACTTCAGTAATTCCTCCCACCGTTGCCATCTCGTGCCGCCATTGACCAAAATCGACAGTGTGTCGACAGCCGATGCCACATCCGGCGACCCATGCTCAGCGCCGAACCGAATCTGTGAAGCTCGACGTTTTCCACGATGACCCGAGCCCTAGTCGCGATGCCACCAGCATTCCGTAACTCGCCATACGCGGGACGATGCACCCGAGTCTGAGCTCGCCGTCGCCATCACCCCCGATCTCCCTTGCTCTCTCGCCTCTTATTCACTCTCCTTCTCTTGTCCCTGTCTCCCTTTCTCTATTTCTGTTCTGCCCTAGCGAAATGGCTGGAGGCCACGTAAAATCCTCTCCCCATTGACTGATTATTCGAACCAGACCAAACAACTCGAACCGGTTCAGCAGTGAACATGTTAAGCTTTCCCTCCTCTTTATTTCTTAATTTCTCTTTTGATTCCCCCCTTATAATTCTTATTAATTTATATTAAAAATATATTTAAGTGTTAAATATTCGCATCAATTATTAACTGACCCAATTTCTAATTCCCGATTTATTCCAAATATTGTTTAAAGATTATTAGAGGTCTAATTTAAATTTTTTGATTCCATTTCCTTAATTGATTTTCATCAATTAACTTCCAATAAATTTTCTTAAATTATAACCTAACAATTGCGTCATTGATAATACCTCAATAATTATCCAATAAATTCGAATATCCCCAAAATTACACTCCAATTATACTTATTAAATTTCAATAAAAGTCGGGGTGTTACACGTAAGACCTAGGAAGCTCCGTACTTCAGTTGTATTTTTAGGTTGCAGCCACTTACTAACTTCTTTAATTTTCCCTGGGTCCATTAATACACCCTCCTTTGAAATTATATGATTGAGAAAATTTACTTTTTCTATCCATAATTCACAATTGAAGAACTTCACATATAATTTCTTGTGTCTCAGCTGGTGATAGCTAGTCTTGAGATCTATCTTTGAGAAAATTGTCGCTCTCTTTAATTGATCAAATAAATCATCGACTCTTGGAAGTGGATACTTGATCTTTATAGTAACTCTATTAAGTTCTTGATAGTTGATGCACAACCTCATAGATTCTTCCCTTTTCTTCACAAATAGTATCAATGCTCCCCGTGGTGAAAACCTCGATTGAATGAATCCCTTTTCTAGCAACTCATCAAGTTGAGCTTTTAACTCTTTTAATTTGATAAGAGCCATTTTGTATGGCGCTTTAGAGATTGGTGTTGTTCTAGGTAGAATACATATGCTTAAGTCTAAATCTCTAACTTATGGCAAGCTTGTTAAGTCATCTAGAAAAACATCTGGAAATTTTCAACTACTAGCACCTTATCCAATGTCATTGTCTTCTCAGTTTGAGCACATATAGCACTTGCCAGAAATCTCAAGCATTCGTAACTTAATAATCTTTGAGCTTGCATAGATAATATTATTGGAATTCTCAAGCCTTTATTGTTGTTGTAGAATAAGAATGGTTCTTCTCCAACCAAAATAAATCTCACCACCTTCTTGCAACAATCATAAGTCACATAGTGCTTGGTTAGCTCATCCATTCCATGAATAACATCATAATCTTTCATTGCTAAGATAATCAGGTCAGCCTCAACTTCTTTACCTCCAATAAGGATATTACACTCTCAAATTGTAATGACCCATTTTTCCTTATCATGTTTCATAACATTTGTTTTTAAATCGCGTGACAAATAATATTTGACACGTAGTAGAAGCATTTCTTTATATCATTCGATTCATTTAAAATATATACATTGTCATTCAAAATATTTAAGAGTTATTTTACACAACATTATCGAAATCCTTACTCAAAACGTTATAAAACATAATTTAAACAGTTTTCATAAACTAAATGAGTCATAACCCATTGGTCAAAAGCACCAAGTGACATAAGCGCTCGATGTAGCTACACTCCTTCAGCTGCAGTCCAAGCTATCAATCTACATTTTCTTCATTTTACTCATACTTCTCACCTACATCTCAATATTTATCTATGAGTCTAATGCTCAGTAAGAGATAAAACAAATATAAAAAATGTGATGCTCGTCATATGCAATCTCATTAAAATATGTGTTTCATTTCAGTTTTTCCTTTTCCTTTTCAGTCACATAACAGTCTAAACGTTGGAGATTCACAGTTCAAGGGAAAGGATACATAAGCTGATCCTCTTAGGTAGAACCATCACTCAATCCCTCCAGGGATGAGATACATCCTCAAGTTCTCCTAAGTAAGACCGTCATTCAACCCCCCAATCTTACAATGCCTATTTACGTTTATTCTATCCCTTTTCAGTTTAATTGTCAACATATATGCATGTAAACATTTTTGTTTCTTTCCTTGAAATCATGATGCATGACATGAGTGCATACCATTCAAAACATCACTTATAAACTATTAAACACAATGAATCATTATCTCCTATACTCCTAGCACATCAAACATGTAAAAGCATACAATCTACAACAGCATATTACACTAACAACCTGCTACATTCAATACAACAAACAATGCCATCAAAGTAATACAACCCTGTTATCTTGTGATGTAAGCCAAAAGGACAAAGACATGCATATTCCTTACCTTAAGTTGTTAATGTGCTTCCAACACTTAGAATATCTTCTTGAATAACAACACCTTCAAAATTAATAACACTTCCATCAATAATTATTTAATGCATATAACACAAAGGTATGCATAATTTCGAATATACACAATTTTCACCATTATTGTGCACATTACCTAACCATTTAGTGTTCATTACATGAACATGATAACAATAACATATTTTAAAGCTTCAATTCAATATGCATACATTCTAGGGTTTTGCTTCCAAATTTTTGCCCATCTTTAACTAACCATAACTTTGTCCATACTTAACCAAATTCATTAATTCCAAACCTATCCAAATTCATTAATTCCAAACCTATCTCTTCCTTAAGATGTCCAGAATAACATACTTAATTGGTTTTACTTAAAAATTTCATGAAGATAGGCAACATATATCAAACAACTTAACCACCCAATTATAACAATTTCCTTTATTTTCACTTCTTCCTTCCATCACAACTTCCATTACTTTATAGAATTCATACGAATTATAAAGAAAACTCTTGATACCTTCAGAATTTCTAGAGGGAGAGAGAGCCTTCCTTAAGAGCTTCTTGAAAATGCCTTCTCCTTTTCCTTTTCATTCTAAGTCTTTTTGGTCTTTTGTTTTCTAATAAGAAGCCTCTTTTCAAGCCTCAAGCTGGAGGTGTGGTTCAACTGGGCATGCAATTGGTGTGTGCTAGAATGTATGAGGGATATAAAGAAGTGGGTTGCTCTCAAATCAATTAATACGTAAGAAGGTATACTTGAAATTAGAAGCAAACTTGTTACAACAGATGGGTTCCCTTCAACTTACTCTTTGGTCATGGTGAAGACTCTAGCAGTTGCCTTGGTCTGATCTTTGACATTCTTCGGGCAATTGTTGATAAAATATCCAGTTTGAATGCACTTGAAATAGGTTAGCACATTTGCACAACATTCTCTAGTATAAGCCTTCTTACATGTAAGACATGTGGGAATAATAGGCATTGCCATCTGGTTAATTGGTTCCCTTTTGATATACTTAAGGGCTCCTTCACCAGTTCCGTGGGTCATTGGTCGCTTAGATTCAACCCATTGTTGTTGTGGGGGATTATTCTTTATTTGATTTGCATGGTTCAACCTTCTCCTATATTCTTGAGCCTATCATTGGGCTTATTCCTTGTTTGATTTGGATGGTTAACCTTCTCCTATATTCTTAAGCCTTACTAACATTTTGTTCTCCTATCTTCTCATTCACTGCTTTTTCCACCACAATCTCAAATTGAGTTTCTTTTGAAGTGACAATGTTGACATCCTTGAATATCTCTGTTCTCAGCCCTCAAACAAATCGCTTCACCTTCAATACCTCATTACTGACTATGTCATGGAAAAATGAGAGAGTTAGTTGAATTTGTACAGATAATTAAAGTCTGCGGGTCGAGGCCTATTAGGGATTTGGGCTTGCATATTAACCACTTATGCCTAGGCCTAGATCTGGGCCATAGGAGTGGCCACTTGCATCAATTGTTCAATTTGTCTAGATTGTCTCTCAATCAAGTCCATCATTTGATCGAGAACAACATTACGCTCAGCATCATGCTCAGTACTAATTCCTTTACAATTCGTCATAAGTCTACATCACAAAGATTTTTCTTACTTTAAAAATCTATTTTTATATATTTTGAAATTATTTAAGCAATTAAGTTCTAATGCACTAAAAATAAATAAATTTATAAAACATAGTTTATTAAAAGAGTTTTAAAAAACTACTTACTTATCGGTAATCTCCTAGATGCAGAAGAGCATACATATAGTTTAAAGAATCTCATAAACCTAGTGCTCTGATACCAACTATAACGACACAAAATTTATTTATTTCCAAATTTCAAACCCCATAATTTCTTTCCCAAATCAATTAACAAAATTAGGTTTGATTAGGTTGTTATAAACCCTAACTAAAATTTTGTGAATCCTCGAAAACATTATTATCATTATTTTGGTGTAAGTCTTAACAATATTTATTAAGAAGTGTCTATTTAACTACATTTCAGTCAAAACATTAAATAGTTTCATTTAATAAAACACCTCCATCAAACACAAGTTTAAAATATGAAAACAGAGTTAAAATTTTGTCAGCTAATAATACTAAAATGAAAACATTCTTCAATGCTTATTTAACCTAAATATTAGGTTGAGTTTAACAATATCCAACAAAGTTTAAAACTTTCAACAAAGTTTATTTATTAAAAACAAATTAAAACTAAATGGAAAATAAGTCTATTCCTCTGACCCACCAATATCTTCCTCTGTATGCTCGTCTACTTTTAAAATATTCTCAATCAACGTCATTTCCTTCTTAGTTGAATATTCACATTCTTCACAAGGTTAAAGGTGAGATAAACTCAGTAAGTGAAAACACTTGCATAAATGACTTATTTACAAACATTACCAAATTTTCATAATTAAAAGTTTCAAACTAATTGAAACTCATTTTTCAATCTTACCATGAGTTCAGGATTTTAGAAAACAAGCACTTTCTTACCATCATAAGGTTTCATCAACCATCTTGTAAGCATATCATACTTTTTGTCAATTTCATCAGATTATACATTCATACTTGCATATATTATGACCTACAAATTTTTAGCTTTTTATAAACCTATGTCAATGTCTAACCATACGTGTCCACATAAAATATCATAATATAAATAATAAAATAAGGTTGAAGAAAATAAATTAAATAATATATTTTATAATATAGGGCTGATGATGTAATACCTCGACTTTTTAAGTGGGTTGACTATCGGGTATTACCAAGAACGTATTCGTTAAATTATATATTATAGAAATAACCGTAATCAGAATAACAATACATTAAATTATAAAATATTAGATTAATATAAAGAATTAAACGAATGTTTATATATATGTTTATTATATATATAAATAACATATATATAAAATAAAAAAAGGGTAAAATTGAAAGAAGAAATGGCACAAGCCATTTCTTCTCTGGAAGGAAATCGACGAGAGGGAGAGGGGGGAAGCTGGCGACGGCGAGAGACGAGAGGGGATGGGCAAACGGTGGGGCTTCGCTCCGGCGAGGGTGCAACGACGACGGCTCGGGCTGCGACATCCAGGTGTGCGGTGGACGGCAAGCGAATGGGAGGCGCTGGACGATTTAGGGCTCGGGATTGGAGCTCCTGCCGTGGCATTTCCAGCGATTATTCGAGGTTGGGTTTCTCTCATTCTTTGATGTTCTGTCAATTTGTTGAGGTTTGGACGTGAGATTCGTTGGATGAATCATTGTTTTCGGGTGGGAAGTGGTGAACTCGCGATGGGTAGCGAGTTCACTGACGGGTTCAACGGCGAACGACGAACCGCGACCCCCTATTTGGCTGGGTCCAGCTGCGGGTTGGTCCACTTGTGTCCACTTTCCAGCTGTGTCCTGCCGACACACAATGGGGAGCACAATTAATTGGGTTGGTTGACAGACAACAAGTGGTTGAAACTTGAAGAAGTTGTCTGGTGAATTGAAATAAATGGAGCTCCCTGGCAGTGCTGAGCTCTCTGGAGTGAGTTGGAGAAGCTCTGGCCGAGAGAGAAAATTTCAGAGTGAGGGGCAATTTCTTCTCTGGTCTCTTGGGCATCTCGAGTGCTTCAGGTAATGAAGACTTCTTGCATTAGTTTATGGAATTTTAGCCCTGTTCGTTACTGTTTTAAGGATTTCATAGACAAATGGATTTACAGAGGTTGTGTTTGATTTCTGAGTTAATTCTACTGTCTAACTTCGGATCTGGTTGGAATTATTTGTCTGGTGGTGAAGCTCTTGGTTTATTTATGAAAGTCTCAAATGATATGCATTGCCAATGGTATTAGTTGTTTGATGGATGAATGCTCTCTGTTGGTTAAGCTTGGTGATTTTATTTGGACATGTATTATGTTGGTATTGCATTATGTGATAGAGTGTGAAGGAGAAAGCGATTAAGTGTATTGAGATTATGATATGTCGTTAAGTAAATGAATAAGGAATTTTGGTTTAGAAGCCGTTAAGAGTAATGAGTTGTTGAAATAAAGTTTAGAGTTTGTGATTATTAACTAATTGGTTAATTAATTATCTCTGAAGGTATTGGAATGGAAGAACTTATGTGCTGGATTTCTACGGATGTTAGGTAAGGAATGAGTTGTCTTGGCTAGAGGATGCCCTACACCCAAGTAAAGTGTGTGTGAGTTAGAGTTAGTGTTCTTAAAATGGATGTTGATAGTTGTTCTATAGAAATTGTTGTGAATTTGTGATATTTTCCTTTTGGTGCTCAGCTTTGTTGTTTTATGTTATATTATGTGATGAAAATGCCTAAGTAAACGAAGGAATGATGGTACGAAAGTGGAACGAGCAAATGATAAGTTATAATGTAAGGTATGAAAGTAGCTGAAAGAGTTACATTATTTGATGAAAATGCCTAAGTGAACAAAGGAATGAAAGTGAGCTAAAAGAGTATTTGAATATTTACTTGCTATGTAACTATAGTCTTAATTTCTTATGAATGCAGATAACTTACTGTCGTTGCTTGTTGTCATTAGGGAATGATTGTGAAATTAAGTGCAGCAAGAGATTTCATGTAATCAATCAATTAGCATGTCCACTTAATTAATCATGTATAACTATCATGATAATTAACAATATCAACACTTAAGCATGTGAACCGACTAAGCACGTAAATAGGCTAATCATGAAATCGGTTAAAAATCTATTATCCTAATAATTGGTAATCTTCCTAAAATTAGTTCATTTGCTGTATGTTGTCCACCAAAAGAGCATGTTGAATAGTAATGTAGATGCTATTAATTGACGAATGAGTCTTGACGTAGTTGTGGAAAGATAGAGAATGATGAACTGAAAACAAGAATGTGTAATGAGCATGAATGAGATGTGTACAATGAAGTGAATGGTTAACTAAACAAACGAAGAAAAAAGGTTTAGTTAACTAAACAAACGAAGGCAGAAGGTTTAGTTAACTAAACAAACGAAGGAAAAATGTTTAATGAGTTAAAAACCATAAAGTTGTTTCAGATTTCCACTGTTTTCTTTAAATAAGGATTTTAGTAACTCTTATTTCTTCATTCGGGTTAAGAATCTTCTAGTTTTGGATTATATGGATTCATTTAACATGTCTATTCAATTGTTAACTCT
Organism: Begonia loranthoides; assembly: GCA_022433065.1. Classification (NCBI taxonomy): domain Eukaryota; kingdom Viridiplantae; phylum Streptophyta; class Magnoliopsida; order Cucurbitales; family Begoniaceae; genus Begonia; species Begonia loranthoides. The sequence continues at coordinate 1,980,455 of CM039480.1, read as the reverse complement.
CAAGCATGTTTATATGTTTAGACTAGCTTTCGATGAACATGTTAGTGCTGCACGTTATTTTATTGCCTTATTGTATTCATGTCATTTCAATTATTGTAATCCTTTGTATGCACAAGTTTAATTATATGTTTACTTCGATGTTCATTTCAGTTTCCGTCAATGTACTCTATAATGTATATGTTTCATGATAATAGAAACCAAGTAGGGGGTAACCTTCGGATGGTATCCACATGCATGAGTGAGGAAAAAAAAAAGAACCCTAAAGGCGGGTATATGCCGGAACAGAAAGAAAGAACCCTAAAGGCGGTATATGCCGGGATAGAAAGAACCCTAAATGCGGGTATATGCCAGAAAAAGAACAAACCCTAAAGGCGGGTATATGCCGGAATTAGGGAGTTGAGGTAGATGGGTAGTCTGGATCTAGCCTAGCTGCTAGGATACTCCCTTACCAAGTCAGGAAAGGGACTAGTATGCACACATGAGGTTAGAATCCGTACAGCTATGCCATCTCAAGGAAAACCCTCAATCTCCAGCTGGATGTACAAGTTAAGAGCGAACGAAGAAAACGAACGTAATGAAAGAAGTTGGTTTGGGTGGCCCCCATTCCAACGAAGAACTAAAGAGATAAATGCATAATTGTTTTCCCCATCTCCTTACTGGGCGTAAGCTCACGTCCTTACTTGTGGTGTAGGTACAATGACGAACAGATAGTAAACGAATAAGAAGAAGATGAGAAACGCATAATAAGGCAGAGATGGATGATTTCGCACGCATAGGATTCGGGCTGGCAAGACAAAGACAAATGAAAGTAAACGGTTATGAATCAACAAAGTTAAAGAAAAGTAAACGGTATTGAATCAATGAAGTAATGGTTCAGTTTTATTTGAGAAACGAAATGATTGGATGGTTTAGTATTTCTTTTGAAAGAATTCTTACGTTTCCGCTATGATTTAAAAAGGGATATTTTATAACGTTTTCGCAAGAATTTAAGTAGATGATTTTAACGCTTCCACATAATTAATAAGTTGGTTTTATGATGAGTTTTAAGAAAGAGTAAGTAGCGATTCGGATTTACGCACTCTGATTTGTTTTAAAAAGAAAAATTTAAATTTTTACTCATTTTCAGGATTTACAAAAATCTGGGTCGTTACAGATGACCAAAACGTTGAAAAATCTAGTGTCTTTACTTATCTGAATTCTGAGAGAATAGAGTTTTAGAGATTTCCAAACATTTGAATAATCTTCCCTATCCAAATAATTCATAGAGTTAAAATCCTCCTTAAGTCTAAAGAAATATTCTTTGAAAGAAATTGGGTGAAAATTTCTTACTAATAAAGCCCTTGGTCGATTAAAATCGAATTTGGATCAACTTTGATGGTTCAAGGGCAATCAGTTTGAATTTGGACTGAGTCTGGTTCAACTAGGTTTGGTTCAGTTCGGATGAGCTGGTTTGGTTTGGCTGTATTGATTCAGTTCAGCTAGATCAGGTTGGTTTAGGTCAGCTGGACTAGCTCGGGTTGGCTTGGCTAGACCGATTCGGTTTGGCCAAGGTGTCAAACCTAATTTCTTTTTCTTCTTCTCTGGTTCTAGTTCTTCTTTGCACGAGAGTGGAAACTTAATCACACAGGATATGTGAATCACTCGATAGTGGCACCAGAAAATCATTTGAAATGATTGCATGAGAACAGGTTGTTAGTTTGCCAAAGGGAAATCCTTGTTGCCGCGCAATAGGGTTTTGGCTGAGAGCTCAATTGATGCTTCGTCAGAGGTTTCTCGGAAGGGGCTGGGTGGGGAGAAGTTGGAAGACTATTGCAGTGAAGTTGAGGTGAGTTTTTCTTTCACGGATCAACTCAATTTATAAGGAAAAGTCTCAATTTCAATCATTTTTTGAAAAAATTGTGAATTAGTTTTGAATTGAAACTAGGTTCGTTATTAATTTAAGAAAACTGTATTGATTTAAGAGTGATTTATTTCCTTAGGAATAATTTTGGGATTCAGGGTTGATTGATTTCCCCAAATCAGGAATTGAGAAGTGATTTATGTGATCTAGGACTTGATTGGTTTTAAATCCGCAAGATTGATTGATTGGGGATTGAAATTTTATGTGTTACATAAATGGATAAATACGTAAAGGAGAGTGATTAGAGAGAGAGAGAATCAAAGGAGCAACTTCATTGATCGAACTAAAAGAGGAGATAGAACATAGCTTCTTTTAAAAAATAACAGAACATTCTTATAAAATGAACCAAACTGCTTATAACATGACGCTTTGGTTTGATCTTTAAAAATAACCAAACAGAACTAGTAATGGTTATTTTTACAGGACCCGTTCTTTGAGTCCTAAACAAATTAGTTTAGGTTGGTTTGAACAGTTTCTCGATTTTCTGTACACCCTTACTTGATAAATACAAAACAAAAATAGAATTAATAAAATACAAATTTACTTCATAAAAAGAAATTATATAATATGTGACCGGTCATATAATTTGTCACAAAATATGTTAAATTAAGTGTTGCTCAACGTTACATGTACCTGTTGGTCATTAAAAAATATTAAACTCAAATTATATTTTTAAGACTCACAACTCACCTAAAAATAAGCAATATAATAAAACGGTTCTGGTCATGGATAAAGACATGATCATTTATTAAATTAAGCGTAATCGTTATACTTAAATATAATTAAAAATAAGAAAAAATGACAAATTAACCATTGTGATTTACAATCAATGACAAGTCAACCACTATCCTTTATTTTCTAACAAATTAACCACTGAACGTATGGAAAAATGACAAAGCCAACATCGCTGTCACGTTCGCCGTTAAGAAGTTGACAGGGCGCCGTGGCAGTTTGTAGACAAAATGCCGCGGTGCCTTGCTTTTCCAAAAAAAGAAGGCCAAATTTGGCCTACACGTCGTGTCGTCTCAAGAATCGGATACATAAAGCGGTCCTAGGGCTCGGCCATTTTCACCCAGACAACGAAATACTCTCGGCTCTTGGCGAAAATACTCTCGGCTCTCGACGAAAATACTCTATGCGACGAAAATACTCTCGGCTCTCGGCTCTTGGCGATATACTCTCGGCTCTCGGCGAAATACTCTTGGATCTTAGCGAATTACTCTCAGCGATCACAATGTATTACCGATCTAAGAAATTGATGTTGAAGCATGGGAAGGCAACGGTGGAGGCTGTTGAACCCGTTCAAATCGTGGTGGTGGAAGCCGCGGCGGTGGAAGATGTTCAACCCGAGGCAATGGAAGATGTTCAACCCACGGCGACGGTGGAAGACGAAGAAACCGCCGAGCTTGAACAAGGAGAAGCCGAAGGCTCATTGGTCTGGTTCCAACTCGTTACATCGGGTTTAAGGTCCAAACTATTCAGGACAACGAATTGCAAAACACGGTATGAAGAAGATATACAACACCGTGGAATTATTGTTTCCAAAATAGTAGATTTGGGCTCTTTCGCAGGAATGAGAATTAAACATATGCTTGAAGATGCTGGATTAGCCGAGTTGTGCCGGATTGGGGGCAGTTACTGCGAGAGAATTGTTAGAATGTTTTACGCAAATTTGAAACTGTCCACCAAGCCATTAGAGGTGCAGACATACCTTTTTGGACGGGAGTTGAGGTTCACTCCCAACGATGTAAATATAATGCTTGGATGTGTGCTTGACGGGCCAAGTGATGAATATTATCACATGTCTCGGGAGCCACCATTCTTCAACCGAGGAGAAGTGTAACATCCTGATATTTTAAGATGGGAATATTACCAAGGACGTTCAGAGCGATAAATCAATGAACATTTCAGTAACTTTTTTCCCCGTATACGTGATGGAGTTGAAGTGTTGGGATTATGAGGACATTTCATTGCGTATTTACACGTGCCATGTGTAACGTGTATCTATGAAGGAAACGTCGTGGGGATCACGTTGAGTGCGAAAAGATAGTGCAAAGTGGAGAAAATGGACCTGAGGACGACTAGGGACACCAATCTGCGTCCTAAACTTGCTGTTTTGAGGAGTTGCGGACGCTGGATATGGGAAGTGCGGATAGTGCAGACGACACAGGATGCGTCCGCAACAAATTTGTTTAGGTCTGGAGTATTACGGACAATTGCGGACGAAGACGGACGACTAGGTTCAGCGTCCGAATGAATCTGTCCAAATTCTGGGACAATTCGGACGACTCATGCGGATGATGCGGACGCCAGTTTTACCGTCCGCATTGAATCTGTACTGTCCAGAGACATTCGGACGTGGGGTCCGGACGACGCGGACGCAAAAATTACTGTCTGCAACGACATTGTTCGATTTTTGGGAACATTTGGACGCCGCTTTCGAACGATGCGGATGTGGAATGGCGTCCAAATTCGGATTTCAGATGGTACGAACAAAGTGGGGACGCTAATTTCCGTATGAAGCCGGATTTGTAGTATGAAGAATTTGTTCTTACGGACGCATGCGGACGACAGTACGGCGTCCGCACAAGTCCGAATTGCAGCAGATCTACGAAAATTAAGGAAATAAAAGTCAGAAAACTCATCGTTTAGCTAGTTAATACTCACACTTTCGGCGAGCAAAAGGGGCCTCCTCCCGACAGTAGCCCACAGAGGAGCCTCCCTACGTGCATGCTTTGTCTCCTAGGTAGGTTCTCCCTCTATTTCATCTTCTCCTGCATCCTTCGTCTTCTCCTTCGTTTCTGCTAAAGGGAAATTCTACTGGATAGGGAGCTGCTATACATGAGAGAGAGACCTAAGTGAGAAAGAGAGTGGTTAGTGTTGGGCCATGAGGTGTGTGAACGTGAGCTACGTGAGGAGTGGGAGCTGGGTAGTAAGCTAGAAGTTGGAGCTTTGTGGTAAGCTGCTCCCTGCCCGCGTGATTCTCGCTCGATTCAGGTGGAGTTTCATAGCTCTGTTGGGTATCGGAACTGGGAAAAGAGGATAGCGGCTAAAGCGCAATAAAAAACTGAGGTAAGGAATGGGTTGTCTTGGCCAAAGGAAGCCCTACACCCAAGTATATGTGTTTGTATGTGTGATGATTTTTGCTGTGGAAAATTTTGTAGTTGCATCACTTTTCTTTATAGGATATGAATGTCTTGTTATCTTTTAGTACTTTGATAGAAATTGCATATTTTCCTTGAATGAAGGTGAGAATGTTATTTGAGTTTGAATGAAACAGAGGAGAGATGTTTAAAACGGAAGAGAAAAGTATGAATGAGCTATGTATAGACTACTTTCTTTTAATGACGATAAAGAAGAAGTTATGATGTTAGTGAAAGACTATATGTGTTTCCTTATAGATTTCTAAGGATGTTATGATGATAGTACAAAAGTGGAACGAGTAAATGATAAGTTATTATGTAAGGTATGAAAGTAGCTAAAAGTGTTACATTATGTGATGAAAATGCCTAAGTAAACGAAGGTATAAAAGTGAGCTAAAAGAATTATTGAATGATTATGTAATGCTTGTAGTTGTCTTTAGTTTCACGGAATGGTATAACTCTCACGTTTTCTATTGATGTCTTACTAGTTGCTACAATTTGTATTTGTGTTAAAAGTAAAAGTGCTAGTTAAGCTTGAATGAACCAAAGGAATGATGATTGAAATGAATGAGAAATGAGAATAGGTCCTAGATAGATTTCTAGTGATGTTAAAGAAGTTATGAGGATTGATAAAGACTTAATGCTTCCTGTTATGATTTGGATGACTCAGCTAAGTGTAATTTATAGGATGATGTTAAAGAATTCAGTTTACTTAAATTTTATTACCCTTGCCTTATATTTCTGCCATAAGCATACTCAGTAGTTCCGTTTCCTTAATTATATGAGCATGTTTTGCTTAGAATATGAAGAGATTTCTGATGAGCTTCGTTGGTTTCCTGCAATAGTTGTTACTATCTTTACCCTTTACCTTGTTAGATGTTACTATTACTTTTCTTTTATGTACGTTACTATTAAAGTTCAACAAGAGATTAACAAGAGACAAGAGAAAGAGATCTAAACGCTTCTAAAGAAAGCATGAATGGGCATGAGAACCATGGCCAAAATGTGAAAGAAGGATGAAAGGAATTAATGACTATGGTGATGACTTGATTATTTCATCTTCAGCATAAACCTATTTCGTTGTTATGTTTAAATATCTTCACTGCTGCAAGTATCGTATGAGAAGCATATTGTAGTAGTTTTGCTGCTGTGCTTATAGTATAGAAAGCAGGATTATCCAAGTATATTCTCTTCCATTGTTATGTGTTAATTGTATACGTTTTCCGCCATTTCGTGTAGTCATTAAAAGCATAAAATTTACATTGTGTACTCGATTTAGAAGCATGCTTGGTGTTATAGATTCACAGTTAATTTGGTTGATTAAAAAGCATGTGTAGTCCGATTAGATACTTGGTCATAATATGATATAGTTCATTTGCTGTATGTTGACCATCAAAAGAGCATATTTAGTAGTTAGTTTCTTGTTGGTTAAGTTGGGATAAGAGCATGATTTGCTGTATGTAGTTTTCTGTTGTTAAGATTGATTTAGAGCATGATTTAGTTAAGGAAATACCGTTGAAGTCGTGTAGATACTATTAGTTGACGAATGAGTTTTGTAAAGTATGACGTAGTTGTGAAAAGGTAGAAAATGATGAATTGAAAAGAGGATGTGTGATGAGCATGAGTGAACTTTGATTTCCCTATGAATATTCCTTTTCGTGTCTTAATTTCTAAGTGATACTGATAGGATCCAAGATCGTCAAAAACTCACTTTATAAATCTGCCCAGAAACTGTAAAATTCTGAGTAAGCAGTACCAAAATAAGAATAACTCACAATTCCCTCGTGAGCTTTAGCTGCAATTTGGAGGGTATTAAATTAACATATATAGTCAACTACTGTCAAAATTTCGTTACAAAATCCACCTTGGTTTATCAGATATGGCCGAATCAACAGAACCCTGAAGTTAGGGCTTAGCGCAGAACAAAATTACCTCTCAACTTTCTGATTTGTGTATCTCGAGCTGTATACAGCCAAATAACCCCAAATTTGGAGGGCAATTAAATAACTCAGAATGGAGCAACTTTCTAGAAGAAACAAAATTGAAACAAATAGAGCAAGAATCCCAAAACAGAACCAGAATCGGAAATCCAGCAAACCAGAAATTCAACAGATTCAGCGGTCTTGAAAGAATTCCATCAAAAACTCAATTTCGACTATCTTTCTTGAACGAACAGCCAAGGCGCACTATCAGCAACTAAATAAGAGAAACTTCAGAGTATCAAATGATCAAAATAGGAAGAAGAACCTTCAAGAATCAAGAATACCAAATGAAACCGTGGAGCCCGATTTGTCCTCCTACCGTGAGAGGATCAGATTTACTCGGCTTAATCAAGGATCAAGCACTCTCCATGGGGTCTAACGTTTCTCCTATCTCCGCACTACAAATACACCGCAAGAATGATGCTTTGGAAGAGACAGAAACCCTTTCAATTTTCTCAAGAAAACGCTATAAAGAGAAGCAAATTCGGGTAGGAAAAATGGATGGCCGAGAGGAGGAGGTCCGCGTGGTTCTCACACTTTCAACAAGGGATTTCTTTTCTAAATTATCAAAACTCCGTTTCTTTCTACAAAAGAGGGTACATAAACCCTATTGTTTACAAAATAGGTCAAAGACCAAAATACCCTAGCAGCAAATGACTAAAATAACCCTTAATAATAAAACTTAAACACTAAGTCCGAGTTTGTAAATCAGTCTCTGTAAAAGGCACATTTGATGTATCCAACCATACTAAAATAACACGCCCAATATGTCTTTGGAAAGCCCTGGTAGTTGGCTACATTTGATGTGAAGGACCCAAGTTGAGAAGAAATCATCCCAATTGACAAAAATGCATTTGAACGCCCGGAGGTCAGATTCCATGCGGCAAAAATTTAAGTCCACAATTTCTTCTTTGATAAGCATGATATCCACAAGTCCAAAAGCACCAAATCCTCTTTGTGACATTGATTAAAACTTTCCTCCAAATTGGATAGAAAAGAAACACCTACAAAACAAATAAAAGTTAGAAAATAAAGGTGCCCTTGGTTCGGCTCTGGCGATGGGACCTTGGGGCACATCAGATACTTTCGTTATGTAAAGCATGGGATGATATGTGTTTTATTCATTGTTACTGTGGATTTTCTAAAGTGTTGATATTATTTCTCATATGAGCTTTGTTTATTAGAAAGAAGTTAGATTGAGTTCATGTTAAAAGAAACCAAGTAAGGGTACCCTTTGGGGTGGTACCCACATGCATGAGTGAGAAAAAATGCTAGGAAAAGAATGTTCGGGATGGGCGGGATACGTCCATCACCAAAGAATCCCTCCGGCGGCATACATCGGAAGGGAAGAAATTCTAAAGGCAAGATACGCTGGAAAGGGAACGAATGCTAAGAAAAGAATGTTGGGATGGGCGGGATACGCCCATCACCGAAGAAACCCTCCGGCAGGATACGCCAGAAGGGCAAAAACCCTGAAGGTGGGATATGTTAGAAGGGGAGGAACCTTGAAGGCGGGATACGCAGGGAAGGGGACGACCAGGGAGTTGGGGTAGATGGGTAGTCTGGATCTAGCCTAGCTACTAAGATACACCCTCACCAAGTTGGAAAAGGACTAGTATGCACACAGGAGGTTAGAATCCAAACAGCTATACCATCTCAAAGGACAACCTCCAATCTCCAGCTCAACGTATGAGTTAAGAACGAACAAAGAAAATGAACGTAATGAAGAGTTTGGTTTGGGTGGCCCCATTTCAAGAACTAAAGAGAGAAATGCATAAATTGTTTTCCCCATCTCCTTACTGGGCGTAAGCTCACATCCTTACTTGTGGTGTAGGTAAAATGACGAACAGATAGTAAACGGATAAAAAGTAGTTGAGAAACGCATAATGCATCAGGTATGGATTGTAATACCCCAAATTTTGTAAACATAATTAATTAAGGATGATTGAGATTTAATTATTTAACAAGAGATTAATTGAAGGTATAATTATATTAATTGGAGAAAAGAAAATTAGAATTGGGATTCAAAAAGTGATAGGAGGGATTAATCATTAAATTGAGTTTTATTTTAATTAATGATTTAAATTAAAGAAAAGAAAAGAAATAAATAAATAAAAAGAAGAAGAAAAAGAGAAAAGAAGAGACGGGGGAGAGGAAACGAGAGGGAAGGCCGAGAGAGGGGAGAGTGATCGGGAAGGGGACGAGGGTGAGCGATGGACGATCGGGGCGACGGTGGCTTGGGTGCGCGTTGTCCGGCTCATGGCGGCGACGACGAGGCTGCGGGCGATGCGACGAACGGTGAACGCGAGCTAGGGCTCGGATGCCTCGGCCTTCAATGTCGGAATTGGAGCACTTGGAATCGTCGATGGAGGTAAGTCGACGGTTTATGTTAATCTTTTGTCTCCTGACTTCCGATTATGGACATTGGCAGCGGCGTTTTTGGCGACAGTAGGAGCATGGTCGGTGAAGGCTGGAGATAGGGGATTTGTCACGTGACCGGTCTGTGGTTTCCAAATTAAATCGGTTTATTCCTCCTCCCGAAACGATTGAAGACTTCCGGCGTGGAGCTTGGTCATTGGACCACCTCCTTCGAGCTGTGTGATCTCCCGTCAACTTGGTCGTCATTCTTCCTGCTGTCTATAAATAATGGCAGGAAGCTGGGTGTGATGTTAGAGAGTTGTGTGATAGGGAGTGGCCGAGAGTCAGGAAGCAAACTGCAGTGAAGGTGCAAGTGAATGGTGTTAAGGTTCTAATCTCGGGTTTGTTTCTATTTTCAGCTACTGGAGTTGAAGAATAAACTCTCTGTTCTTGACTCCTTTAGGTGAACAATTTCCTTTCTTGTTTAATTAGTGAAGCATACTAGTGGAGATGTATATATATTAGGTGTTGTGGATTGATTGTTGAACTGCCCTGTTGAATTGGATTCTTTCTCTGCAAAGTATGGATGAATGCCTAAGTTTGTTTTGTAAACTCTCTGTTGAACTGGTGGATTTTATGTTCTGTAAGGGAAGATATTGGACTGTCGATCGTGTTATGTTGTTGAAATTTGTCAAAGTTATCATATGAAAAGTTGGTTACTACTACAAGATCCTTATTGGGAATTTGGTGAGGCTTCCTGCTACTAATTGGTTTTGTTCAGTATTTAAAGTGTTGTAATTGTAGTCATCCATGATGTTGTTTGGTTGTTAAGGTGGAAAATGGCTTGCTGTTTGATTATGGTTATTTAAGTTAGTTTAGGAGAATGGACGTTGTTTTAAATGGTTTATCTACTGGCTTCCTAAATTGATTCAAAGGATGAATAAATATGCTTTCCTTATCATTGTTTGGACAACTGTGAGTATCTATGCTCTACAAATACTGTCGTTGAATAATTGTCATCGTCTAGATTTCATTCTATAATTTGATCTAAATGATATTTGGACTGTAAATTCTGCTAAGTGGATGAATGAAGATAAGATCTATGCTTTTAGTAATGAGAATGTACGTGACTTTGGGTAATAAAGCTAAATAGATGTTTCGTTAGTTTTAATGGATTTTTCATTAAAAGATAGTGAATTGTATTGTGAAGTAAATTCTCTATTATCAGGGCACATGGATGGAATGAGCAACATTATGGGGTTTGCTATTCCGTTGTCTATGTGCAGATTGTGAAAGTGTGAGTCGTATAAGTACGGTTAATAATACGTGAATTTAATGGTTTAGGTATTAATGGGAAAAGAATAGAGTGTCAAACCAAACACGCCACCGACTGCAGGTAAGTGATACGCATGTGCTTTGGTCTTCGGACCCTACATCGCAAGAAATAGGAGATGCATGTTTTGTTGTTTACAGTATTTAAGAGCATGTTTTGGTGTTTACAGTTTTAAATAGCATCTTTCAATGTTTACAGTTTTAAATAGCACATTTCGTTGTTTACAGTTTTATAAGCATGAATTGTATGTTAGTTGTGCTATTAAATTCCTCTAGTAGAGAATGTATGCATTCACGAGCATCACACATCATAGTTTTCCAAAAAGATATGAAAATGGCTTTCAGACATGATTTTAGAAAGAAAGGAAATAAAGAAGAAATGAAACGTTTACGAAATACTAAAAAGGAAACAAAGAAGAAACGAAATATTTACGAAATGTTAAAAAGGAAACAAAGAAGGAACGAGACGGTTATGAATAATAAAGAAATGAAGATAAAGGCTTGGATGGATTGTTCCCCCATGGTTAAATAATAAAGTAAAGTAAAGAAAAGATAAAGGCTTGGGCGGATTGTTCCCCCATGGTTAAATAATAAAGTAAAGTAAAGAAAAGATAAAGGCTTGAACAGATTGTTCTTCCATGGTTAAATAACGAAGTAAAGTAAAGAAAAAGATAAAAGCTTTGGCACGTAACCCATAAATAGAGGCTTGGTGGACATTGTCCCCATGGATAGAGGTTTTGGGTGGATTAATCTCCCAATAGTTGGGTTATGTTTCCAATGGCAACCAGTTAAGGCTTTGGCTTGTAACTCATAAATAGAGGCTTGGTGGACATTGTCCCCATGGTTAGAGGCTTTGGGCGGTTTACTCCCCCATTGGTTGAGTTTACATTCCAATGTTAAATGATTAAAGCTTTGATATTAAACTCAGACTCATAAATAGAGGCTTGGTGGACTTTGTCCCCATGGATAGAGGCTTTGGGCAATTTACTCCCCCATTGGTTGAGGTTTGAGTTGAATATCAAAGGTAAAACAATAAAGTAAAGATAATGATAAAGTAAAGACAAAATGAAGTAAAGTTTCAAGATAAAGTAAAGATAAAGAAAAAGATGAAACAAACGGGGTCGTCTGGGGATGTGAGGTTCGCCTTGTCAAGTTTAGACATCTCCAACGCCTTTCAAGATAAAGTAAGATAACGATTAAGTAAAGAAATGAACAGTAAAGTAAAGTCAAGAAAACAAAGTTAAGATCAAGAAAATGGTAAAAGAAAATAAAAGAAAGAAAGAAAAGAAACATAAATAGTTAAACAAAAGAGATTTAAAAGTTGCATGACATGTGCATCATACATTATATGTCACTTACTGAGCCTTAGGCTCATTAGTTAAATCTTGCGATGTAGGTACACGCACAGGTGAACAGACTAAGAGGCAGTGGATGAAGGATTTGCACAAGTGGAACTTGTGGCTGGTTGGACTAAAGAATTAAATAAGATTATTTGTAAAAGAATTTGTAAATTATTTAATATTCTTTAATGTTTTATTTTAATGCCGCTGCGTTTCATAAAAATGATTTTATTACTTCCGCTAAAATTGATAAATGATTTGAGTAAAGAGTTTTAATGATCGGGTTTTTATAAAAGGAAAATACTATGATGTTTTTATGAAAAGAAAAGTTTTAAATTTTACACAATTTTCAAAGTAAATAAAAACCGGGTCGTTACATGGATGATTTCACATACACGGGATTTGGGCTGGCAAAACAAAGACAAATGAGAGTAAACAGTTGTGAATCAACGAAGGTAATGGTCAAGTTTTATTAGATAGACGTAATGTTGAATGGCTTAGTATTTCATTTGAAAGATTCCTTACGCTTCCGCTATGATTTACAAAGGGTTATTTTATGACGCTTCCGCAAGACTTTAAACAGATGATCTTCATTATAGTTTTTACGCTTCCGCATATTTAATAAGTTGGTTTTCACAAAGAGTTTTAAGAAAGAGTTAGTAGCGATTCGGATTTATGCACTCTGATTTGTCTCAAAAAGAAAAATTCAAAAATTTACCCTATTTTAATGATTTACGAAAATCTGGGTCGTTACAAGAAGGGCTAGCAGTGCTTAGATTGTTGCACCGGGATCCCGAGATTGCCCAGTACAAGAAGCCAAAGGGCAAGGAGTTGAATGCCATAGCCCGATTGATCCACCTGATCATGACCTACACAATTTTGCCTCGGAATGGGCATCGAGACCATGTTAGCAGCATGGATCTCTCTATGCTGGATAAGGTGTTTACGGGGAAAAAGGTGGACATTGAATTTATCATCCTAAGCCACATGCATGAGGTGCTCAACAACCCAGCGAAGAACCTGCCGTACAACTGGCTTATTCAGAGTATCGTTGAACAGTTTGGGGTACCCTTCTCGGAGAAAGAGCCGAGAATTGAAGAGTCGGCCAATGACGTGTACAACAAAGCTAAATTGGACTGAATGGGTATCACCCAAGTTGGAGGGGAATGGTTCCGCAAGTCCACGAAGCAGGCAGCACCTCCACCCCCCTTAGAGCCTCAGCATTCAGCCCCCTCACATGAAGAATTGCCCCCTCCTCAATCATCTCACTTTACTTCGATGCCTGAGGAGACGTCCGCCTAGATGCGAAGGATGGAGAAGCTCCATCATACATCGATGACGAGAATGCAAATGATGGAGGAGCACCTGCAAATGCAACAGGTCCAAATACAAAGAGGGGAGGAGTAAGTAAAAGAGAGGCATCGCATAGTAGAACAGTGGCATATGCAAGCAGAGGAGAGGCACCGTGAGGTGGTGGCAGCACTTAAGAGACGTGAGAGGCGATCAACCCGTTCAGCATCCTCGTCATCATCCTCTGAAGCAACAGATGCCACATACCACATGTAAGTTATTTACTTTGTACGCAAAGTCTAGTTTTTACTTTATTTGTGTTTCACGTAATGACGTGTTGTTGATTTGCAGCACCCGTGTAGGAAGTCGCCAACTTGCTCCTCCAGCTGTGCCTGCCGAGGTATAGGGGACTAGTCAGTTCGAGCCTCCGCCCTTAGAACTGTGTGCGTGGTACGTCTTTCATTTCGTTATATATGTGTGTTCATTCATGTTCATACTTTGTTAGTCTGATGGCGTTTTGACATTTTTGTTGCAGTCTCTGTAGATTATGGACATGTTCAAGAAGTATGTCCAGACAAATACTCGAAAGAACATAGAGACGTTCACAGTTCTTTGGGGGAAAGATGATCGATGATGATTACGTCGTCATTGATCTCATCTTCCCGGAGCAAGTCGGGACGCCAGATACGGTGAAAAGTCTTCTTTGTATGTTAGTGTATAAGATTTTATCTTAGTACTCATTCGAACTTATATGCAGTGCTATGCGGTCGATGAAGAAGCTGTATTCACATATCATCAGGATAATCGTCTATTGTCATTAGGGTGGATTCACGTAAGAAATCATCTCGCTTCTTCGGGTTATCGTTCATGTTCACTAAGATAATCTAATGCATTGTTTACATTTCAGACACAGCCAAAGCAAGCGTGTTTTATGTCGTCCGTTGACCTGCACACTCAATTCGCTTACCAGCAATTGATGCCAGAATCAATCTCCATCATCGTAGCTCCCACTGACAAAGAGCGGTATGTATTTTCTCTTGTGTAAATTCTTAATATTGCTTTCTGTGTATTTGATCGGCAATTGTTCCCTTTGCATTGTAGGCCGTTCGACGTCTTGCGGTGTACGAGTGAGAGGATGATGGTACTGCGACAGTGCACTATTTCAGAACAATTCCACGAGCACGACCCTGCAACCTTTCAGTATGAGGGTCTATTGTACAAAAAAGCAGATAGAGTATTCCTTGACCCGAACTTATCTTTTGTGATCAAGGATTTGAGCCCAAAACGGACCAAGAAGAAGGCGGCATAGTTTAGTTCAAGGATTTACATTGTAGTTTATGTTTACTTGAATTTGTGTACATTTACGTTGTAATTTATGTGTAGTTTAAATTTATGTTGCGAATGATATGTTTGGATGATATGTCTAGTTTACATTTACTAGATGAATGATGTGTTTGGATGATACTAGAACTGTTTGGGATTTTGTGCAGGATGTATGAGAATAGCGTTGGGGGAGTAAAGAAACAAAGGAGACTCTAGCAAAATTTTTATAAATTGGGGTGAGGATAAGTGAAAAGTAAATCCTGTAATCAAATTTCATGCACAATCCACAACCAAATGTATAGAACCAATATATGAATTCAAATTGCTGAAACGAAACCAATTCAAATTTATCAATTCAAATTTATGAAACCAATTCATATATATAAATTCAAAATTTACAAATATAGCGTACAGTTCAATCACATATATATCAAACCTAATCTATCAAATGAATGTATCAGGGAAGGTTAAGGTCCACATTTGTGTAAGTTTGTGTTTGTGGACCTTGCGCATCGGACTCCTGCAGAACACATTGCAAATAAAATTAGCACAGTTCAAATAACATTTGAAAATGTAAACGTGATAATGGGCTCACCTGCGTCTCAGGAACTATTTCGGGAACAGTCCCAGATACTCGCTCGGGGACTATCTCACGGACTATGGAAGAAATTGTCTCGGGGGCTGTCTCGGGGACTCTGAAACCCATAAATGTGCCCGCCGACCTTTCTCTACCTCCTCTGCCTCTCCCTCTGTCACCTCTGTCGGCCCCTGAACTGGACTCTCCTCCCCCTTCGCACGTGTGAGAATTGTGCCCCACATTGGCCACTAGTGACGTTCAGATGTCTTCTGGTCAGCACTGTTTGGCTTGGGGCCTCGTTCACATCCCATATTCTACGTTTGTGCGGCATTCCTAGAAGCCTTTTAAATGACAGTGGGATAATTGGATCAAGATTTGTCACAGGAGGCCACTCGATTGGTCCATTGACGGGGCGGAGAAAGTGGGAGTAAATTGCCATGTATGTTTTCCGGTGATAGCACGCATGCACATATTCCTCATGAGATCTCCTCATGAAGTGAATGTTCGAGACTACATGGACACATGGGATGCCGGTCAACTCCCACTGGTAACAGGTACAAGTACACCTGTCCAAATCGATAGAGTACTGTTCGTTACCATTGCTGACCTCAAACTGCGCAGCTCCTGAAAATTGAGGGCTCCAATTTCGACTGGCAAGTTGTAGTTTGGAGAGCCGGTTGCTGATCATTGGACACAAAAGGTCCGTTGAGTGAGCCATCTTTTCATTTTTTCTCACGATCCTACCCATAATGCCCTTTCGAATAATCTTGAATATACTTAGAATCGGTTTGTCCTGGGCTGGTAGGATACTGGCGTTGAAGGACTCGCTTAGGTTGTTGAGGCTTATGTCACACTTTGGGATGGAACAGAAGACATGTTTGACCCAACATGTCACATCTATTCCTCGTAGATAGTTGTGGGCCACCGGGTCAAGCAAAAATAACTTGGTCATCTCTCTCTCAAATTGCCTCACAGTTGTGGCTCTAGATTTGGCCTACATTGCATCCTTTAACAACCTACCTTTAAATTATTTTTAAAAATTGGCATACAGGTGTCAGATGCAAATCGATGGTCTGCTTGCCCTGCCACCCCTTTGACAGCTAGCACTAGACCTTGCAAAGATTCATAATATTAGTTATACATTGGTACAAAATGCATAACATAAACACAGAAGGCAAAAGCAATCAACCACACCTTTTGTCAGTCAGAAATGATTGTCCATCCATTACCAGATAGGGTGTTTAGATTATTGAGCAACAATTCTAGAAACCAGCTCCATCAAGCCCTATTTTCTGCTTCAACCACTGATACAGCAATCGGATACATACCATCGTTCCCGTCTATGGTGACAGCAGTGAGCAGCTGGCCTAGAGTCGCTCCCTTCAAGGGGCAACTGTCCAAACAAATAACTAGTCTACCACAGTTCAGGACGACCGTATTACATGCAGCCAAACACATGTACATTTTTTTAAATGAACTTATGTCCAGGTCAACGCGCACCAAGCTTCCAGGATTAGACCTCCGAATCTCCTCAGCATAGGACCATATGAGCTTGTATTGCTCATTGCCATCACCTTCGTTAATTTTTTTCGCCGCATTTCTTGCCCTGCTATCAAGACTAGTTGTTACGTTGACATTAAAGTCCTTCCTCACTGTCTCAATTATGGAAGCAAGGTCCCAATCGGCCTGACTTTTAAATCTGTCTAAGTAATGTGTTGCCACCCATTTCGCAGTGGCATGACGACTTTCCATCTTTCTCGAGCAAGTGTGAATGCCGTTGTAGAACTTTATTTGAAACGTCATTTCACCTTGCATTTTTTAGGCATGCAACCGTCACGGGCATCCTTTCTGGCAAGCAGCCATCAATCGATGAACGTCACTGTGGGTGAATTTTATCCCATACCCCATTCTTCAACGCATGATCACCTATTTCTTCTCTAATTTTGTTCAATGAACTGTACTTTTTGCCAAGGCCCATTCCAGTGAAGTTGCCTTCTGCTTGTGTTGGGCGTCTAGGCCTACTATCGGTCATGTCCATGTCTTCATCACTAGTGGATTGACATAATGAACGGAGGTCCTCATCGTCCTCCTCGTATAGAGTTGCTGAGACGGAATACAACACAATTACAGGTTCATTTCCAATTCCACGCACCTCATTCTCATTGGCCAAACATGTGGCTGTGGGTCCCACTTCAAGTTGATGGTTAATAACAGATTCTTTAACACTCTAAGACATCATTTGTTTTTCAAGAAATTCTTCAACTTTGCCAAATTGTCGTTCTCTTCTGCTCTCCAAATTCTCTAGGGTTAGCTAATCGATTATAAAAGGCCTGAGAATATTACAAACCGCGGGAGTTCGCGGTTATGTATGCCACTAAGTTAAAAGAGGGACGCCACAGTGTCTTGGGACGACGCCGCAGTGTGTTAGGATGCGGCGGCATCCTGGCCAAATTTGGCCTTCTTTTCTTGGAAAACCACGACACCACAGCGTTTTGTCTACGAACTGCCGTGGCACCCTGTCTGCTTCTTTATAGCAAACGTGACAACGATGTTGGCTTTGTCATTTTTCTATACGTCAGTGGTTAATTTGTTAGAAAATAAAGGATAATGGTTGACTTGTCATTGACCGCAAACCACGATGTGACCCGTCATAAAAAAAATTATATAAAAAACAAAAATATAATTAATAAAATACAAATTTACTTCATAAAAAGAAATTATATAATAATGTAACCAGTCATATAATTTGTCACAAAATATGTTAAATTAAGAACTGTTAAATTAAGTGTTGCTCCACGTTACATGTACCTGTTGGTCATTAAAAAAATAGCTTATAAAAAATATTAAACTCAAATTATATTTTTAAGACTCACAACTCACCTAAAAATAAGCATTATAATAAAACGGTTCGGGTCATGGATAAAGACATGATCATTTATTAAATTAAGCATAATCGTCATACTTAAATATTATAATTAAAAATAATGATGATGACAACCAAAAAGCCATTGACAATTTCAAGCAATAGTTTGAATATAAAAAAAGAGTGGGTCGACCCAACTCGATCCGATGATGACTATGATGACCTAGATTAAGATTAATCAAAATAACCTTGATTAAAATAATTAATTGTAATTAGAAATTGTAACAAACTTTAAAAGTAATAAAACCTTAGAAATATGGTCATTATATTGAAAGTCATTGAAGAAATGACTTAAACACGTGATTTACTAACTAAACATGACCAAATGTACAAAGCAATTTAGGGTGTTCAATTAGAAACTCTAAGGAACAAATTGATTGTAAAATTGAGTCAATTGGAGCTTAAACAAATAAGTTACGCAAATTAGAAATTAACACATAATATTAAGAATCAAGCAATATCAAACAAGATATCGAATAAATATTATTGTTTTTGTTTAGAATGATTTAATTATAGAAATATATATTATGTAATGTAATTACCTTTATTAGAATAGTTAATTATAGGAATTATAATAATTCCCTCTTGCATATATATATATTATCGTTTTCAGGGAAATAAAATAAGTCAAAGTTTTCTCTCCATTCTTTTTTTTTTACATGGTATCAGAGCAGTAACCATTTTTTTCTTTGCCTTATTTTTTCATTATGGCTTTTAGAGGAGATAAGTCAATTTCCAATAACCCTTATTCTCTTCATCATTCCGATCACTTAGGAATGATTCTTGTTTTCAAATCTCTTGATTGAGACAACTATTCAACATGGAGCAGAGCCATGAAAATTTCTCTAAACGTAAAATTCAAATTGGGTTTTGTTGATGGAACTCTTGAAGCACCGTTGGACACAACTAATCTCGAAGAGTGCACTGCATGCAAAAAAATGCAATGACATGGTACTCTCTTGGCTCTTAAATTCTTTGACATCTGATATTGCAGATTGTGTTATTTTCTGCAACACTGCTCATGAAGTTTGGGAAGATCTACGAAGTCATTTTTCACAAAGTAATTCTCCACAAATTTTTCAAATTGAAAGAGATATTGCTTGTTGGGCTCAAGATCAAATGTTTGTTGCAGTTTATTATACAAAGTAAAAAAAAAATTATGGGATGAATTGGGTTCGTACAATGATGCTGTTTGCACTTGTGGAGCTGATAATAGAAGACGCAAATTAATGCAATTTCTTATGGGATTAAATAATTCTTACAATGCCATCCATTGTCAAATCCTTTTGATGAATCTGTTACCTGATTTTGTGCGAGCATATTCCTTGATTATTCAAGAAGAAAAACAACGAAATTTGAGTATAACACGTGATGCAACTGAAGCTTTGGTAATGGTTGTTCGAAAAGATGAACTAGTTGCTCTTGCCGTTCGACAGAAATCTCATAGCACTTCTCGTTCTAATCCATCCCATCGTAAGCCTCTCCATTGTTCCTATTGTAATAGGGATAATCATGTGAAAAAGACATCCTGGAAGTTACATGGCTATCCACCTGGACACTCTAAGAATGTAGCGAGCAAACATAATGGCCATAGCCAACCTTCTATTAATAATGTGAGGGAGGAGATTCCCATGATGCAAAAAATTCAGTCTATTATGAATGGATTGACTGATTTACAATTGCAACAAATGTTATCCATTATGCAAGGAGATGATTCATTTGAGCGAGCTAATCCTAAAGCAAATAATGTTAACACTCCTATAGATTTATTAGTTCCTAAATTGATTATTGATAGTGGTGCGACAGATCATATTACTTCCTCGCCCAAGCTTCTCTTCATTAGTAAAAAGAACAATTCTTTACCGCCAGTTGTTATGCCAAATGGAGACCAGTGTCCAATTATTTCTACTGAAAATTTATCTTTGAGTCTTTTCATTTATTTAAAAAATGTGCTTGGGTACCATCCTGCAAAGTAGATCTGTTATCTGTGAACCGTATTACAAAAGACTTGAATTGTTTAGTAACTTTCTATCCTGATTGGTGTATTTTGCAAGATTTGATGACAGAGAAGACGATTGGTTTGGGTAAACAACAAAATGGACTTTATTGCTTGATTACAACTGCAGCAAATTATTACCTACAATTCAAAGTGCAACAGCTCATACCATCACACATTCCTCTCCTCAAGACTCTATCCTATGGCATCGACGATTAGGTCATTTGTCCTCCTCTAGATTAGAATTCATGGCTAAAACTTTATTGAAATTTCCTTTTGAATCAAATAGTGTTTGTGATATTTGTGCTTTTACAAAACAGACAAGATTACCTTTTCTTATTAGTTCAATTTCCTCTATTAGACTATTTGAATTAATTCATTGTGATATTTGGGGACCTTACAAAGTCTCTTCTCTTTCTGGTGCAAAATATTTTTTGACTATTATAGATAATTTCTCTCGTTTCACTTGAGTATTTTTCATGCAACATAAAAGTGAAACGCAACATCTTCTCACTAATTTTTTCTCATATGTGAAGAACCAATTCAATGCTAATATAGCAAATATTCGGACTGACAATGGAACATAATTTTTTTCCTTGAAAGACTATTTTTCTTGACAAGGTACCATTCACCAACATTCTTGTATTTATACTCCTCAACAAAATGGTGTTCTTGAGTGCAAATATAGACATATTCTTGAGTCAGCTAGAGCTTTTAGTTTACAAGCTCACATTCCTTTACATTTTGGGGCAAAATATGTATCTATTGCAGTGCATATAATCAATAGGTTACCTACTCCAATTTTATCTCGCCAAACTCCTTTTTGAGAAACTTTATGGTAAAACACCTTTTTATTCTCATTTCAAAGTTTTTGGATGTCTTGCATACGCTACTAATGTTCATATTCCTCATAAACTTGCTTCTCTTGCAACACGTGTTTTTCTTGGATATCCCAATGGTCAAAAAGCATACAAATTATATAATATTGAAACTGTTCAAGTTTTCACTAATCGTGATGTCATTTTTCATGAGGATGTTTTTCCATATGCATCAATTACTCTCTCCTCATCCAATACAGATTCAGTAAAACTTGTTGCAATTCCAGATATTGAAATTTCTCCACCTATTCAACATATACATGTGGAATCCACTCCTATTCCTTTTGCATCTTCACCAACACAGGCCACTTTACGCCGTTCTCGACAACCTCATGTCCCTTCTACAACTTTACGTGACTTCATTTGTAATCAAGTAATGTCTCCCCAATGAACGTCACCCTCGTCATCTCTTCCACATCAGGTACAAGATATTCTCTTTCTAATTTTATTTCTTATGATTGTTACTTACCAAAACATCAAACTTTTATTGCTACTATTTCTAATAATGTTGAGCCTAAAAGCTACGAAGAAGCTGCATCACAACCTCATTGGCAAGAAGCAATGCATTCTGAATTAGCTGCATTAGAAGCAAACAAAACTTGGTCTCTTACATCCCTTCCGCATGGAAAACAAGCTATTGGTTGTCGTTGGGTGTACAAAATCAAGCGCAAGTCCGATAGTTCTCTTGAGCGCTACAAAGCGCGTTTGGCTGCCAAAGGATATACTCAACTTGAAGGTATCGATTATCATGAAACATTTTCACCTACTGCAAATATGGTTACAGTACGTTGCTTGATAGCTTTGGCTGCTACTCAAAATTGGTCTCTTCATCAATTGGATGCTCATAATGCTTTTCTTCATGGTGACCTCTCTGAAGAAATTTTTATGTCACTTCCTCCTGTTATTCAGCGACAAGGAGAGAATCTTGTATGTCGCCTCAACAAATCCTTGTATGGACTTAAACAAGCATCACGACAATGGTTTGCCTAGTTCTCTACAGCTATTCAAGATGCTGGATTTATTCAATCCAAGGCAAATTACTCATTGTTCACATGTAAGAAAGGAAAATCTTTTACAGCATTATTGATCTATGTTGATGATATTCTTATAACAGGTAATGATCTCATTGCTATATCTACACTTAAACAATTTTTGCATAATTGTTTTCGGATCAAAGACTTAGGTGACTTAAAATATTTTTTGGGCATTGAATTCTCTCAATCGAAGAAGGGAATATCCCTCACAAAGGAAATATGCTTTGAAAATTATAAAGGACAGTGGATATTTGGGAGCTAAACCAGTAAATTTTCCCATGAAACAAAATTTGAAGCTGACAAATGAAGGTGAGCTAATAAAAGATCCATCTTTGTACATGCATTTTGTAGGATGCTTAATCTATTTGACTATTACTCGCCTTTACATTACCTATTTAGTACATATATTGAGCAGATTCATGCATGCTCCACGTAAACCTCATATGGAAGCTGCCATGAGTGTATTACAATATTTAAAGAATAATCCAAGCCAGGGTTTGTTTTTTTCTTCCCAAAATGATTTATTCTTACGAGCTTTTTGTGATTCAGATTGGGGTGGTTGTCTAGTGTCTCGAAAATCAACTACAGGTTATTGCATATTTTTTTTGGGATCGTCTCTTATCTCTTAGAGAACAAAAAGACAAAAGATGGTTTCTTTATCCTCGATAGAAGCTGAATATAGAGCTGTGACTGGTACATGCTGTGAATTATCTTGGATACGATCATTATTGAAAGATTTGCAGATAATTCATTTAAAACCAGCATTATTACACTGTAACAATAAGGCAGCTTTACACATAGCAGCAAATCCGGTATTTCATGAAAGAACCAGACTTATAGAAATGAACTGTCATTTTATTCGAGACAAAATTCAAGATAGTTTAATAAGTATTGAGTATGTCCCTTTAACCGAACAACTAGCTGATATATTTACTAAGCCACTTGGGAATGAAGCTTTCACTATGATGAGAAGCAAGTTGGGAGTTCTTAACATCCACTCTTCAACTTGAGGAGGAGTATTAAGATTCAAGCAATATTAAATAAGATATGAAATAAATATTATTATCCTTGTTTAGAATGATTTAATTATAGAAATATATATTATGTAATGTAATTACCTTTATTAGAATAACTTATTATAGGAATTATAATAATTTCCTCTTGTGTATATATATCATTGTTTTCAGTGAAATAAAATAAGTCAGAGTTTTCTCTCTATACTCTTCTTTTACACATAACTTTAAAATAATAAAAGTTGACTTTCAACTTTGGAAGTTCAAAAGATGGTAATATACTTGAAATTGAGAAACATAAACCAGATCATATAGACATGTGTTGATGTGGTTTCGTGATTTTTACAAAAAAATTATCAGTCAATAGAGTGTCGACGCATGGTCTAGTTTACTTAAACTAATTGATTAAGTTTAATTATAGTTAACTTTGGTTTTATTATAAATATAGGTAGAGTGAAGGACAAAAACTTCTTTTATATAAGACAAAATAGACTATATTGTATATTAACATTTAATAACTCTATATATAAATTTAAATAAAATTTAGAATCAACTAGAAGAGTTGATTCATTGTGGAAAGAGAGAAGGAAAGGGAGAGAGGAAAACCGTAAGAGGAAGAGGAGGAATTGGAGATTTTGTTGAGTTTTGATGAATATGATCAACATGAAAAGTGTTCTAGACATCAAGAGGATGGAGTTTATTTTAGTTTACTCTTTTGTATAGAATATATGATGATACGGGTCAAAGTCTGTATTATATTTGAAATCATAGTTTTGTATATAATAAAACTCATGTAATATTTCTGTTTATTGTATGGTTTTATTTCATTGTTGGCCTTATAATTTTTCGCTGCATAGTGTAATTTTAGCTTGTAACACTTTTGATTGCTACAAATCTATATGCTCAAAATGCACATTTTTGTATGTTAGCGCAATAATTCCTATCTTAGGACACTGGGTGTAACATCTCCCGGTGCTTCCAGTACAATATTGTTTGCTTTGGGCAGAAGCCCGCACGGTTTTGTTCTTGGAGTTAGCCCAAAATGCGTTGTACTAGGTAGGGAGAGGAACCCTACTTATAAATCATGCATTTTCTACTCTCCCAAGCGATGTGGGATTGTGCACCCACTGATATGGCCCGGACCCACACCTGGGTCTTTCCCGCCCTTCACAGGGCGGGCTGCCACAATCTCTTCTCCTTGGGGACCCGATGTCCTCGTCGGCCACACTTCTGGTTGAGATTTTGCTCTAATATCATTTGTAATGTCCCCCGGTGCTTCCAGTACAATATTGTCCACTTTGTACCGAAGTCAGCACGGTTTTGTTCTTGGCGTTAGCCCAAAACACATTGTATTAAGTAGGGAAGAGAATTCTACTCATAAACCATGTATTTTCTACTCTCACAAATGATATGAGATTGCGCATTTCCACTGATATGGGGCGAACTCACACCTAAGTTTTTTTTTGTCTTCACAGGATGAGCTACCACACTGGGTGAGTTCGAGCATGTGACATTCTGATCACATTGTAAGAGTAGGATGTGCGGTTGATCTCTATCCCACTGCGAGACCCAGGAGTAAGGCCCTAATGATGACCTTGAGAGAGTTCACCTCTTCGTAAACATTGTAAAGTCAAATTTCACTATGATTTTAAAGAAAGCTTAAATATTTACAGGTACGTTTAACCTGCCATGTGATAGAAAGATACCCTGCCTATTCAACAAGGTTAACCGGCCATGTGATAGAGAGATAAGTAACATCATTTATAGAAATTAGGTTTACTGATGATAATACATAAATCATTAATTATTATATAATTATTATTATTATAAAAAGAAAAACTCAAAAGACCAATGTACTAGGCAGGGTAATAATGGAGATGAAAAAAACAAGATGGAGGGAGAGAGATTGAGGGATAGAGAGAGAGAAAGAGTAGAGAGGGAGAGAGAGATGAAGAATTCAACGGGGGTGGAAGCCATTAACGAGAGCAGTGGCAGATGTTACTGCGGTATGAATCTGAAGGGGCGAAGGAGAAGGAATATAGCAGTATCGGTTTCAATAGCTGGAATAGCTCTGGTTTTCTTTCTTCTCTACAGCTCTGCAAATCCTCTTCCATTTATTCCAGTCTCCTATTACTACAACTTCCATTCTTCTTCTTCGTCGTCGTCTTCTTCATCGGAAAGCTCCTTCCTGGTCAGTTCTTTTTTCTCACTCTAATCTTTCTGCAAGTTCTTATTTTCTCTCTCTACTCTTTCTGCAGAACCATCTTCTCTTCTTCCATCCCCTTCTAGCTTTTCTTTCATGCTCTTTGAAGAATTGATCCTGTGGAAATGCAATCAATAAATTTTTCTAGATTTTTCCACTTTTCTGAGATTTTAATCAAAAAATACTATTTTTACATCATGAATACACCTTTTTTTAGTAGTTTTTCCTTTATTTTACTTTTCTTTGTAGGCACTCTTGAACTTTTATGGAAAATATGTTGCTTCGAGCATCGTAGATTTAAAATTATTTTATTTTATATTTCACTATTTTTACACTCAGGAATATATATATAAATTTTTAACTTACTTTTCAAAAATATTTGTTAAATTTTATAACAATTAATTTTTTTTTTTAATTTAAAAAATTGTTGTAAAGAAGTAATTCCTTGAAGGAATGTAGGTAATTCTAAAGGCTAATTCAATGTAGGGCTTAAATTCTTTAAATAATTCATAGTTAGCCTTCAATTTGGTCTATTTTTTGTCATAAATTAGGACTAATTATGGCAATTTGAGTAATAATATTGATAATGGTAGGGGTGTCCTTAATTAGAATATAAAATGAGGGGATGCTTCCGACTATATTAATTAATTTTTTTCAAATTTTAATTTATTATAATTTTATAATCAGGAGAATCCAAATTAGTCAACCTATGAAAACGATGTCGTTTCATTGCGTCTGTTTGAAGTTCTCTTTTGGAATTTGGATCAATTCCTTCCGTCTGATTTCTTGGAAAATTCACAACCTCAATGTTGTTGGTGCGAGTGAGTTCATTGGTCAATGGTTGGGCAAACATTAAAGGTTGCTCGTTGTGGATGAGGAGGCCAACCCCTCACAATTACTAATGGAGTGATTAAAAAATGGACTCAAAAAGGCATCTTTACCAAGCCTATTAAGTTCCCAAGTAGAAATGTCAAAAAATATTTATGACCACATGCACTCGCAGCCATAATGAGTAGGAAGGTTAACATAGGAAGTTAGGAACGTTTAAGGGGTGAGGTCATTGTGGTTCATGATTTTAGAAATTGAAACTTAACCAAATTAGTTCTGGAATTGAATCGATTTTACTTAGAATCGATCTTTGTTTGATTTCAGTTCTGTTTTTGTGGGTTTGAACTTGGTTTGAGTCAGTTTGAGATTGAATTTTGGTTAGTTTAGTCAATCTGGGTTTGATCGACGTGTTTAAGTTTGATTTTTTTACTTCACTTTTGAAATTTTGCAAAATAATTAAGAAAAACTCTGTAAACAATTAATAATTAGTGCAATTAATATCTTATTTTAACTATTTATTGTTTATCTTAATTATTATACTGATTAATTTAGAATATAAAATTTAAAAATAAACTTTGCATTACTCTATAAATATATAATACTAGTTTAGTTCATTTCAAACTTGTTTTTCAAAAAATAGAATCAAAGTTGGTTTCTAAAAGTTGAATTAAACCAAACTCGATAAAAATTGTTGGTTTGGTTTGAACGGTTCACCAAACGGGCACCACCCCTTGGAATATATGAAGTATAGGATATTTATGTTTGCCACAAAAGAACAAAGTGAGAACATATATATGAATATCTATCTTATGCTTATTTCAATTTATTTAGTGTATCAAATATAGTAAAATAAAAGGTAAACATGCACCTTTACCCCTCCTTAATCTATGAAAGTCTAAGAACTTAATACCTTTGAACTTTTCTATATAGTTTAAATGGTACAAATTTAAGTAGACTATAATAAATTAGCATAATTGACATAGTTCATCCCCTCTACATGCAATGATAATAGTGTAGGTTTGATCCAAACTTGAATGCACAATTAAGTTCAATTTTAAAGAAATTTAAATTGTTGTTTACTCGATTTTAATTTGTGGAAAGTTACAGGGCAAGGACAGAGAGAATTTGAAGAGCATTCTAGAGAATGCATCAATGGAGAACAAAACAGTAATTATAACTACACTAAACGAGGCATGGGCAGAGCCAAAGTCGAAGTCAATGCTAGATCTTTTCATCAAAAGCTTTCGAATTGGCAACGAAATAGCGTGGTTGCTCGATCATTTGGTGATTGTAGGATTAGACACAAAAGCCCATGCTCGTTGCCTAGAGATACACCGTCATTGTTACGAGTTAAAAACCCATGGAAGTAATTTCTCGAGCGAGGCATACTTCATGACGTCAGAGTACTTGGACATGATGTGGAGAAGGATCGAGTTTTTGGGTTTGGTTCTTGAGCTAGGATACGACTTCGTATTCACGGTACATTTCTCTTTTCTCTTTCTTCAATTTTAAGTTTTACTAAGAAATAAAAATTAAATTAATCTCCAAGGTTAAATGTGAAAACCTATTGTCAAATTATGTCATCGACTAATGTTGGTCACAAATTTTTTAGGACGTCGACATAATGTGGCTGCGAAATCCATTTCAACACTTCTATAAGGAAGGAGACTTCCAAATTGCATGTGACTTCTACTTGGGAAACCCTAAGAATTTAAAAAACTTGCCAAATGGAGGATTCAACTACGTAAAATCGAACGAAAATACCATTAAATTCTACAAATTTTGGTATTATGCAAGGCTCAAATATCCAAGCCTCCATGATCAAGACGTGCTAAACAAGATCAAATACGACCCTTTCCTCCACAAGATCAAGATTCAAATTATGTTCTTGGACACGGCCTATTATGGAGGATTTTGCCAGCCGAGTAGGAACTTTAACCTCGTTTGTACCATGCACGCTAACTGTTGCATTGGGCAAGACAACAAGGTTCACGATCTCAACATCTTGCTTCACGATTGGGAAAGGTTTCTCTCCCTCCCTCCCAACCGAAGAGCCTCCCCATCATTTTCCTGGAGCGTTCCACAACTATGCAGGTAAAATATTAGTTTTGAAATTGTCAGAAATTAAAAAAAAAAAAAAAAAACACTTATGACGGTTATCATCTTTTGATGATTCTTCAAGCCAAATCGTAACCTTGATTTATAATAAATGATTGGTTTTATTCGCAGAACGTCTTTTGACCATCGACACTTGCTGGGTAGAAAAGAAAGCAGAAGTTGAGAGAAAAAGTACACGATGACATGCACAGAAATAAATATGAACCTCATTATCATAATTTAAGTATTCTCAAGTTACACCATGATGTCTCGGTTGTCAATTGAACATAGTTTACGTGCGTGTAACTTAAGAATGTGTAATTCATGGTGGTAATTTAAATTTACTCTAAAAACAATATTACATCAAAATGGTCAAAAATTTATATGTATTACAAAAGAAAAATTCTTTGTTTTTCTTTTATTCTAGATTTAAATACTCTAATTATTTAAATTTAAATTAAGTTCATTCCTATTTTATTTTTTGTCCACTTAATGTAAATTCGGAAAAGCGTGCAAAAACATAACATAAACTTTGATTTTGTGCTTTATATTTCCAAAAACAATTATCATCAACGTGACTAAGATTCAACTCGTGTTCTCACATTTGCAGGAATAGAGTAAAGACCATTTCCACCTTCACTAAGATTTGCTAATAATGTAATTAAAATCATATTATAGCTAAAAATGGGACCTTGCTTACTTGGTCCAACCCTTGTCCTACTTGTACTTAATATCAAATTCGACATGCTACCAACATTCAAAAGACAATTTAATTCCACATTAAACATCGTATCGTCACATGTCACATTCACATTATGTACTTGATTAAATAAAAGCTACTATTTCAATCTTTAATGCTTGATAATCATTAAATTTTTTCAAATAGTTATGACTAAGCTAAATCTTAAATCGCAAGTAATCCAGACCAAAATATTCAGTCACGTTATTTGTTCATTAGCCAAAAATCGAATTGCACGTCTTAGTAAATAAAATTAACATTTATTTGCATTAAATATGCATTCATGACATTGTAAGTCTCATATGTTGGCTAAGCATCACTGCCGTCATGCAGGCCCTCCGCTTGTACTGCCCATTCAATGAAAGTCGTAGCCGATTCTAAGGCAACTCCATAACAACAATCTTGACTTAATCTCAATCATTCATCTAAATTTCTCAATAAGGTACAATCAGTTGTAGTCCCATATACAACTAATTCACAATCATTAAATTTATCATTCATCTAAATTTCTCAATCATTAAATTTTATTTAGTGGCGATTATGACTTATTGAAAATGAGTTTTCTGTCGGCGGGTCCGGAACTACATATAATTATATCTTTCTTTCTAGAAAAAACTAATTCACTCAGGGACCCATTGGAGCCGTTAGATTTCTGAGAGAGAGAGAGAGAGAGAGAGTATGAGTCCCTTGCAGAATTAAGATTTTTGGAGGCGATACTCAACAGTAAGTCTAATCTTCTATTGCTACATTGAAAGTTTTCAATCAGAATTCCCGATTTAAATTTAACGTCTGATTTTGTTTTAGTTCTTGGTAAACAGAGATGGATCGAAGATTTTTAGGGCCTAAAAGACTTGGATTTTGTACATTAATAAGAGGTAGGTTCGGATTTAAGGTTATGTTTAAGGTTTGAGAAATTGATTATTAAAATTTGGACTTTAATGTTCAAATGTCATATTGATGCAAGATATCAAGTTAATTGTATTTTTGTAAGTGTTTGAGTTGTTTTTAGTCGAAGAATTGATGAAAATTTTGAAAGTTTTTTTTTTTAGATCGGAAGCTGTTTCCCGATGCATCGATCGACCGGGGCACAAATTTGATCAACTGGTATGTCGATGGTGGAGAGTCAGTCCACCGCTCCTTAGAGGGGTCAACCAGCCTAGCAACTGGTCAACCAAAATGGTGAACCAAGAAATGCCTGAATCAACTGGTTTGGTCAACCGGAGACTTCCAAAGTCAACTAAAACACATTTTAAGGTTGGATTTTCGTGGAATTGTTTTTGTAAGATCCCCAAATTGCTTTCTATCTCAGTTATGGGTTCAAACAATTATTTTGGAAATAAGACTTCTTTTGATAGTAAAATGTCAGGTATTGTGATTGACGAATTGGATTGATTGGATCATTTGGGGTGTTAGATTTGGATTACTCCCAACTGAGATAGTACAGTGGTTCAAGGTATGAGTTTATTTTTATATCTTGCATTGTATTGTTTTCAAAACATTTATTTTGAGACATGTTCGGTTATGGCTTGTCTGTTTTTTATATTATAATATATAGTTTTTCACTCAATATGTTTTATTTGAGCATGCTTATTATTTTATTGATCACTTTGGTCGTGTGAACCAAGTTTGATCAATCCATGTAGAGGTCTTGTTTTCCTTACACACATTCGACCGTTGAAAAATGTGTTTGTATGTAGGTAACTAGAGTAATAAGACAAATGTATGTATCGTGTCCCTAAACATAAAATCTTAAACCCGATCATTATCGTCCGTGGCTTTTGTCATCATCAAGTATCACTGTTATTATTATATTGTTGATGACATAATGTGCTCAGAGTCCGTGAGTGACTCCATTTCACTAAGATTTTATCATTAACAGTAGAAACTTATTTTATGTATGTACCTCATTATAGTGGAACATTTTAACATTTGCCCTACTAATTGTTTTCTATTCGGTTTTTATTAAATGTTTTATTTTTTTCAAAACGTTTATGCTGAATGTAAAACTCTAGCTCTGTTGAGTTTAGCTGACTCACCCCAAACGACTCCCTTTTTTCAGGTTTTAGTGAGAGAGACTTGGAACAGCAGATTCAAGATTGAGCTCAATAGTGATATTTAATTTAGTTGTTTCTAATTTTTCTTGAGAATTCATCATTGATATGATATGACTCTTCTATTATATTTCTTTTAAAAGTCGCTTAAGTTAACTGATATGCCAAGGGGTTCTATCACAAGATTCCAAGCTTGGTGACTAACTAACCATTACTTAACTCTCTATTTTGCAGGTACTTCATTTCATGATGACTTAGAAGATCCTTCTATCACCAAGGATGGATATATGCCCAAGCATGCTCTCTTATGGGAGGTCACTAAGTTTGAACCGAATGTTGATTAAAATGTTATCCTTTACTCAGATCTACCTTCCATTTTTTCAAAGGATTATTATCATGGATGAACTCAAGGTTTTATTGTCGTGTGTAACGTCATTCGTTGTTTTATTTTACTTGTTATTTTCCTAAGTTTACTCGTCTAGAGCATGTTCTAGCTGAGTGAGCATATTTGTTCTTGTAAAGGTATTTTTGTACTTGGAACTCATTATTAACTTAACCCTAATTAGTGGTGATATTTATACCTCACTTAGAAGCGTTGTTATGGAGTTTTTTTGCCCAGATAATTGAGTTAGCTTTTTGCTACCATTGCAAGTTTCTAGCAAAAGCCATATCTCTCGAATTGTTACCAATCTATATGTGTTCATTTCAGAAGTGTAAGTGTTGTGAGTGTTCTTCATGCTTCTTCAACCTGTTGCATCCTTCTCACCTTTTTATTTTAGGGGAATTCCCCAGCAAGACTACAAAAACTCTCGAACTATCAAGTTGGAGTGCATTCCCTTTTCAACAAGAATTGCCATTAAACTCGGAGGTTGTAACTAAGCAGCCTTTAGACCAACTTGTACCCTCTTTGGTATAATTTCTTCTCCACTGCAATTTAGGCCATGGAATTTGGAGTTTCTATGTCCAAGCAAGCTGAAGCGTTCAAGTCAGTTGGACTATCCAGTGCATGCATTTGACATCTGCTGCAGCAGCCCACGTTCCCGCATAATTTCAAGTTGCAGATTTTTGCTACGAATATTTGCATTTCTTTAAAGGTGTCTGGTACGGATATTTGCTCCTCTTAGGATATCTACTCCTCTCTAGATATCTATTTGCCTAATTTAAAAAGGCTGGTGCTATGCACGTGCTCCCTTTCCTATCTGTGGAAGCTCGTCTTCAAGGCCTCTCTTTCCACTGGTGATCTCCCCTGTAGATATCCGCTCTCCAAGTTATTAAGCTTGTTCCACGCACGTGCCCTAATCTCTTTTCATGGAAGCTCATCCTTGAGAACAACTTACCAATGCAGATATCTGCATTGCATTGAAGGCGTCTGCCCAGGATATCTGCTACCAAGAACTCTTCCATTGCAAACATCCACTCCTTTTTTGTCATCTACTCCAGTTTTCCACACTTCATTTGGACGTTTGCTGCCTGCTTCCATTTGCATATCATTTGGTTTCACAGAAATCTAGAGTTTTTCCTTGCACATCATTTGGTATCAGAGCACAGAGATGACTACACAGAGTGAGGTTGCTTTCAATCCTAACCTAGTTGTTTCATCTGGGGAAGCATCGCCAAGCGACAATGGTTATGTGATTCAAGGGTAGTTTAACAATTTACAAAATTATGTAGAGGCATTGACTCAATAGATTCAAAATTTACTCCATCTAGGTAATCCAACACCTCCTTTTGCTAGATGTAAAGGATGTGGAAGGGAAGATGTGATTCAGTCTTTGAGGGTCATAAAACACTTTATGAGAAAAAATTTGTGTCAAGTCACTACAAGCAAGAGTTGTTTCTCCGAATGCAAAATCTTAAACAAGGGGGGCTTTCGGTGGAAGAATATGTCGCAGAGTTTAAAACACTCAAGATAAGGAGTGGTCTTGAAGAACCGGAGGGGCAAACCATTGCTAGATTCATTAAAGGTCTTTGTAGGGAAATTGAAAATGTTGTGGAGCTATAGCCATATGTTACCATGGATAATGTTATTCAATTAGCATTAAAGGTGGAAAGACAACTCAAGCAAGAGTCTAAATCATACCATCCACTGCTAAGTTTGAAGATGCCCCAAGCTTACAAGCCACCTGCGAAACCTTATGAGAAGAATACTCCTTTCAAAGTGTGGCCAGCAAGGGACCAGAGGAGAAGAAATTGATTGATGATAGCTCTCAGCCTTGGTTAAGGGACATCAAATGTTTTAAATGTCTTTGTTGGGGTTACATTGCCTCCCAATGTAAAAATTGAATTTTTTTGTAATGAAAAGTAAAATTTTCTATGTAAACTCTCTATGTCACCATGGTCAACATGTTTCATGTTAACCCAAATTCTTTTGCAATTCAATCAAGTTTAGCCACATGTAAAGTTTTTATCAAATAGTCAACCCATAAATATTGTGGATACCTAAGGATAAATAAGTAAACTAGAATAAGGTGTAAAGAAAACTCTAGTTTCCACTTTCCCTTATTTCTACCGCTAGCAATAGTGAATAGTGTCGAGTGAGGAGCATACATTTTGGCTACCGTGAGAGTTTGGAAAATTGCTAGCGAGGACTTGATGTTCATTCAATCGTGAAGAGACTTCAAGTGTAAGCTTTCCTTTGTCCCTTTCCTATCCTTGATTTGGGTCTCCGGTTGAGTTTTGGATTCAAGCTCGAGAACTTGAAACCATGGTGGGTCTCAGCGTGTGGAATGGATTTAGAGTTTGTGTGGAGATTTGGGCCATTTAGAGGAGAGAACCAACAAAATGTAGCACCCCTCCTTGCAGGTTTACATCGTAGCTCCTTCTGTGGAGGCAATAGATTGTTTGTGTTTGTGGAAGATAGGTTTTCACGGAAATGTGCATGTACATGGAAGGCAACTTTCGTGGAACGCTGATTTTTGTGGAAGCGTAGGCTTCTGTGGGACACTCGTATTCACAAAGAGGAGTGTTTCCTTGGTGGACACGTGTCCTTGAAAATGTTTGGATTTGCAGAAACGTTTGATTTCGTGGAAGACACGTGCCCATGGGAGACTAGCTCGTATCCGTGGGAGGAAAGCTTCCGCGGAGGACACGTGTTTCTGCAGAGCGAAGGCGTCTGCAGAATCATTGGTATTTGCGTAAGCTAGCTCATGTTCATGGGAGGAAAGCTCCTATTGTGGACACATGTCCACCAAAGCGTAGGCTTTTGCAGCAACTTAAGTCATGCACGTGTTGCAGAAGGAAAATTTCTGTGGAACACACACGACAGGGGGAGTTAAGTCTCCACAAGGTTTATGTGCCCACTAGAGCGTGGGACACCTATCTTTCTGCAGAAGCTTGGGCTTCCATGAAACCACAAACTTCCACAGCAAAAGTGCGGGCTTCTACAGGAGCACAAAACTTTGATACAACGTGAAATTTTGCGGACACTATTTCTATGTCTCGGTTGCGACTCAAACTTTTGAGTTCCTTACCACCATGGCGCCGCACGCCTAGTGATGTTTGTAACCAAGGTGTTGTTTTTTCGATTTGGGTTTCCTAATCAGGTACGGGACCCATTTCCTATCATTTTCTTTAAGTGAGTTTGTGAACTTCTTTGGGTTGAATCTGTATGGGTTCATACAACTTTACGAATCTTGAACCAGTGCCTAAAGTTATTGGTTCTTCTAGGAAAATAAAAGACCATCGTCGAAGTAGAGATTTTATACTTAGTTACATTGCATTGTACTATTTTCAAAACTATATTTTTTTGGGTTGCCACATCAAAATTAACAGGGGCTGTTCGACATCATGTCTGATTTTATGTTATATGTACGTGAGTTGTACATGTTTACATTTCGGTGTACGTGATATTTTCTTTGTTGGTGACTGTTAATTTGGGGGATGAATCATCTTGATGTTTTGGATAATCTCAGTGTTAAAGCATTATTGTAACTCCCCGTTTATTTTAAAAACTGTTCTTCTCTTTAAAATTGGTGGTATAAAATTTTTTTGCTTAATTTTGACAACATAAAATCATATCAGAGTCATTTAAGCGGAAGTAGATATTAAAACATATTTTATGTCTTACAATAAAAGTTTATGATTACAAAACATTTATTTAAAATGTTGATTATACTGTAATCCATAACCAATCAGGTCAAACTATGCTGATAACCCAAGGGAACCTCCTGAAATATCTCCTCCTCTATTGGTACATCAACACTTGTATCACCTACACCAACAAGACTTAACTAATGAGCATGTGGCTCAGTAAGTGATAGAAAATAAAATAAACATGCTATGCATTTTAAAATCTTTTTTCATTTTCAGTTTCCATTTCTTTTCCCTTTCTTTTTCTTTTTCCATTTTCCGTTTTCATTTCATTTTTCTTTTCTGTCCAGAATACCCCTGAAAGACCCTCGGGCTTACCTTGGACTTTATACCCTTGGTCCCAGAATACCCCAGAAAGGTCCTCGGGCTTACCCTGGTCCTTAGTCTCAGAATGCCCCAAAAAAGAACTCGGGCTCACCCTAGACATTAGTATCAGAATGCCCCAGAAAGAACCTTGGGCTCGTTCTGTACCAGGATGCCCCGAAAGGAACCTCGGGCTCATCCTTTACTTCATCGAGTGCCCTGAAAAGAACCTCGGGCTCACTCTTCCTTTACTTTAACTTTTACCGTTATCATTTATTTATTCATTCTCGTTCTCTTTTCAAATTCATTCATGAAAAACTCATTTTCATATCATTTCAAAAAAAAAAAACAGGATGCGCGCACATACAATATCAGCCTCCTCTATGAGGCCGCATGTTTAATCTTATCATCATTGATGCGGGCACGGAATACTGATGCACGTGATGGATGAACGCAATGCTTATCACTTCCTTGGATAAGGACGCGGCTGCAAGTTTCTTTCGTGATATAACTCACACGAAAAGACTTTGGATATTACGCACCAAAGGGTCTTTGGATATCACTCACCAAAGGAAGAAAATGATCTCTCCAATTCCCAAAAAGCAAAAGCTTTCTTTTATGAAAATTCAACAACTGACTAAAACATAAGACTAGGTGGCTTTATATAGCCTTTTGCGAATATAAATTAGGAAACTAAAAGAAAATAGGAAACCTATAAAAAAAATAGGAAACTAAAAAAAGATAAAAAAAAAATCTCCTAAAAATCTTCTAAGAAATCTTTTTAAATCTTTACTTTGTTTTATCTTCTAAGGTTGAGATATCTTCTCTTTCTTCAAGATCTTCTTGTTGTGATTCTCGGCCAATTTGGAATTTTTCTTTGATAATTGATTTGATATTGCATCATTCCCTCCGGGTTTTTGAGGATTTGACCTCAAATCTTCTTTCCTTGATGTGAATAAAATAGTCTTTAACTTTCCTTCCTTTATTTCTTTTCAATCTTTTGCTACTTGTTCTGGTGGAAGTGGGGTTAGCTTGACTATCTTTCCATGGAGCTTGAAAGTATAACAATTGGTGAAACCATTATGCTCAGTTTGTCGATCATATTGCCATGGTCTTCCCAAAAGTAGGTGACTAGTGCTCATAGGAACCACATCGCATAATACCTTGTCCGAGAAACTCCCAATAGAGAACTCTATTGGAGCTTGCTTACTAACCTTGATGTTTTCGTTGTCGTTCAACCAACTTATCTTATAAGGTTTTGGATGCATGGTCATTGCTATGTCCAATTTGCAGACTAGATCCATAGAAACTATATTAGCGCAACTTCCTCCATCAATTATTAGGGAGCAAACTTTGTCTTCGACCTTGCAACGGCTATGGAAAATATTTTTCCTTTGACCATCATCGATGCTTGCCTTAGTAGTGAGTATCTTTGGAATTATCATAAGGAGGGGACCCTCGTGAGGATATATTGTTTCAACTTGTTCTTTCTCCTTGTGTGTTTCTTGTATCTCACCATCATCTTCACTCTCAACCTCATTAGTGTCTTCTTTTAGTACCATCACTTTCATCTTTGGACATTGGAGAGCATAGTGTCCAATTCCAAGACATTTGAAACATTTGATCTCTCTTGATTTCGGCTTTGCTTCAATAGATAATGGCTTGTTGTCGCTTACTTGAGTCGTAATACCTTTGATGTCATCTAGATTGAGGGGTGGCTCAAAGAAGTTTGTAGTTCTTTGAGAAAGTCGGTTAGTATTCTCTTTTTCCTTTCTTTCTCTTTGCCTCTCAACCTTTTGAGCTAGCTTGATCACATCCTCCAATGTGGTGTAAGGTTGTAATTCAACAATGTCACCAATGTCGTAGTGAAGTCCTTGGATAAATCGGGCAATTGTTTGTTCTAGCGGCTCTTGCCAATTGCATTGGCTTTGTAAAGTTTCAAACTTTGCAACATATTCATCTACCGTGGAGGTTCCTTGTTCGAGTCTTTAAAATTGTTGATAGAGTTCTTGAATGTAATTGCTGGGAATGAACTTGTCGTCCATAAATTCTTTGAGTAAGGACCATGTTTGGATTGCTCTTCCTCCGAGTTGTCTTATGCTTGTCCACCAAATACTTGCATAACCGGTGAACTCAATCGTGACTAGCTGTAACTTTTTGTCTTCTTCAAGGTTATAACAACTGAATATTCGATCTATTTTGTCTCTCCATTCGATGTAGTCGTGACCATTAGTGGATCCATTGAATGGTGGAATTGATACTTTGACAAGGCTTAAGTCATCTCGTTGTATTTGCCTTCTTTGTGGAAATGCGTATGTCTCTTCAGCCTCTTCGTTGGCGTTATGATGATTTTGATTCATCTTTAGTTGAGCAACTTCTCGTTGTAGTGAGAGAATGAGTTCCCTCAAATTTTCTTCGGAGTGAGATGTTGAAGTTTCGGCCATCGTGGAGGTTGTAGCCTCGTCTTTTTGCATTGCCTTGGATGTTCCTCGAGTCATCATATGTAAAAAAGATGATTTTTTTTATGACGCTTTAGCTCTGATACCAAATGATGCGGGCACGGAATACTGATGCACGTGATGGATGAACGCAACGCTTCTCACCTCCTTGGATAAGGACGCGGCTGCAAGTTTATTTCGTGATATAACTCACACGAAAAGACTTTGGATATTACGCACTAAAGGGTCTTTGGATATCACTCACCAAAAGAAGAAAAGGATCTCTCCAATTCTCGAAAAGCAAAATCTTTCTTTTATTAAAATTCAACAACTGACTAAAACATAAGACTAGGTGGCTTTATATAGCCTTTTGCGAATATAAATTAGGAAACTAAAAGAAAATAGGAAACCTATATAAAAAAAAAGGAAACTAAAAAAAGATTAAAAAAATCTCCTAAAAATCTTCTAAGAAATCTTTTTAAATCTTTACTTTGTTTTATCTTCTAAGGCTGAGATATCTTCTCTTTCTTCAAGATTTTCTTGTTGTGATTCTCGGCCAATTTGGAATCTTTCTTTGATAATTGATTTGATATTGCATCAATCATTATCTCAATACTAATAAACATGTCATTAAAAGAACTTACTTCTAATAAACATACAACAATCAATAGCACAAAATACGAAACATGCTCAATTTGTGGTAAAGCAGTAAACAACATAAATATTCTATTAAAGCACTAAACAGTCAACAAACAAGATCCTAATTCTTGTGGTGTAGGGTCCGAAGACCAAAGCACAGTAAGTATCAACTTACCTGGATTCCTTAGCGTGTTTAGGTCATTACCCTTTTTCCTCATTAATACCTTCACAACAACATTCACTAATTAAAATCTATTATTTATTATTTCATTTCTTTTCATTAATCGTGGATAGTACCGATTAGAATATTCCCAGGAAAGACTGACGGTTCTTGACAGATCACTTAATACCAATCTCCTTAGACAAAATATCCTTTCCAAGGATAGGCTGGTGGGTCACAACGAATCCACTTAAATACCAGTCTCCTTAGACAGAATTTATTTGCACGTTACAATTACACCAATACAATTAATTATGGTAATAATAATAGTATATTTTTATTTTTAAGTAATACGGCGATAATAACGCTATTATATTTTTCTAATTTATATTGGCGATAATAATAGTAATATATTTAATCCAATATTTCTAAAATAATATAACAATAATATTAACTAAAACTATCAACTAAATAAATTAAGGAGGGTTTGGAATCGATACCGAAGTTTCTAGACAGACCGCGTAATTTTCCTGTCGGAAACTCCCCAAAAACTAGATTGACAAATCTACCCCCAAACTATGAAATCCAAAATCTCACAATTTGACTCACCACTCTTTCTCTTTATCACCCTCAAAACTCTTCTCTTCTCTTCAGCTCACAAAATTCCTCACATCCCAAAATCTCCAAACTCCCTCTCACTCATTTTCTCATTCACAAATAGGTGTGATTTTCCTCATTGCAAAACAACCTATTTATAGGCTGAAGAAAGGGATGGTTGTAGCAACGAATTCAGCCATGTTGCTGAAGTTAGGCCAAAAGAAATGGAATTTAGATATTTATTATGAAAGGTAGGCAGAATAGTGATTTTTTTATAGATTTTCGAAAAACACGCGACCGAAAGTGAGTTACTGACCTTGACTAACAGGGAAAATGTGTGACCTTTGCTGAACATATCCATTCCCAATAATAAATAACAACTCAAGTGGAAGACATGTCAAAGACAAGGACCCCACCCATTTATTTATAATAAATTCTAATATTTTATTTAATCGTACCACCATTCTAATTTTTATTTATTTTAATTAATTTGATTCTTATATAATTCTTCATTAATAAATTATTAACCAGTGTCTCACTTAACTAATAATTTTAACATATTTATATATGTACCGTAAATTAATCAACCTAATTTCTTCTTGATTTATTTCAAATATTTCATGATAATAAATATATGTTTAATTTATGCAGTTCTATTTTAATTCCTTATAATTATCAATAATTAACCCAATAATCAAACTTATCCAGATAGCTTAATATCCAGATTTTTCTACAATTAATTTCTCTTATCCTTAATAAACTTCCGTTATGAAAAATTGGGATATTACAATGTCCGAATAATATCCAAATAATTCCTTATTAGTTTTACTTAAATTCCGCCACTGGAAAATTTAGATAATACAACTTTATAAACTTATTCCAAATTTTCCAAATTCCATATATAATATATTTGAGTCCAATAAAATTCAGGATATTACAATTATGAGGCTATCTCAATGCATCTTCTGCTACATGAAGATGATTGTTTTAACTTTATGAAATTAGGTAATAGGGTAGTGATGACGTGTTCCTTGGATTTTGAATCCCTAAACCTGATTAGGGTGTTTTGATGACGTATGAGTTGTGTCATCACGGAGTCTTACTCGCAAGCAACCTAGGTGATACTGGCGAGTCTTCGAACCACCATCATTTCTTCCTCTTGGCTCATGAGGTGCTAACCAGAAACAGTCGTCGCCTTTCTATGTGTATTATCGGAGAAGTCCTTGTTGTTAGCCTAAGTGTAGTTAGACTTATTTACTTTAATGATGATTGTATTGATTGAAATTATAAATTGTTTATTAGTTTTTGTTCTTAATTGAATAATTATTATATTTATATTATTTGGAAATACCCTCAATATGGGTATTAAGTTGTACTAACATGTTTTTTATATCATATTAAGACTTAGAAATATATAGGATGACAAATGTGAAGCAAGAGGTTGAGTAAACCAGAGATTTTCTTTACCAAAACAACCAACGAAGGAACCAGTTGACGCAGCAGTCAAGTATGCAATCGACGAAAGCGATCAAAATCCAACACAGATTGCTTCCATGATTTTTGATCAACGCAGCAGTCGGGTACGTGGTCAAAGAGAATGTCACAAAGTGCACCCAGGATTTTTGGTCAATGCACTCGACCGAAATTCAACACAGATTGCTCCAAGGAGTTTCGGTCGACAAAAGTGGTCAAGAAGAAAGAAAGTGGTCGACCAAAAAAATGCAAAATACACAAGAAATAGTTTTTAACGGTCGGGTGTGGTCTACGAAAAATGAATTGGTCGACCGAATTTACAAAGTCTATAAATAAAGGACTCTCCAAAGCTCATTGCAACAAACTGAGAATTGAGGCGAAGTGCTGCCGAATTTTATACTCAATTTCAATATACTTATTAAGCGTGTAAACTAACTCTCCATACTCCCAAACTTGACTTTTCTATTTGGGAGAGTTAGGAATTCTTGTATTTTTATTTTCGCAAGTCTTGTACTCCAACGAAAAGGGTGACACCCTACGAATTAGGCAAGTGAAGGGTGACGCCCTGCAATAGTCAAAAGAGAAAAGGGTGACGCCTTGAAAAAGAGTCAACTTGTAAAGGTTTGATTGTCACATGTAATGCTAATCAATACTAACCAGGGAGGTTAGTGAGCAAAGGATCTTCAAGTCTGAAACTTTGAGTGTGGAAGTAGGCGGAGTTGCCAAACTGCGTGAACAATATCGTTTGCACTCTCTTTCCCTAATCTCTTTATATTTATGCATTGATTGATTATTTATTTGCGATAAATCATTTGGGTTTAGAAAATCCAATATCACACGAAAAAGATCAAATCGCCT
>CM039480.1:1916311-1938506 GCA_022433065.1 Begonia loranthoides | reverse complement strand
CTTTCTCTTCTTCTTTAGGCACATATTGATCCTACACTTGTGTGATCCTCCCTTTTCACTAATGATTGGTTTCAGTATAAAAATATGACAAGGGTATTTTGGTAATAGCTATCTATGTATATAGCCACATTTTTAATTGATATCTCATTAAGGACTTTCAAGTCTGATTTTTCTCAAACTAGTAAAAAGGATTTTGAAAATAAATCTAATGAATGCACATTTCTCTAAATCATGGTTTTGATGAGAAAAGGCAAAAACAAATTTTACATGAATTGCATTTAATATAAGTTTCCTACTTAGTTAGTCACTCACCCCAACAATTCATCCCCACCAGGTAAAGACAAGAGCGGTTAGGAATGTTGTTATTCATGCCAAGAAGCCTCCATTTATTTTTG
Organism: Begonia loranthoides; assembly: GCA_022433065.1. Taxonomy (NCBI): domain Eukaryota; kingdom Viridiplantae; phylum Streptophyta; class Magnoliopsida; order Cucurbitales; family Begoniaceae; genus Begonia; species Begonia loranthoides. The sequence continues at coordinate 1,938,111 of CM039480.1, read as the reverse complement.
TTTCTTTGTATCATCTTTTATTTCTTGGTAAGGGTAATGGTTAGACTTATTGTATAACATTTTGGATAATACTGGTTGTTTGGGACTTGGTTATATAGTATTGGATTTAACTTATATTTTTGCTTGCATCAATATTCTCGTGATCGCTATGTGAATCTAGGCCCATCTCGTTTGAATTATAGCTTTGGTTATGGTTTCATTCTTTCGCTGCGAGCCTAGCCTTAGACTGGGCGATCGAGTCATTTGACTCGACATTTCTGTTAGGCCCGCCTTCGGGTTGGGACACCCAATGTCCAAACATGGCGTATGATGATATTGAAATAAGCTATTAATTAAGTCGAAAGTGATGATGATATTTCAACCTCAAGTAAAGAGGATGTAGAGCCACAAGAAGAGGTCTTTTATGCACAAGAAGGCCCCTTGCTCATGGTGATTCATGGAGTTCTTTCCACACAAAACTAAGAGGAAGATACTTGTCAAAAGGAGAATATTTTTAACAGCAGACGTTTGATCAAAGGCAAAGTTTGTTATTTAATTATTGATGGAGGAAGTTGCACCAATGTAGTTTTGTTGGAGTTAATGGCGAAATTTGGTATTGAAACTGTCGTGCATCATACACCCTATCAGCTAAGATAGCTTAGTGACTATTGTTAGCCTTTTTGTTAGGCTTAGTTTATTTTAATGATGACTATTTTAATGGAATTAATAAGTTGATCATTATATTTGTATTATTATTATTCTTAATTGTTTTATCATTATAATTATACATTTTATTGGAAATACCCTCAAAACAGGTATTATTATATTCTAACATGTCTATCTAAGTCCATGTAGTGAATGCACATTTGTTTCAAGACTTAGGAAAATTCTTGAAATGCAAATGGAGCTGTTGTGGTCGAATCTACGGACGAAATAGGCAACCAAAACTGAGTTTCGGTATTTCGGTCGAGACGTGGTCGAAGGTCCAGTCGAGGGACACAACTGAAACACAACATAGATTGCTCCTGGGTTTTTCGGTCGAGAAGTAGTCGAAGCCGCGGTTAAGGAGAGCTACCGAAAAGCATCACAGATTAACCCGAGAGGATTCGGTAGAGGAGTGGTCAAGAGATGTAGTTGAGGTTGGCGACCAAAAACATGGACAAATTGCATCAGGATTAATTCTCATATTTTTCGAACGTGACGCGATCGAAGGAGTAGTCGAGAACTACGACCAAAAATGCAGAACAGACACAACGGCTAGTTTTTAACTATCGGATGTGGTCGACCAAAAAGAAGTGGTCAACCAAAAAAGCCAGTGTCTATGTATAGAAGCACTCTAAAGCTCAACATAACGAACCAAGAGAAGTAGCAAAGCTCTATCAAATTTCTTGCTCGACTTCTCTAGCAATTAAGTGAGCTTGTAAACCTACTCTCCCCAATCATAAACTTGAAAGTTACATTGGTAGAGTTAGGATTTAGTTTAAGCTTTCAATTCCTAAATCATTGTACTAAATTGTAAAGGGTGACTCCTTATGAATTCATCAAATTAGGGTGACGCCTCGCAACAATCAAAGGCTAGATTGAAGCCCCAAAGATCAATCAAAGGGTGACTCCTCGTAATAGTAAAAGGAAGGGTGACGCCTCGGAATAGTCCAAGAGATGGTGATTTCCTAAGAATTCGTCATTGTAAAAGGTTTAATTGGCAACCGTAAGCCAATCGAGTTTAGGATCTCCAATTGAGGCTCGGAGCACGGACATAGGCGGAGTTGTCGAACCGCGTTAACAAACTTTGTTTGCATCTCTTAACCCTTACTCTTTACTTTTATGCATTGAATTATATTTTGTATGTAATAAGTCATATAGGGATTTAGAGAAATTAATCTTGCACGAAAACGATTAGAATGTCTAATTCACCCCCTCCTCTTAGATTCATATCGATCCTACAACCATGAGGATCTTAAGGTTACTAAGCAAGCTAAAATTCCTTTCTCCATTGGAGGTTATTGTGATCAAGTACTTTATGATGTAGTTCCAATGAGTGTTAACCATATCTTGCTTGGTAGGTCTTGGCAATTTGATAGAATAGTCATTCATGATGAATTCTCCAATTTTCATTCTTTCAAGGAAAGTAAGGGTAAAAAGTCACTATTTATGACACAAAATGAATTGAGGAAGACATGAGCTAGTTGTGGTCCAACTATATGAATCATGTTCTGAGATTGACTTGAAGAGTTGGGGATGATTTCAAAAGGAGTCAAGTCACTCTTTGTGAAGTATCAAGATGTCTCTCCCGAAGAACTCCTTTAAGGCCTTCCACCTATTTGGGGTATTGAGCATCAAATCAACCTTATGTTGGATATGGTGCTTCCCTATTGACCATCTTATAGAATAAACTCGGAGGAGGCTAAGGAGTTACATAAACAAGTCATCAAGCAACTACAAAATGGGTACATTCAAGAATCACTTAGTCTTTGTGTCGTGTCTACTTTGTTAGTTCCCAAAAAGAATGGTTCTATGAGAATGTGTGTTGATAACCATGTCATTAATCAAATTACTCTCAAGTATAGATTTCCCATATCGAGACTTGAAGACATGTTGGATGAGCTTAGTAGATCAACTGTTTTCTCTAAAGTGGACCTAAAAAGTGTCTATCATCAAATCCGAATGAAAGAAGAGGATGAGTTGAAGACTGCTTTTAAAACCAAGTATAGTCTCTATGAATGGTTAGTAATGTCATTCGATCTCTCTGATGCTCCCAGTACTTTCTTGTGTCTTATGCATCAAGTGTTGAAGGAATTTTTGGGCAAGTTCATTGTGGTATATTTCGATGACATATTGGTGTATAGTGCCAACCTAAATGCTCACTTGGTCTATCTTCAACAATTGTTTGAAATACTACATTCTGCTAAACTCTATGGCAATTTAAAGAAATGCTCCTTTGTTCAAGAAAAGGTTTAATTTCTTGGATTTATCCTTTTTCAACATGGCATGGAGGTGGATGAAGCCAAGGTTGTTGCCATCAAGGAGTGGTCGGTGCCTAGCAACATTTCAGAAGTAAGAAGCTTACACGACTTAGCTTCTTTCTACTGAAGATTCATTTAGCAACTTTACCACTTTTATGATGCCAATCACAGATTGTACTAAGAAAGGAAGGAAGTTCCAATGGACCAAAATGTGCCAAACTAGTTTTGAAACGAGAAACTTTGTAATGCACACTTATTCTTGCTCTTCCCAATTTCAACAAATTTTTTTGATGTGGAGTGCGATGCTTCAGGATTGGGAATTAGAGCCATTTTGACGCAAGAAGAAGGCCAATTGCATACTTTAGTGAGAAGTTAAATGGGGCATCTTTGAATTATCCCACTTATGATAAGAAGTTCTATGCCGTGATGAGAGCTCTAGAGGTGTGGCAACATTACTTTCTTCCAAGGAATTTCATCATTCACACCTATCACCAAGTCCTCAAGCACATTAAGAGCCAAGGAAAACTGAATAGAAAGCACACCAAGTGGGTGGAATTTCTTGAATATTTTCTCTACATGATCAAGTATAAGAAATGTAATGTTGTGGTCAATGCACTGTCAAGAAGGTATGCTCTTCTATCTAAATTGAACACTCATATATTTGGAATTGATTGGATAAAAGGGACTTATGAGGAGGATAAAGATTCAGTCATTGGTATAAATTGTGCATTTCGAAGTTTGAATGTGATTACCATATCTTAGATGGCAAAACTTTGCATATGGTGTGGTAGTCTAAGGGAATCACTTGTGATGGAGGCTCATTGGGGTGGTCTTTCTTGTTATTTTGGTGAAAATAAGACTTATGAAGCTATCAAAGAATTGTTCTTTTGGCCTCACATGTTAAGGGAAGTGCATAGAGTCTTGGAAAGGTGTATAATTTGCAAAAAATCTAAAAGCCATTTGCAATCCTATGGCCTTTATCTACCTTTGCTGATTATAACCACCCTAGGGAAGAGTTGAGCATGGATTTTGTTCTACACTTACCTTGAACAACAAGGATGAAGGATTCCATTATGGTAGTGGTGGATAGATTTGATAAAATAGCTCACTTTATTGCTTGCACAAGGGTGGATGACTTTTGCCATAATTTTGATTTGTTTTTCAAAGAAATAGTGAGGATGCTTGGGATTCTTCGATCAATTGTGTCGAATCGGAACACAAAATTCTTACGCTCTTTTTGTAAAACCCATTGGAAGAAATTGGGTACCAAACTCATGTTTAGCACTTCATTCCATTCTCAAATCGATGGTCAAGCCGAGGTTGTGAACTGAACCATGGACACTTTATTGAGGACTATAGTTAGCAAACGACTAACCGATTGGGACTTACAACTTCCCTTTGTGGAATTTGCCTACAACATGGCTAATGTCGATGGAAAGCTCAAGGTCGAGCAAGTTAGGGCCTTGCATGAGTATGTGAAGAAAACTATAGAAAGGAAGAATGACGTGTATGCTAAGACAACCAATAAGAGGGAGAAACCAATGATTGTGAAAGAGTGAGACTTAGTATGATTGCATCTAAGGAAAGAAATATTTCCAAGGCAAAGGAAGTGCAAACTTATGCCTGGGGCTGATGGTCCTTTCAAAATACTTGAGAAGATCAATGACAATACTTACAAGCTTGAGTGATTAGGAGAATATGGACTTTCAGCTACTTTCAATGTCCAAAATCTTTCTCCTTATCTCGAAGAAGAATAAGTTGAGAAGGTTGTCGAGTCTAAGGATTTGAGGTCAAATAATCTCTCACCCAGAGAGGATGATATGCCACGAGGTCCCATCACAAGATTTCATGCTAGGTGACTAACTAACCAGTATTTAGCTCTCTATTTTGTTCATTTCATGATGACTTAGAAGATCCTCCTATCACCAAGGATGAATATATGCCCAAACATGCTCTCCTATGGGAGGTCAGTAAGTTTGAACCGAATGTTGATTAAAATGTTATCCTTTGCTCAGATCTACCTTCCACTTTTTTTGAAGGATGATTATCATGGATGAACTCAAGGTCTTATTGTCGTGTGGAACTTCATTCATTGTTTAATTTGACTTATTATTTTCCTAAGTTTACTGAGCTAAAGCATGTTCTAGTTGAGTGAGCATATTTGTACTTGTAAGGGTATTTTTGTACATAAAACTCATTAGGACCTTAATCTTAATTAGTGGTGATATTTATACCTCACTTAAAAGCATTTTTATAGAGTTTTTTGCCTAGATAATTGAGTTAGCTTTTTGATACCATTGCAAGTGTCTTGCAAAAGCCACATCTCTCAAATCGTTACCAATCTCTGTGTGTATTTCGGAAGTGTGAGTGTTGTGAGTGTTGTTCATGCTTCTTCAACCTGTTGCATCATTCTCAACTATTTTATTTTAAGTGAATTCCCCGACAAGGCAACAAAAACTCTCGAACTATCAAGTTGAAGTGCATTTTTCAACAAGGATTGCCATTAAACTCGGAGGTTGTAACTAAGCAGCCTTCCAGATCAGCTTGTACCCTCTTTGATATACTTTCTTCTCCCCTGCAATTTAGACCATGGAATTCGGAGTTTTTTGAGCGAGCCGAAGCATTCAAATCTATTGGATTGTAGAGTGCACATATTTGACGTCCGCTACAACAGCCTAAGTTTTCATGTCATTTCAAGTTGTTGATTTCCACTGTGGATATCCACATTTCTTTGAAGGTGACTGCTGTGGATTTCCACTCCTCTATGGATATCTGCTTGCCTAATTTAAAAAGGTGGGTGCTATGCACATGCTCCATTTCCTATCCACGGAAGCTCGTATTCGAGGCTCCTCTTTCTGCTGCGGAATTTTGTTCTGGATATCTACTCCCTTTCCAGAAAACCACACTCCAAGTTATTAAGTGTGCGTCACACACGTGCCCCAACCTCTTTCTACAGAAGCTCATCCTTGAGAACAACTTTTCTCTACACATATCTGTGTTGCCTTGAAGGCGTCTACCTGGATATATGCTACTAAGAACTCTTTTGTTGCGGACATCCACTCTCTTTTTGGTTGTTCGCTCTAGTTTTCCACACTTCATTTGGACATCTGCTGCTCATTTCCATTTGTGTATCATTAACTTTCAATTTTCACAATTTATTGGGCTTATATTATTACACTGTCTACGGTGGTGTTCTTGGGTCACCAAACCCATCTCTTTAGCCCTGGCGTCAACCCAGGCCTAGGCCTACTTTCAAGCCACACTACAAAATTTGTAATAACTTGGGGTCATACTATCTCAGTCTGCAACCATAGACACAACAATACATTTGTACCTTGGCCCCCTTTTCCTTCAGTTTCTCCTCAAGTAAATTCAGATGGCATCCTTCCCCTATCTACCAGCTTTACATCACCGAACATTGCAAAAACTGTCACCTTAACTTGGCTAATGGACAGTGGAGCAACGCATCACTTCACTCCATCATCTTCTACCATGACCGACTCTATTCCTTACCTGGGTCCTGCATAAGTGGTGACTGCAATCGGTAAGCCTCTTTCTATTGCTAACATTGGGCATGTTGTGATCCCTACTGTTTCCTCACCACTCAGACTTAAATTTGTTCTACACACCCATTCAATCACTCATAATCTACTTAGTATTCATAGACTATATCTTGATAATCCTGTTTTTGTTGAATTTCACTAGAACTATTTTTTTTGTCAAGGATCAGACTTCCCACCAGATACTCTTTCGAGGTTCTCTCAATAATGACCTCTACAAAATTCCCTTGTCTCCTCAAGTTTTCTCACTGACAACCAACAATCATTCCTCCTGAATCTATAAAGCACCTTCTTCCACTCTGTGGCTTCTCCAATTAAGTTATCCTAGTTTTTCAAATTTATCTAGTTTTTTGAATTACTATAATCCCCCATTTTCAGACTCTGGGAAATCTCAAGTTTGTAACTCTTGTCAGTTAAGTAAAAGTCATTGTTTGCCTTATCCAATTTCACATTCTCCTTCACAGAATTATTTGATTTAGTACGCTCTGATTTTTGGGGAGCCTCATCGATTTGCTCTATTATTGGTGCTCGATATTTTCTATTACTTATCGATGAATGCACTTGCTTTACATGGATATACTGTTTAAATACCAAGGATCAAGTTTATCAAACATTTTTCAGATTTCCTCACACCCATTAAAAATCAGTTTGGCAAATCAATTAAGAGTTTTCAATCAGATTGGGGTGGGTAATTCCAATCCCTTTCCAGACTTATAAAATCTCAAGGCATTACTAGACATGTAGTTTTTGACAAACACTCATTCTCGTTTCCAACTTTATCTGATGTGTCATAGGATCCATCTACTCGCATTCAAGCATGGAGACTTTTTAACGATATTTCTAGTATTCATTTTGTGGGTCATCATGGAGTAAAATGCACCAAAGATATCAAATGCATCCAACCAACTTTTAAATATCAAATAGAGTTATTCAAGATCAAGCATAAGTGGAAGTTCAAGTATAAGTGCAGAAGTTTTGGTGGACTTCACAAATCCGCCTACAATTTGACCTTCGACAAGTAATTGGCATTTTTGGCATTCTGATTTTATATAAAAAAATGTTCTTCATGAAGATTGTAACTAACTTTCCAAGCTTTCCAGAATGAGCTAGCTTGTAAATAGTGAACATCATTTGCTATGTTAAAAAATGGCCAAAATAGAGAGCTTTGTATTTGCTATTGAAGCTCATTTGCCTTTATACGGACTTGAGGCTCAAATCCATTTGAAGATGAAACCAAGAAAGTTAACCCATTAATTCAATAATTTTTCCAAGATGTTAGAGGGAGATTGAGTATCTATTTATTCTTTTATGCTTAGTGTTTAATTTATATTAAAATTCAATATATGGATTGGAGTTCTTGGCTAGAGCATTTTCTAACCGAGAAGGGGTATTTTGTGGGGTATTTTTTGGTAGTTTCTCTTTTATTTTTGCTACCCTAATTTTGAGGTATATAACTCTTAGGGTTTTTGGTAGGTAGTAGAAAACATTGAGAAAATAGTTCATTCGAACTTTGTGGAGCTCCCTCCCAAAATCGTATCCCTTTTTCGATGGTACCTATCCGATCAAGTGTGTGAGTATCAATTGATTTTACCTTTTTGTTTTTTTTAGGTGATTTCTCTTATTGCTATAACTTTCTCTTCCTCTTCTTTAAAGGTAGAATCTTCAGCAAGGTTATAGAAAACTTCCAAAGATCTAAATTGGAGAGCTACTTTTTGCAATGTAGATATTGAAGCCAAAAGACACGGCAATTCTGTCTTTTCGAACCAACTTGTTACTTTCCGCACATAACCTTGTCATCCAATGAATTTGACCATGATTTATTAGAGGAGAGTTACCTCATTTATAAAGGTCTGTGCGGTCCAAATTTCCTACAAGAATTCGTTAAATTAACCAAGATATCGCTATTCCAAGTTTGCTCCAAAAATTGTCATTCCAAGAAATCCTCCTTGCCAATCTGAACAGGTTCCATTGTTTCTATTACAACTTCTTATTCCCTTGGAATTCATCCTTGAAATTTTGAGGGATTGTTTTTGAACTTATAGTGGTAAACTGTGCGAAATCAAGCCTGCATTCCACCAATTAGTTTATTTTTTTCTTTATCAGAATTGCACTAGTTTTTACCAAGTCCAAGTTTCTACCTTTGTGCAAATCTGATTTTTTGTGGTGCATCATTATCTCACTCCCACACACCTACCACTACTATTTCCATACCTCTCTTTTCACTACTATTACCACAATTACCTATTCCCTCTTTTGCTTATACAACTAGTTCAAATTCCACCCCTCCCCTTCTAAATCTCTCTCTCCTTCCCCCTAATCATCCCCATCTATTACACTTATTCATGTTCCAACTACACATCACAACATCTCTGATTTAAATAGTAAATGGCCAACCAACAGCATTCACCCTATGCAAATAAGATCCAAGAATGAAATATACAAACCAAAGGCTTTCACAACTACTAGCAGTGCTACTTCTATGCCTACAACATATCTACAAGCCTCAAAAATCAAGTTATAGTTTGCTACCATGCAAGAAGAAATTGATACTTTGCATAAAAATCAAACATGGAAGCTTGTTCCCCTACCCCACGGAGCTACACTTATAAATTGTAAGTGGGTTTTTTTTTGTCTTAAATTGAATAGTGATGGATCTATCAATCATTACAAGGCATGCTTAGTTGCAAACGGACATGACCAAACCAAAGGTATTGATTATGATGAAACTTTTAGTCCAGTCGTCAAACCAACAACTATACGAATCGCATTATCATTAGCCTTTTCTCTTGGGTGGACTACATGATAGCATGACATTAACAATGCATTCTTAAATGGTGATTTAATAGAGATAGTAATTATGCAACAACCTCCAGGGTTTGTAAGTACTTCTCATCCCTATGTTGTTTGCTTATTGCAAAAATCTTTAAACTACTTGAAATAATCACCACGTGCATAGTACAACAAACTATATAATGCTCTGCTGCTTTAGGGTTTTAAAGCATCAAAGTCAGATACATCGTTATTTATTTTTTGGAAGAAATCATCCATTATCCTCATGTTTGTCTATGTCGATGATATTATAGTCACAAGCAATTCTACATCACTCATTGACAGCGTGTTTGGATACCTACATTCCAAATTTGTTGTTCGTGATCTAGGCTTACTACATTATTTTCTTTGTATTTTTGTCATTACTACTTCTGACTGCTTGATGTTACATCAGTCTAGATATATCTCAGGGCAAATATGGCTTCAAGCAAACTTGTACCTATTCCAATGGTTTATGAACCAGTTCTATCAAAAAGTTTAGGAACCCTTTTATTTGATGGCTCAGCTTATCGTAGCATTGTGGGTGCTTTGTAATATTGCTACATCACAAGACCCGACATTGCTTTTGTCGTTAACAAAGTTTGTCAGTTTGTGCATGCTCCTACTGATATCCACTGGCAAGCAGTTAAATGAGTTCTTCGATACCTTCAGGGCACTATCAATCTTGGGATATCTTTGTAATGACCCGGTTTTTTCGTAATTAAAAAAATGTGTGAAATTTTGAACTTTTGTAAAATCGTTGAAATCTCTTTTAAAATAAATCAGAGTGCAACGCTAAACCAAACCGCTACTAACCCTTCTTTAAACTCGTTATGAAAACCAATTAATGAAATGTGGAAGTGTTATAAAATCATTTGTTTAAAGCATTGCAAAAGCGTAAATAAATCGTTTTAGGAAGAAATACTAGACAATTGAAATATTGTGGTTAATAACTGAAAATGACAATTAAACACCATTTAATTACAACCGTTTACTCATTTCTCTATTTGTCTGGCCAGCCTCGAGTCTTGCGGGTGGAAATCTTTCATCCCTGCTTATTTATATGGTTATTATCTATTCGCCGTTTTCGCATACAATTACCTACACCATAAGTAAATTGTAAGCCCAAAGGCTTAGTAAGGAAAAAGGGTTAATACAATTATGATATACCTCTCTTTAGTCCTTTTTGGAATGGGACCCACCCAAACCAATCTTTTCATTACGTCATTCATTCATTTTATTACTTTACTTTACTTCATTCATTTGTTACTCGTACATCGAGCGGGAGATTGAAGGATTTCCTCTAGGATGGTATAGTGATCGAATCTAATCTTTTACTTGCAACTAGAACTCCCATACCCGATCAGGGAAGGGCTTCGACTAGTTGCAGACTAGACTCGCTACCCATCCGCCCTCTAACTCCCCATTTCCTTCATTTTCTTAACATTTTACCTCACTTAATGCATGCATGAGTACCACTCTGGTGGCACTTCCTATTAGTTTCTATTAACATGATGCATGACCATACATTTTCAACCTAACATGATGCATGATGCTTTATAACCTAACATTAACAGAAATTGAAATGCGCATTGAAATGAAAGTAACTGTAATTGAAATTTGCGCATATAAAGAATAAGAGTAATTGAAAGCTTACATTAGAGAACAATTGAAATAGGGAATTGTAAACAACAAAGTACATAAGGAAATCAAACAATGAATGCACTTAATAAGGAAATACAGAAATTGAACACCCATAGTAGATCAATGTACAATGAATTTAAACAAAGGAGCATGCTCGAATTAATAGAATACAATACTATTAATGAATATGCTAATTATCCTAGTTAATTTCCTAGTCCATTTACATGCTTTCTACATTTATGATTCTAGGCGATTATTCTACTTAGTTATCCTAGGCGATTTGAACATGCTTTTATACTAGTTAGGTAATTAAACATGTTAAGTAGACATGACATGACTTAGTTAATTAACATGCTAGTTATTTACTAATCAAACATGCTCAGTTAAAATAATAGTTTCAGGGATTAAACATGCTACAATTTATAGTCTAGTTTATTATCCTAATTAATTACATGCTCAATTTGCATAATTAGTTAATTGCATGCTCAGATTACCTGATTTGTTAAGCTACCCTAGTTTGATCGGTTAAACATATTTCAAGGTTTCGATTTCTATTCTAGTAGATTCCTATATAATTTACATAGTTATCTCATTTCATCAACATGTTTAAAAGATTATAAACACCAATTTATTTGCTTATGTGCTTTGATTAACTAATTACTTCACATACTTTGGTTAACTAGTTAACTACCCTAATTAATTGATATGCATCAAAGGAAGATTACAATTACCCTAGGTGCTTTTGTTCTAGTTAGTTAATTAAACATGCTAATTAAACATACTAATTACATGCTAATTACATGGCATATCTAATTAATTGACATGCTCAATAAGTAATCTCATTTAGTATCTAATAACCTAGTTAATTAACATGCTCATTGGTTTTTTAATTAACATGTTCAAGGATTAGTTATCCATTAAACAACTAGTTAAACATGCTCTAATTAGTTATTTAAAGACTAGTTAATTAATTAGGTTACTTAGCATGCTTATTACTTTAGTTAATTGTTCTAGTAAATTAATCATGCACGATTAATTACTTTAGTTCATTACGCTAGTTAATTAAACTAATTAACATGCTTGGTTAATTACTTTAGTTAATTACGCTAATTAATTAACATGCTGCTTAGTGCTAATCAATAAACATGCTAAATTGATTACATGCTCAACTAGTTAATATATTGTTATCCAATTGTTATTCTAACGAAGTGATTAACAACTATTAATTAGTTAAGCTAATTAATTAACATGCTCAGGTGTTAACTACAACTAGGATTCTAATTGGTTAAGAATTTAACATACTTAAAACCTAGCTAATTTAACATGCTAGTTTAGTTCATTGAATATGCTCAAGATAGTTAAACGTGCTCGAATTACAATTATTATTATAGTAAATTAAACATGCTAGAATTAGGAGCGTAAGTATTTCTAGTTATCCCTATCGCTAACAATCTTAGGTTCGATTATTATTTATCACTACAACAAGCAATTACTACAGCAGATAAGAAAATGGAATAACAGGGCAAAATCATCATTAATGAAATTAACAGTTTATTCGTACTTATCACATCATCACGTACTTTTCTCTTCAACATTCTCTATTTCACAGCAAACCATTCAATACTTCACAACAAAACTTATCAACTAAAACATATCTACAAAGTACAAAAGCTATAATCAAGGAAATATTTGAGAAATCAATAAAGTAAAGCATTTAATCATAGAGGAAAATATCAAAGAGATAACAACAACAAGGAAATACTACAGAGCATCGATAAACGAAAATGACAGCAGAAAATCATCCAAGGGAACCAGCACTACTCTAATTAACAGAATAATCATTCAAGGAAAATCGATTATACTCACACACCCCTACTTGTGGTGTAGGGCCTCCAAATGGCCAAGACATCCCTAATTCCTTACCTAACTAAAGAACTAATTCACTCAAGGACAGCAGCACTCCTAGCTCACGATAGTTCCACCCAGCTCACAGAGCTTCACCTCACAAGCTCTCAGTTCACTCATGTACACACACCAAAGCTAACCCACAATAGCTCTCTCTCACTCACTGGAAGGAGAGAACTCATGCAAGGGATGAAAACTGAATGGCAGGGGAGGGAGAGAGATGGCTTTACCTAGGGGCAGACGTACACTACGCAGGAGAGGGAGGGTATGGTTGGAGATGTTGAGGCATGGCCTCTAGCGTGGGAGGGAGAGGCGTCCAGCATGGGGGAGGCGTCCCTCGGTCGCCTTAGTGCGATTTTAATTGCAAAACGACAAGATTTCCATTATTTTAACCCTTATTTATCGCAATTCTGGGCTGTTTCGAACGAGTGTGGATGCACTAGTCTCATCCGCATTCGTCCAAAAGTATAAAATCTCACAGGCTAAATTGTGGCTTTGGACGAAAACTGGCGTCCCCACTCTCGAACGTACCGGTGAGAGGATCTTCACTTTGATCAAATTGTGTTACCTTATATTCATTCATCCATCCAGGCCTCCTTCTAACCCTTTATGAACGATGTTCAATTATGGGTGTAGATGACTTTGTCACTACTTCTTCCTTAAGTTGTTTACTATCTTCAAGGGCAATAGGTATATTTTGTTGAGTGCTTACTTTATTCTATTGCCAAAAATTTTCTTCATCAAAGATTAGATCACAACTTATGACGATCTTCTTAGTGAGAGGGTTGTATAGCTTATAAGCTTTAGCATGATCACTCCTTCTGAGAAAGATACATTTCTCATTTTTTTTTCTTCTAACTTCTTTCTCTTCTCATCTAGAACATGGGTATAAGCTATGAATCCAAAATTTTTGAAATGATCAACTATTGGTTGGCGACCACTCCACGCCTCTTCTGGTGTCATATTTTTAACTAATAGAGTTGGACTTCTATTCAAAATGTGGAGACTCTAATTAAAAGCTTCAGGCCAAAAAATCTTTGGCATTCCGCTCTTCGCCAATAGACTTCGCACCATATTTAGAATTGTGTCGTTCTTCCTCTTGCATACGCCATTTTTGTTGTAGTGTGTAAGCAATTGTTAATTGTCATTTGATGCTATGAATGTCACAAAATGTAAATTCATGCGTTTTATACTCTCCACCACGATCTGGGTGCACACTTGTATGTGACAACCTACTACTCTCTCAACAATTGCGTTAAAACTTTTGAAAGCAACTAAAGCTTCAGATTTTTCCTATAAAAATAGGCCCAAAATTTTTGACACAAATCATCAATGAAAGTGATAATATATAGTCTACCTTCATTTGAAACAGGATTGATCAGCCTGCAATGATCAAAGTGCACAATCTCCAACAATTTTCTTGCTCTTTGTGTGTTTTCTTTTGGGTATGGAACTCTATGTTGTTTGCCAATAACACATTCTTCACATACTTCTATTGGAGTTGAGAATATTTGAAGTCTGACCACCATTTTCTTTTATTAGAGTATCTTCAAACCATTAAAATTTAGATGACCATATCGAAAATTCCACAACCAATCATCATCTTTGAATCTTGTTCAAAGACAAGTTTATGAAATTTTCTGCAAATAAAGAGGAAATATCTTGGATGACCGTATCGAAAATGCCACAACCAATTATCATCTTTGAATCTTGTTGAAAGACAAGTTTATGAAATTTTCTGCAAATAAAGAGGAAATATCATGTTTTCTGTCATTTTAACCTGAGCAATCAAGCCCAACTTATCATCATGAATGTGGCATACATCATCTTTGATTTTGATCTCATAGCCCTTTTCTTACAATTGTCCAAATTCTCAATAGGTTAGTTTTCAAGTCTGCAACAAAAAGCACATTAGAAATTGTTTGAATATTGTTCCCATTGGTTTTTATGGTAACTTGACCTTTTCCCAAAACTAAAATTTTGTTGTTGTTGGCAAACTTCACAACATCTCTATATGACTCGTCCAAGTTAGAAAAAATTGTTTTATCACCACACATATGATTGTTGCAACTTGTGTCAAAGTACCACAACTGTTTGTTGGTTTCTTCCTTGGTGTGGCAAGTCATTAATGAGAATATCTCCTCTTGCATTTCGGCATAATTGGAATTTCGCTAATATTGTTAGATAAATTTGTTCTACATTCATTTTGATAATGTACATACCTATGACATCGATAGCATTCCAAATTTGACTTGTCTACTGGTTTTGAGTTATTATTTGTTGATTGATGGCTCCCGCGTCTTCTTCCTCTTCCTCGTCCTTGAAATGTGGAGTTTTGATTATTCTGAGATTGCTGATTTTGTGAGCATCTTCCTTCATTGTTGCCTTTACCTCAACCTTGGCCTTCTCTCTTTGATCCTAAAAGATGATTAATTGAGGCTTGTAACACTTGCTCTTCTTTCTCTTGTTGTTGATTCATTTTCTGCTCATGAACTAGCAAAGATCATTGTAGTTCATCAATGAAAAGAAGACTGAGATCCTTTGATTCTGCAATTAAACAAACTGTGTTTGAATTTAGTTGTCATTGAACAAAGGATTTTCTCAACTATAATCATGTCCTGCATCCGCTCACCATGAACTTGAATCTTGTTAACAATTGTCATTGTTGTAAAACCCGAGAATTTTCAAGATAATAAATTTCAAGTGTAAATTGCTTGCATTTAAATCGGTCAATCGTTGAAGGTTGACCCAATATGTCGCGTAGCAACCACGTGTAAAATTTTGGTCAATTAGTCAAATCGGTGGAATTGAAAATTTTTTAACAAAAAATTAAATTAATTGAGGAAACGAAATTAGAGAATTAAATTGAACCAGAAAATAGCGTGGGGGTAATGTTCGGAATAAATCGTGATTTGGAATAATGATATATATTATTATTATTGTTATTATATAGATGAAAGGATTAAGGAATTAAATTAAGGGGAGTAATTAAGGAATGAATAAAATAAGAAGGAGAAGAATATATGTTAAAGAAAAGATGAAAAGAAAGGAAGGAAGAAAGGAAAGAAGTGCTCTCCCGCAAATTTTGAAGAAGGGAAGGAATATTTAAAACAAGGGTATATGACAAATCAACCATCGTGGTTTGTGGTCAATGACAAGTCAACCACAATGGTATTTTTTCTAACAAGTTAACCACTGATGTATGGGAAAATGACAAAGCCAACATCGCGGTCACATTCTCCGTTAACAAGTTGATGTGAGACACGCGGTGTCTCAAGACACCATCTCAAGATACCGTGAGACACCGACTGCAAAGACACCGCAACTCGCGGTGTCTTGAGACACCCGAGTCTCAAGACACCGTGAGACACCGTCTCTCTTTAACTCAAGGGTATACATAACCGCGACCTCCCGACGGTTTGCCATATTCTCAAGCATTTTGTAATCGATTAGGTAACCCTAGAAAATCTGGAGAGCTGAAGAGAACGACTAACGATTAGCGAAGTTGAAGAATTTGTTGAAAAGCAAATGGCAAGTGACGAAGAATCTGTTATTAACCGTCAACTTGAAGCGGGACCCACAACCACATGTTTGCTCAATGAGAATGAGATACGTGGAATTGGAAATGAAGCTGCGATTGTTTTGCATTTCGTATCAGTAACTCTACATGAGAAGGACGATGAGGACCTCCGTTCATTATGTCAATCAACTAGTGATGAAGACATGGACATGACCGAGAGTATGCCTAGACGTCCAACACAAGCAGAAGGCAGCTTCCCTGGAATGGGCCTTGGCAAAAAGTACAGTTCATTGAACAAAATTAGAGAAGAAATTGTTAATCATACGTTGAAGAATGGGTACGGGATGAAATTCACCCACAGTGACGCACATCAATTGAGGGCTGCTTGCCAGGAAGGATGCCCATGGCAGTTGCACGCCTTAAAAATGTAAGGTGAAATGACCTTTCAAATAAAATTTTACAATGACATTCACACATGCTCAAAAAAGATGGAAAGTCGTCATGCTACTGCCAAATGGGTTGCAACGCATTACTTAGACAGATTTAAAAGTCAGGCAGATTGGGACCTTGCTTCCATAATTGAGACAGTGAGAAAGGAATTTAATGTCAACATCACACCCAGTCTTGCTAGAAGGGCAAGAAATGCAGCCAACAAAATTAACGAAGGTGATGGAAATGAGCAATACAATCTTATGTGGTCTTATGCCGAGGAGATTCGGAGGTCTAATCCTGGAAGCTCTATGCGTGTGGACCTCGATATGAGTGCATTTAAAAGAATGTACATGTGTTTAGCTGTATGCAAGACAGCTGTGCTAAACTGTGGTAGACCACTTATTTGTTTAGACGGTTGCCACTTGAAGGAAGCGACTTCAGGCCAGCTGCTCACTACTGTGACCATCGACGGGAACGATGGTATGTATCTAATTGTTGTACCAGTGGTTGAAGCAGAAAATAGGAATTCATGGAGCATGTTTCTAGAATTGTTGCTCGATGATCTAAACACCCCATCTGGCAATGGATAGACAATCATTTCTGACCGACAAAATGTGCGGTTGATTGCTTTTGCCTTATGTGTATAGGTTATGCATTTTGTAGGAATCTAACTAATATTATGAATGTTTGCAGGGTCTAGTGCCAGCTGTGAGCGCGGTGGCAGGGCAAGCAAACCATCGATTTTGCATCTGACACCTGTATGCCAATTTTTAAAAACAATTTAAAGGCAGGTTGTTAAAGGATGCAATGTGGGCCGCATCTAGAGCCACTACTATGAGACAATTTGAGAGAGAGAGGAGTAAGTTATTTATGCTTGACTCGGCGGCCCACAACTACTTAAGTGGAATAGATGTGACATCCTGGGCCAAACATGCCTTCTGCTCCATCCCAAAGTGCGACATAAGCCTTAACAATCTGAGTCATTCAACGCTAGCATCCTACCAGCCTGGGACAAACAGATTCTAACTATGTTCGAGATCATCTGGAAGGGTATCATGGGTAGGATTGTGAAAAAAATGAAAAGATGGCTCGCTCAACGAACCTTTTGTGTCCAAAGATTAGCACTCAGCTCGCCAAACTACAACTTGTCGGGCGAAATTGGAGCCCCCAGTTTTCAGGAGCTGCCCAGTTTGAGGTCGGCAATGGTAACGAACAGTGCTCTGTCGATTTGGACAGGCGTACTTATACATGTTACCAATGGGAGTTGACCAGCATCCCATGTGTCCATGCATTCACTTCATGAGGAGATCCCCTGAGGAGTTTGTGCATGCGTACTATCACCGGGAAACATACATGGCGATGTACTCCCACTTTGTCCGCCTGTCAATGGACCAATCGAGTGGCCTCCGGTGACGAATCTTGATCCAATTATCCCACTGCCATTTAAAAGGCTTCCAGGAAAGCCTCATAAACGTAGAATACGAGATGTGGACGACCCAAGCCGGACAGTGCTGACCAGAAGATATTTGAACGTCACTTGTGGTCGGTGTGGGAGTGTTGGGCACAATTCTCGCACTTGCGATGGTGGAGGCGAGTCAAGGCCGGGGCTTGCAAAGGGCGCGGCAGAGGTAGGGGCGATAGAGGCCGGTCAGAGGGAACATTCATGGGGTCTAGAGTTCCTGAGACAGCCCCCGAGACAATTCCTGACCTAGTTCCTGAGACAGTTCCCGACAGAGCTCCTGACACGCAGGTGAGCCCATTATCACATTTTCGTTTTCAATTGATGTTTGAAATATGCTAATTTCATTTGCATGTGTTGTGCAGGAGTCTGATGCACAAGGTCCACACACACAATCGTACACAAACGTGGACCTTAACCTTCCGTGACACAATCGTTATATTCATTTGATTTCATATATATGTGATTGTACCATTTGGTATATTTGTAAATTTTGAATTGATAATATGAGGAAATTCGTACAATTGTTTTACAATTTGAGTTGATGGATAGTTTCATGTTATTTACTACTTTTCTAATTGTAAAGGATATGATGAGGAATAATAATGCACTGATGTTGAGTGTGTTGAGTTTATGGTGATTGGTAAGTGTTCTATTCTATAATTTCTGGTTGTGGTCGGCTATGGTAGTATGCAAATGTTTCTACGTGGGTTGAATATTACTCTATATTTACTACTTGTAAACGTGAGGTATGGAAAATTGTACAATTTCTACACAATTTTGGCCAGAACCTCCCCTGTTTCTTTACTCCCCCAACGCAATTCTCATAAATCCTGCACAAAAGCCCACAGCAGTTCCAGTATCATTTCAAGACATTGTTCATACAGTATAAACTACAATGGAATTCATTGAACTACACATCAATTACAACGCACATGTACACAAATTAAATTACAACGGAAACTACACCGGAGAACAAAGCAAATGTAGACAAATTAAACTAAACCCAACATAAACTACAATAGAACTACTTGAACTAAATCATGATGCCTTCTTCCTGGACCGTGGCCATGGAGGTGGCGGTGGCTCGCAAAAATCCTTGATCTCAAAAGCTCCCTTCGTGCTCTAAGAGAACTCCGTCTGCAGCAGCGTACAACTCACCCTCATAATGAAAGATTGTCGGGTCGTGCTCATGGAATTGTTCTTCAATAGTGCACTATTCCAGCACCCTTATCCCCTCGTTCGTACACCAGAAGATGGCGTATAGACTGCAATGCAAAGGGAACAATTGCCCGTCAGTGAAGCGGAAAGCAATATTAAGAATTTACACAAAAGAAAGTAAATACTCCTTTTTGTTTGATGGAGCTACAATGATAGAGATTGACTCCGACAACAATCGCTGGTACGCAAATTGAGTGTGCAGGTCAACGGACGACATAAACAATCGTGCTTTGGGTGTGTTTGCAATGTAAACAAGTCATAAGATTATTGAGGGAACATGAACATGCACGATAACTCAAAGAAAGCAAATGGTGACTTACGTGAATCCACTATAATGACAATAGATTCTTCTCCTGATGATACGCGAATACGACTATTTCATTGACCGCAATGCACTGCATATAAGTTCGGATGAGTACTAAGATAAAAGCTTACACACTAACATACAAAGAAGGGTTCGAATAGTATTTGGTGTCCCGACTTGCTCTGGAAAGATGATATCAGTGACGATGTAGTGCTCGCCGATCAACTTTCCCCCAAGAACTGCGCACATCTCTTTGTTTCTCCGTGTATTTGCCTGGACATACATCTTGAACGTGGACATGAGCTCCATAGACTACAACAAAAAATGTGAAAACCCCAACATACTAACAAAACATGAACATGATTGAACACACATATAACGAACTGAAAGACGTACCACGTGCACAGGTCTATTGCGCCGAGGTTGGACCTCCCCAGCTGGAGGTGCTCCTTGGCGTCTTCGGACAGGGTCGCTGCAAATCAACAACACATCATCACATGAAACAAAAAATAAAGTAAAAACTTGACTTTGGGTACAACATAAATAACTTACAAGCAAAATGTGGCATCAGGTGCGTCAAAGGACGATGACGAGGATGCTGAATGGGCTAATCGCCTCCCACGTCTCTTGAGTGTGTCCAACACCTCACGGTGCCACTCCTCTTCTCGAACATGCCACTATTTTGCTTGGCGATGCCTCTCTGCTGCGAGCTCCACTTTTTGAATATGCCACTATTCTACTTGGCAATGCCTCACTACAGCGAGCTCCGCTTCTTGCATACGCCACTGCTCTGCGGCGCGATGCCTCTCTAATGCAATGCCCCACCTCTCTTCTGCCAGCTCATCTGCTCTTCGTAGCTGGATTTGTTGCATTTGCATGTGTTCCTCCATCGTTTGCATTCTACTCATCGACGCATGATGGAGCTCCTCCATTCTGCTCATCCATGCAGACAACTCCTTAGGCATCATAGTAAAGTGTGATGATTGTGGAAGAGGCAGCATTTCATATGAGGGGGCTGCATACTGAGTCTCTGAGTAAGGAGGAGGCGGCATTTCATATGAGGTGCCTACATACTGAGGCTCTGTGAGGGGTGGAGGTGCTGTCTACTTTTTTGACTTGCGGAACCATTTGTCTCCAACTTAAGTGATACCCAATCGGTCCAAATTGGTTTTTTTGTATGTGTCATTGGCCGTCGCTTCAATTCTCAGCTCATTCGCAGAGATGGGTACCCCAAACTACTCAACTATACACTGGATGAGCTAGTTGTACGGTAGGTTAGTTGTTGGGTTGTTGACGACCTCTTGCATGTGCTTCACAACGATATATCCGATGTCCACCTTTTTTCTCCTGAACACCTTCTCCAAAATATAAAGATCCATGCTGCTAGCATGGTCTCGATGCCCAATCCTAGGCAAAATCGTGTAGGTCAATATCAGGTGGATCACTCGGGCTATTACATTCAACTCCTTAGCCTTTGGCTTCTTGTAATGGGCAATCTCAGGATCCCGGTGTAACAATTTAAGCACCCCTATCCCTTGTCCTTGCTTGACAAATGGTGGCTCCCGAGACATGTGATAATATTCATCGCCTGGCCCGTCTATCACACATTCAAGCATTCTATTGACATCGTTGGGAGTGAACCTCAACTCCCGTCCAAAAATGTAGGTCTGTATCTCTACTGGCTCGGTAGACAGTTGGAAATTTGCGTAAAACATTTTAATAACTCTCTCACAGTAAGTGCCCCCCATCCGGCACAACCCGAGTAATCCAGCCTCTTCCAGCATATGCTGAATTCTCATTCCTGTGAAAGAGTCAAAATCTACTATTTTTTAAACAATAATGCCACGGTGTTGTACATCTTCTTCATACCATCTTTTGCCATCGTCTGTCTTGAATAATAACTCTGCTTCTCCTTTGTTCAGGCTCAGCGGTGTCTTCGTCTTCCACCGCCATCGCTGGTTGAACATCTTCCACCGCCTCGGGTTGAAAATCTTCCCCCCCCCCC
>CM039480.1:1900577-1915920 GCA_022433065.1 Begonia loranthoides | reverse complement strand
CCCCCCTTGCCTTCCCACGCTTCTGCATCAATTTCCTAGCTCGGTAAAACATTGTGCTCCCTAAGAGTAATTCGCCAACCTACAGTATAATAACCCAACGAAATGTCATAAGTCAGTATAATAGTATTTTCGCAAATAGTCTCTCGTATATAAATCAAAGTAAACAACAAGAAATCCTTTCAGCACAATATTTATCACAATGATGGACCGAGAAGACAAAATATCACCAAATAATATCTACAATTGTAACGACTGACAATTAATGAAGTAACAAAACAAAAATTTAAGTAATTTAAATACAAACCCATTAACAATTATATCCTAAACATTGCATATCCTTTTATCAAATCTAAATTGAAAATGTCAATTTATAAATATATAATTCAACAAATCTAATCAATGAAGTTATCTAGAAGGCAAAAATCTTTCGGATCTGGCTCACTCACCATGATTGAAGATAGGCTCCGCTGGATGGACCTAGGGCTCAATGCGCTTGGGTCTAAGCTTCACGGTGATGGAGTTCACAGGGGAGTCAACGTGTCGCTCTCGCTCGGGATGTTCTTTGCTCGTCGTGGGTTTCTCTGTTCGTCTTGAGACACCGGTGTCTCAAGACATCGGCTTTTATAGTGTGGTGTCTTAAGACACTACGAGTCGTGGTGTCTTTGCAGTCTCAAGACATGGCGTGTCTCGCAGTATCTTGAGACGGTGTCTTGAGACACAGCGTGTTTCACGTCAACTTGTTAACGGAGAATGTGACTGCGATGTTGGCTTTGTCATTTTCCCATACGTCAGTGGTTAACTTGTTAGAAAAAATACCATAGTGGTTGACTTGTCATTGATCACAAACCACGATGGTCGATTTGTCATTTACCCTTAAAACAAAGGAAGGATTTTACTTGCCCTGTTTTCCTTCAGCCGAGAGAGAAGGGTTTCACAAGAGACAAACCACCGATTCCGCCCAACAGGAGCTGCGATCTGTTCGAGCAAGAGCTGGCGGAAGGGGAGCGAACGCTCAGGAGTTGTCGACTGCGGGAGATTGTGCGGTCCGTCCGAGGGTTTTCCAAGCGGGAGTTGACAACGAAGAACCAAGGAGCTGGGTTTTCGCCATTTCTCCTGTTAAGGTGAGGATACCGTGCATTCCGCCTTTGTTTCATTACGGTTTTGTTACCTGTTTTGGTTCGGTTTTAGTTCCTGCTTTGAGTGATAAATTTTTGAAGTGTTGTTGTATTAGTTATGCTACGATTTTTACAGAGTGCGGTGCTAAGTTGATTTGGATTCATTTGCTGTCTTTGATAAAACTCCCAAGGATTTTGGTTAAAACCCGAGGAGCTGTATTCTGTTTTGGGTTTTTGCTTTGGATAATGGGTTGGTGAAAGGATGTTGTTGTTTAAACACTGCTATTGATGATGAATCCGAGGAGAAACGACTTTGTGTCTTGTTTGGTTACAGTTTCCACAAAAGGGTTCGAGGATACTTGGCTATTTGCTCTGTTCTATTCTATGGTTAGGGTAATATGGAAATGAGCCTAGGTTATGATTAGGTATTTATGGTGGTGTTGTGTGCTGTGAAAACTACTTTAAGGATATGTTGCTCACTGTTTAGGAAGGGATTTTTTGAGGATATGCTGCTTTGTTTAACTGTGTCAAATTTGTGTTTATTGAATTGTGAAAAAAATACATTGTTGGTTGGAGGCTATGGGACATTTTGAGGCCCTGTTCTGTCTGGTTAGATAACCCAAGGAGTATAGGTTGACTGTTTGATGAATCTGCATAGGTTGAGGACTTGGCATATTGGGTTATGGTTTGATGTTCATTCTCTTGAGGGTTTTAATGCACTGTAAAGGTTTATTCAAATGATAGGAATAGATTTTTTGGTTGTCTTATATAATCCTACATTGGGAGCCTTTGAGGAAACGATGAGTAGAGTATTGATAGGCGTTGAGCTTAGTCCCGGTGTAGGATCCCCTTACTTAATCATCGAGATGTGTTTATGAGATTTCCCCATGTTTAACATGTTGTAGGCTTAGACGATTTCGAGGACTTCAAGCCGGTGCTTGAAATAGTTGTTCCTTTGTATACGAGGAAGGATCGCAAGGTAGGAGTTTTATTCTTAGTTGCTTGCATTACATAACATAGTTTTCAAAAACCATATTTTGTGGAATACCACATATGAAAAACTTGACGGAACTGTTCAACAGCATGTCAGCTTTTTATACTATGTATGTACAAAAGTTTTACACGTTTACTTTTGTGCACTTGATTTCATGTTTTGGTATGCTATGAATTTGATTTGGGGGCGATGAATCCTCTTGATATTTTGGACGGTTTCGATATCAAAGTAGCATGAGGCTATTCCCAGTACATCTCCTATTACGTGGAGATGTTTTGTTTGTGCGCTGTGTGAAAATGGTATTAGAAAGTAGATGAGGCTTCCTTAGGTTCTGGACCCTAAACTTGATCAGAGTGTATATACAGGCGTGTCGTCGCGGTGCTTGCTTGTCGACAACCTGGATGACGAGCTAGGTCTTTGGACCGCCGTCATTTGTCTTCCTCCAGGCGCATGAGGTACTGCCCGAAAATGGTCGTCGCCTTTCTGTGTGATTGTTCGGAGGAGTCCCTAAGTGTTCCTCCATTTTCACGGATTACGGTTTTTACGATAAAATTTACGACAACAGTATTTTTGACTTATAGCTATGTATATAGCCATGTTTTCTTAATGTCTTGTTGGGGATCTTTGAGATCGAATTTTCGTAAAAGATAAAATGGATTTCAAATATTTTGAAAAACGTGCATGTCGCCAAAACTCATGGTTGTTAAGAAAAAAGTAAAACAAATTTTATACATACATAGCATTTCGTATAAATTTCTTATTGAACTAGTCACTCACTCCACGTACCACACCATTGCAAGTAAAGAGAGGAGTAAGTAAGCTTGCTCAGATTTTGGTTAGAGACTCTATTATATTTGTTATATTTTGTTTCCTAATTAAACCTTTTTTTCTTGGTAAGCAAACTGTTGGATGATTGTAATCTATCTAATTTGGTTTTCTGAGATACTTGGATTGTATGCACAATATTATTTGAACTCTTTTAAATCTATTAATTTCGCATTATTAATTATTTTCGCAATCACTATATGGATTGTAGTCCATTACAAGTGGGCTACAGTTGGGTATTTTACACAAGTCTTCCGCAATATTTTAATTATTTGAACTCTTTTAAATCTATTAATTTCGCATTATTAATTATTTTCGCAATCACTATATGGATTGTAGTCCATTACAAGTGGGCTACAGTTGGGTATTTTACACAAGTCTTCCGCAATATTTTAATAAGCCTTGGGTTGGGAGATCGGGTTCTTTTTAAGAATCGCGTCGTTTGGCCTGGCATTTGTCCAGCTCGCCTCTGAGTCGTGACAATTGTTCTAGAGAAAAAAATTAAAAACTTATTATACCGACTTCATTAGGAGTAATTCGAAATGTTGGTTAAGTGATTGAAGCTGCTGCCTCTTAGCTCTTGTTAATTCTTGGAATTTCTTTTTGGTAGAATCTCAAATTTGTTTAGAAGTGTCTTTGGAAAGAATGGTTCCCAAAATTGGACAACGATGAATAGCTTGGAAGAGATAATTCTTTGCCTTGATATCCTTTATCTGTAGCTCTTCACGTTTTGATCTTCGAGCATCATCTGTTTTTACTATTTTACTAACTTTTTTCTCAGTCAACTGAAAACAGAAGAGAAAGATGATTTTCTGCTTTTCTTTACCAGACTGGCCTGCCGGTTCTTTTTGGGCTCGGGCTGATCCATTATTTCGTCTCCTCCTTCTTGGGTCATCTCTGAGCTCAACCATATTTTCTCTCCTCTCTGCAGAATCAGCTCGAGACGGCGTTGCTATCTTCTTCTTCCTGCATGGTGAAGTTGTGATTCGAGGTTCGACTCGAATCATCGTGCGAGGTTGAGCCGTTAATCAAGTGGTTCTTGTGCCCATGCGAATTGACTTCTCGTTGTTGGTTTGGTGATTCCTGATTGTGCAAAGACGACGGTCGTCAATTCGTTTCCTAGTTCGATTTCGGCTCTTGCGGGATTGAGGAAATCAATTTTGACGTAAACAATTTGAAATCTTCCTTTCTCCTTCTCCCAGGTTATCTTCTTCTTCCCCCTTCCCTAGTTTGTTCATTCTCTGTAATTTTCTTCCTCTCTTTATCTTCCCTTCTCAATGTGCCACTTCTGGGTGCTTCTCTTCTCAGCTCGCGACGAAGGTTTTTTTTTTAAAAAAAGAACTGCTTTCATCCTTCCAGCTTTGGAATAATCTAACGACGAGTTTTATGTGTAATTTCAGAAAGTCGTTAATGTCGTTGTGCCTTTCTTCCATCCAGCTGTTTAAGTGGGCATTTACTCCTGGTCATTACATAATTCGCTTATCTCATCTCTTCTCCTCTGTTCTTTTCTTTTTTTGTAATTTCATTGAAACCCGAAAATATACTCGTTACTTTTTCCTTTTGTGAGTTGAATTTCCCTTAAATCTTCGAATATTTATGCTATTACAAACCCTAATTTTCTAAAACGCTTCAATCTGTAGTTTTCCCTCAATCTTTACAAGTACTGACAGTGAAGGATGGCTTTCAGGTTCTCTTTTGGATATTTTGTAATGATAAAGATCTCGGTCCTTCCTTGCCAAGTATGTATTGTGGTGTTTTAACTCTAATTGTGTTACTTCCTACCTTCTTTAACTCTGTAATTTCATGTGCAAAAAAAAAATGAATTTTTATTGTTCATTTTGTTTTTCAATCTGTTTATCATTTGGGGTGCCCCTAGTGTTTTCTCTTGAATCCTTGCTTTCCTGCAAATATGTGAAAAAAATGAAAGCTACTTCATTAATTCGAGTTTCTTTATCATAGACAGCTGTGGTCTCATATATACACACTCATCACTTAAACAACAATTGCTAGTTGATTTATTTTATACTACTGGCTGTGATTTCAACTCTTCTATTTCCCATGAAAAAGTTTGCAGGAATTAATCATTTAAAGAGAGGAGGGACAAAAATGGAGCTCACTCTAACACAACCCGATGATTGGCATCTCCATCTCCGGGATGGTGAACTTCTAAAAGCTGTTGTACCTCACAGGTAAAATTAATGTAGCTTCTAAGCTTGATGTGGTTGTTGGAAGATTTGGTTAAAGCTTGTTTGCGCGCTAATTGTCATTCAACCACTTAGCTTTCTTTTGTTTTATTGATGGATGGATATATCATTTCTGTGAGTTTATGATATTTTTGATAAATTTTTGCCTACAGTGCAAGCTACTTTGGGAGGGCTATAGTAATGCCAAATTTGAAGCCCCCCATAACCACGACAGCTCTTGCAGTGGATTATCGAGATTCTATATTGAAAGCACTACCTTCTAATAGTAACTTTACTCCTCTTATGACTCTTTACCTCACAGATTCTACTAGTCGCGATGAGATCAGACTTGCTAGTAAGTTGTCATGTATTCAATTATAAAACTATTGTTGCCTTAATTTGACTAGTTCTTTCTTTCTTGATTGTTTTTTTTAACATGTTGAAGTTCTATGTATATATTGAAATTCATGTGTGATTGTGTTTGTTTTACAGAAAGAAGTGGGGTTGTTTTTGCTGTGAAGTTGTATCCTGCAGGTGCGACAACAAATTCCCAAGATGGCGTTACAAATATTTTTGAAAACTGTCTTCCTGTTCTTGAAGAGATGGTTGAGCAGAATATCCCTTTATTGGTAATTGTAGATTAGGGACCAAATTATTTTGTATTCATTTTGTTTTAGGGGTCCTTATTTACAAAAAAAAAAAAAAATCAAATGAACTTTTATTCAACACAGAAAAATGTCATGTAGAAGATTTCATGTAAGATTTGTTTTGGTAATATCAATGAAACATTCTCAACTACATAAGTGTGTTTGCTCATGCTGCACATTGTCATGCTGAGGTGAAAACATCAAAATTATCAAATTATTAAACAATAATTTGATATATCATGAAAGCAATATGAGCACCATGAAATCAATGTTCTCATTGCTGGGAAACATTCCATGCAAAAATATCCATGCTGCATACTTAATTATTTACAATCTGAATACCGTGTTTCGCATGGATTCAAGCCATGAAACATGCATTTTTACAATTGTTTAGTGTTTTAAAGTGGTCTTTGCTGATGGTAGGAAACACTTATGAAATCTCTATTGTTGGTTATTCTGTTGATAAATCTGAAGGTTCATGGCGAGGTAACAGATCCAAATGTTGATGTTTTTGATCGTGAGAAGGTCTTCATTGAAACCATTTTGAAGCCCTTGATACAGAAGCTTCCAAATCTGAAGGTGGTGATGGAGCATATAACCACCATGGATGCTGTTACGTTTGTTGAGTCATGTAAAGAAGGTATACAAAATAACTCTAATTAAAAGGGTTTTTTTTTTGTGATAATGATAATTAAAAAAAAATGAAGGAAGCTTTTTGGGTTACATTTTCTCTGGATAAAAAGGAATCTGAAAGCTTCATATGATTCTGTTTTTTGTATATTAAATTTGATGTGCTATCTTTGTTGTATTTTACAGGATTTGTTGCAGCTACTGTCACGCCTCAACATCTTGTTCTGAATAGAAATTCTCTATTCCAAGGAGGATTACAGCCACATAATTACTGCCTTCCAGTTCTCAAGAGAGAGATTCATAGTATGTTCCCTCGTCACTTGTTGTGTATGTTTATTTTCAATAAATGTTTTATTTGAGTCAGTTTCTTTGCTTAGTACCTTCGTACCATATTTTTTGTCAAGGCTAAGGACGGTCGATGATTATAATGTTATTATCTACCTAAGAAATATGGTATCTTTTATTTTTCTTTACTTTGAATTATTTGATTTTCATTAGGACAGGCTATTGTGTCGGCTGTTACCAGTGGGAGTAAAAGATTTTTTCTAGGAACTGATAGCGCTCCTCACGAGAGACGAATGAAAGAATGTCCTTGTGGATGTGCCGGCATCTACAATGCCCCTGTCGCTTTATCATTGTATGCCAAAGTTTTTGAAGAGGTAAGTTTGTCTCGTCTATTTCATCATTGCATGCATATTTTTCCTTTACATGGGTGGGTGGTAACACTAAAGGAAGTTTTTAATTATCTACAATTGCATCATTTTTCTTGGTTGTAGTCAAATCTATTGGTTTGGACGTAGTCAACAGTGGAAGTAAATCGATTTGAGGTGTATAAAAGTATACCATCACAACTTTGGAACTAGTAGGCTAGGCTTAAGCAGTGATACCTGCGAGCTTGTAGATGTCAGAGTTATGATATGAATAAGCTCCCAGAATCACGAGGAGTTGGTAAACCATCCTCGTGTTGAATTTGAAGAATCGGGAGATGGAGTTTAGTGATTAATAAAATATGGTCTATCTGTGTTTTACTGTATGTTTACTTGTTTGATCAATGGAGCTTAAGGCAAAGAAATTTTAATATTGTCTTGAGTGATGGCAAAGAGATGAGTTTGTGTTTTTTGATTCTGAGTTTTTAGGCCGGTGCTCTGGACAAACTAGAAGCATTTACAAGCTTTAATGGGCCAGACTTCTATGGCCTCCCAAGAAACTCTTCAAAGATTAAATTGAGCAAGTCACCATGGAAGGTACCGGAGTCCTTTTCATTTTGTTTTGGAGATATCATTCCAATGTTCGCCGGGGAAACACTTGAATGGCGGCCATGCGTGAATTGATTGAACTTGTGCCGGCGGAATCGTAATTTTGGAGTCCATATCTGAAGAGGTTGATTATCAGAAGAACCAAGATGATTTTTACGGTTTTGGAAGACTTGATTCTTCAACAAAATAAATAGAATAGTTTCTTTACGCATGTTTCCAGCACGAGTGCTTTTTCAGAAAAGAAACTCAGGGATGCTTCAGTTTTGACAGAAAAGGCCAGATATCGACCCAGCCTAGAAAAATAGACTACTCATTCCAATAATATGTTATTTGATATGGCTGATGTAATCTTATAAGAGTAAGAAATTGGTAGTTGTTTGAAAGACTGAACACATGATAAATGTGAGATTACTAATGAAATCTTATGGGGGGTAAAACACTAAGGCTGAACGCACTAGGAATATAAGTTCCAATAGCATATAACTTTTTAACCATGAAATATGATTAATGTATGGTTAATAATTCATAATAAATATGTTTTTGCTTATTAAAATTATTTCACTTGTAGTTTTATTATGCAGGTGGATTTTCATTAAGAAACATTTGTAGCTGATCGAGATTCTTTTAGTTGCAAAGAGTATACAGACGAAATGACTAATAATAAAATAATGTAAAGCAAGAATTGAAATAAATATGTATTTTAGAAATATTATAATAAGACTGGATAATGAAATTTCATCTATTTGTAATATTTTTGAAAATTTAATTATTATTTAAGGTGACTAGTTAGATGGGTTCATTTGTTTATTAACGAGAATTAAGTCATAGTTAATAGTTTGTGCGTTACTAAGTATTGAATATGAAGTATAGTTGACATAATATTTTAATTCAAAGTATTCTAAGGATTTGTAAATTAAGTTTAATATTTTTTATCACTAATTGTTTTGACTTATGTGGTAAAATTAGGTAAGTTGATTCATAATAAATATAGTTAAATGTATTCAAATATTTAAATAAATAAATAAAGATTTATTTACTATTTGAATTATAATAAATATAGTTATGATTATTAAATAAGTTTAAAACTTATAAACATTGATCGATGATTTATGAATATAATAAAATTAGAGTTTAGAAACAAATTAATCAATATTTGAAAATTAAATTAAAAAAAATAATTTGAAACTTAGAAAAATAAATTTTAAGGTCGATAAACATTAGCAGAATGGTTTTTTTTTTTTTTTTGGTTCATGAGGTGATGAAAGAAGTTAATCAAGTTGTGTGTTTAATTGGTGAATGAGTAGCAATGACATAATCATTGAATTTGTAAATGCAGAAAGACCTTGTAGCTCTTTTTAGTACTTTTCTGCTAATTATGAAGATTTGTATCACTAACCAAATGAACACTAGCGCTTATGTAGATCCATTTTTGATGTGGATCAAAGTGCAACTAAACTCAAGCCCAAAAACAATGATCTATTGCAAGGTATAAGAGGTCCAATGACAAGATTAAGAACTAAGAAAATGCACAAAGTATTACATGACTTAATTGTGAAGATCTAAGAAAAAAAATTAACTCAACACATATTACTACCAATAAATATGCTAAGCAATGGTGAAAGAATGTGCAATGGACAACAAAAATGAAGGGATTCATTATTCTAAATGAGCCAACTAGGACAAAGGCTATAAAGTTTATGGGCCTAGGCTTTCTGCGCACCAAAATTGATATGAAGATTTGGGCTAGATCAAGATTTTAAATGGACATATGATCTTCATAAAATTGAAGTAGACATCGTAAGCTTTTCATAAACACCAAAATTGCAAGATTCAAAGGAGATATGGTCATTCAAATAGTATCCAAAATTTTGCTAAGATTCAACTCTTAATAAGGCAATCAACATACCACTTCCAAGTTTTCTATTTTTCTTAATTTTATTTATTAAGTTTCCAAAGTTGTTTTTGTTAACTTTTAAGCTTCCAAATCACTAGGATTTGGAATAATATATTTTTAGAATTATTTGTTATTTATTTTAGGGATATTTCCTAATTTATTTAGGTATGTTTGTAGTCTATTTAAACACAAATTTGTACTCTTTTTTTTTTTGGAGGATGAATACACACAGATTTTGAGGGTTCTTGTGAGGATTTTCTATTTGGTTCTTTGTGAATAACTAGATCCTCTTCAAGCTTAAACTTGGAATATCAACTTAATAACTTTGGTTCTAATCAAACAGTTTGGTTATGGTCAAGTTCCTCAACTTGATAATTTTGATTCTAATCAATAAGTTTAGTTCAGGTCAAACTTCTACGCTTGTTTCAAGAGTAATTCTAATTCTAGTTTCCGCATTGTTTAAAGGGTCTTAGATTTGATATATCTGTGATTCTCTCATCATTTGGTATTAGAGCAAAGGATCCAAAATTCAAGTTTCTTTATTTGTTCTAACGTTTTTTTCTTGTTCTTCGTGTTTTTCTTGTTGTTCTTTTTGTTCTTATGGTTCTCTTTTTGTTGATTCTTGATTTCTTCTTCTTTTTCTAGTTCTTATTCTTGCAATACAAAAAAAATAGGAAGGTAGAAAAATTTATACTTTCTAGCAAAAGACATTAAAAAAAAGGAAGGAATAAAGTTCCAATTTTCTTGCAAAAGCCAAAAGAAAAGTTCAAAAAAAAATTCTTTCTTGTAAAAGTCATTCTTTTTTTTTTTACAAAATTTCAAGTTTGTTCTTCTTTCAAAATTCAAAATCAAATAAATTTATCCAAAATATTTCATGTATCATTGTTGCTATCCTTTTTTTTTTACTATTGAATCTTTGATTATTTTTTAGTATCAATCCTATATTATTCTTGGTAATTTCGTGATTGTATCCATCTTTGATTGGTGCATATTCTTTCCTTATTTGATATCATTCTTTAAACCTTCTTAAACTGATATCTTTCCTTAATAGTCTTCTTTCTACAGTCTTTACTTTCCATAATCGTTAACTATCCAAAATTGGTTCTTTCCTTATTTATTTTCTTTCTTAAATTGTTTCTTTCCATATTTCCTAATTTGTTATCTTTCCTTAGTTGTTTTCTTTCATAAATTGTTTCATTTCATAATTGTTATCTTTCCTAATTTGTTTTATTTCCTAAGTTGTTTTCTTTCATAAATTGTTTTTTTCTTTAATCATTAACCTTCTTAAATTGTTGAGAACCTTTTAAATAGCTATCAAATTCTCTTAAAACAAAAAAAAAAAAAAAAAAAAGTCATTGATTCTACTTTTCTTGGAGATTGAAATCCTTGGTTTGAAAAGTTTGATCATATTTGTTTTTACTTGTTGAATTTTTCATTTATCAAAGTTCTAAATAAAGAGCTAAAAGAGAAAGTTGAGAGGTAAAATGCAAGAGGGTGAGATTTTTATAGAAAAAGCCAAGATTTTGAGTGAAACACGAGTGGAGAGACATTGATTTGAGTGTAAACACGTGAGGGAGTGTTCTTTCATTAATTTTATTCTTGTTTTACAGCAACAAAACAAAACCATGAGTAGTGAAGATAAACATTGTAACTTTAATTTGAAGTTGTAACAACCTCAGTGCTCCCAATACAATATTGTCCACTTTGGAGCAAAACCCGCACGGTTTTGTTCTTGGGGTTAGCCCAAAACGCGTTGTAATAGGTAGGGAAGGGAACCCTACTTATAAACCAAGCATTTTTTACTCTCCCAAGGGATATGGGATTGTGCACCCCCACTAATATGGGCTAGACCAACACCTGAGCCTTTCTTGGCTTTTATAGGACGGGCTGCCACAATCTCCCCCCTTGGGAACCCAACGTCCTCGTCGGCCACACTTCCCGTTGGGATTTCCCTATGATATCATTTGTAAAATCCTTCGGTGCTCCCAATACAATATTCTCCGCTTTGGGCCGAAACCCGCACGATTTTGTTCTTGGGGTTAGCCCAAAATACATTGTACTAGGTAGGGAGGGAACTCTACTTAAAAACCATGCATTTATTTACTCTCTCAAGTGATATGGGATTGTGCACCCCCACTGATATGGACAGACCAACACCTGAGCCTTTCATGGCCTTCATAGGGCGGGCTGCCACAGAAGTTCTACATGAAGGCCATCCAAGATCAAATTAAGACCTTGAACATGAGATTGGATAACATGGAGTCTCCTTCTAGAAGTAATTCACGGAGGAGCAAAACACACATGCAAGATGAGTATGAGGAGTCCCAATATGGAGATGGAAGTTTCAAAAGAGAAAGATGTGCCAAAGCAAATCATGAAGATGAAAATCTCAACAACATCAAGATGACAATTCCTTCTTTTCAAGGTAAGAGTGATCACGAATTATATTTGGAATGGGAAAAAAATTAAGCAAGTTTTTGATTGCCATAATTACACTGAGGAGAAAAAAGTTAAGTTAGCCTCAATGGAATTCATGAATTATGCAAGTGTTTGGTAGGCACAATTGGTAAGAAATCGAAAGAGGTATGGTGAGAGACCTATACTCACGTGGAAAGATATGAAGGTAATTATACGTAAAAAATTTATTTCTAACCATTATTATAGAGACTTGTGTAGAAAATTGCAAGATTTGTCTCAACACTCTAAGAGTGTGGAGGAATACTACAAAGCGATGGAAGTGGCCATGAATAGGGCTAACGTTGAGAAAGAATTTGAGGCTACAATGACACGGTTTATTGCTGGGCTAAAGAGAGAGATCTCAGACATTGTGGACTTGCAACACTATGTGAAACTAGAAGAGTTGTTGCACAAGACCATAAAGATCAAAAGGCAATTGAATTCAAAAGGAAATTCAAAGTCTGGGTCAATCTTTAGCTCATCATGGAAGCTAATTGGAAGAATGATAAAAAAAACTTCAAAACCAAAGGAGGAGATCAAATGAAAGACCACAATTTCAAACTCTAACTCTATTAAAGATGTAAAACCCATGAAATTTTAAATAATAAATTCCAAGTGTAAAATTTTCTTGTAATAATCGGTCATGACGTTGAAAATTTGACCTGATTTTTCACGTAACAGCCATGTGAAATTTTAGTCAAACAGTCAAAATCGGTGAAATTAGATGTTACTGAGCGGTAAATAAATCGAGAAAGTGAAATTGAAAAAATTAGATCGATCAAAAGATCATTGTCGGTTTGCGTTTGGAGTGAATCGGAATTGAAATTGCAAAATGATTGGATTTATTTAATATATAATATATATTATATATTATATATATATTATTATTATTATCAAATTAAAAGGAAAGGAAAAAAAAAATAAGGAGAGACGAAGAAAAGAAGAGAGGCATTTCTCTCTTCCCTTTGGTTGACGAACAACGCCCTTGAGAGAGGATGACAGAGCAAAGTCAACCGTTTGATGAAGTCGATGGAGGGGAAATGTTTGTGGTGACGAGGTGAACAACTTCTGTGAAGAAAGGTTGTGAAATCGATAAGTCGTTTCTCCAATTTTAGGGTTTATATTTTTAGAAATTGTTGGCCTCGGATTTGAGCCTAAAAACTCGAATCCCAGAGACCTCTCTAAAGATATTGGTATATTTGAAGTCTATGTATGTTTATTGATCGTTTGGAGACGAAATAGGGGAAAAGGGTGCATCTCCGGTAGAGAAATCACGCTGGAGACGAATTTGGTACCGATCGGTCAATCAGCTGGCCGACAAACTGATCGACCAGGAGCATGTGGTCAATCGACCAAAAATTTTGCGGTCAATCGACCAGTAATAACCACTCGACCGTAAATCGACCAGAGACAAATCTGGTCAATTGACCAGTAATGAGCCAGTTGATCGCAAATGACCAGAAATGGGCAGATTTCCCTGGGATTGTTCCAAGTCTACCTCGTTGTACAGACACACGTACAATAGGGAATTACACCTCAGTTGGGTTCCTAGTCCTAGTATAAGGCCCTTCCACACTCTCCTTGAGAGTTGTTGACGAGAAATTTTATTCTTTAACATATTGTAGGCTCTGACAAGTTTGTGGATTTCAAGCCGGTGCAAGAGGTTTCTTCTCCTTCGGATAGAAGGAGAGACCGCCATCGAGGTAGGGGTTTTATACTTAGTTGTTTTGCATCGCATTGCATTTTTTTTCAAAAAAACTGTATTTTGTGGGCTACCATATATAAAAAATCTGATTGGGATTGTTTGACAGAATGTCAGTTTTTATACTACATATGTACGAGAGTTTTACACATTTACTTTCATGCACTTTGTTTTCATGTGATGACATGATTGGATTCTAATTTGGGGGCAATGAATCCTCTTGATACTTTAGACGATTTTGGTGTCAAAGTATCACGAGGCTATCCCCGGTACATCTTCTACTGAGTGAAGATGGTTGTTTGTGCATTGTGTGAAAGATGAGATTAGGAAGGTGATGACACTTTCTTGGGTTTCGAATCCCTAAATCTGATCAGGGTGTATATAGTACAGAGGAGTCTCTAAGTGTTCCTCCATTTTCACTGAAAACGGTTTTTTAGAATAAAATATGACTAGAGTATTTTGACTTATAGTTGTCTATGTATACAACCATGTTTTCTTGATGTCTCGCTGGTGGCCTTTGAGGCCGGATTTCTTTAAAAGATAAAAAGGATTTAAAATTTTTTGAGAAACATGTATGATTACCCAAAATCCATAGTTTTTATGAAAAGAGAAAAACAAGTTTTACACACACATAGCATTTAGTATAAGTTTTCTATTGATTCAATCACTCACGCCAATGAGCCCTCCCCTCTATGAAAAGAAAAGAGTAGTTAGACGTGCGCAGGATTTGGTTGAAGATTTTACTTCAATTTCTCCTTCGTTTCTTTAGTCGTGTCTTTATTACCTGGTAAGCACACTGCAGGATAATTTGTTTAGTATTTTGGATTTCATTTCTGGGCTTAGTTTGTATGCACAGTTTCATTTGGACCTTGTAATTTTATATTTCCGCATTATTAACTCTCATGATCACTATATGGATCGTGGTCCATCACAAGTGGGCTACGACTGGAAGTTTTATACAAATCTTCCACAAATTTCAACAAGCCTCAGGCTAGGCGATCGAGTCCTCTCTGAGGATCACGTCATTTGGCCCGACATTTCTGTCTGGCCCCTCCCCGGGTCGTGACATAAGGCCGAAACTTATACACCTTTTTAGTCTCGAGAGGTTAAATGTTTAAGATCTCAAGATTTTAGTCATATTACTTCTAATTGTTCGAATAAAAGAGCTATGGTTGTG
This sequence comes from Begonia loranthoides, assembly GCA_022433065.1. NCBI lineage: Eukaryota > Viridiplantae > Streptophyta > Magnoliopsida > Cucurbitales > Begoniaceae > Begonia > Begonia loranthoides. Next base: position 1,901,040 of record CM039480.1, on the reverse strand, counting down.
TTGGAAAATGATGATATAGAGAGTGTTAATTCAAGTGATAATGAAATGCCACCTTTAGAAGATTGTAGCGATGTAGATATGGAAGAATCCGTGATGGGTGAACTATTGGTTACTAGAAGAGCACTCAATATTCACTCTAAAGAAAATGGGGATGAGAAGCAAGAGAGTAGAGTTTTCATACTAGATGCCATGTGTAAAATAAGGAATGCAGTTTGATTATTGGTAGTGGAAGTTGCACTAATATTGCTAGTACTTTATCGATAGAAAAGTTGAGCCTAAAAACCGAGAAGCATCCAAGGTCGTATAAACTACAATGGTAATGTGATTGTGGACAAGTAAAAGTGACTAAACAAGTTAAGGTTGCACTCTCAATTGGTAAGTGTTAGCCTTTTTTGTTAGGCTAAGTTTTATTTTGATGATGACTAAATTGTGTGTTAATTTAGTTGATCAATAAGTTGTATTT